>JASVEL010001566.1:0-113095 GCA_032618575.1 Nicotiana noctiflora | reverse complement strand
CTAAGAATTTCTGAAACTAAACATAAACACACACACGGATTACAACCAGCAATCGTAAGGGACACGAATTACCTCAAACGAAATCTGCCGACCCAAGCTTCGAACCATGGTTTGGAACTATTGAAGCCAAACGGGCTTTAATCGAGATGTTCTCGATTGAGAACACCTAGACTAAAGTCCCTTGGACTTCAATTACGACTAATTCGGCTCGAATTGGGCTTCTTCAAAAATTAGGGTTCTTGAGACTCGATTTGGGGTTTGGGTAGTTCGGGCTTGATTCGAACCAAGCCAGGGTTAGTAGGGGTGTGAGGGTGGTCTGGAGGGGCTAGGGTATGAGTTTGGGGTGATTTGGCGTTGGCTCGAGTTTGACTCGAATCTTCAAATGAAGATTCGAGGAGCTCCGGAGTGATTCGAGGTAAATGAAGGCTGGATTCGTAATGGGGGAGGTGAGGGGAGTATTTGGTGTTAATTTGGTGGCCATTGGCCTATCGGAACCGCCGTGAGGCGATTTCCGGCAGGCGGTGTGCGGCGGAGGCACGGCGAGGTTATTAGTCTCTAAGAGGGACGATATGTCTGAGGGGGGGTCTGGCTTGGGGGGGCGGGGTGTGAAAGCGAGCTTATATATGACTCAGGAGGTTACATCCTGATCGTTGGATCATTTACGATCAACGACCAGGATCTCCTCCCCTAAACCAAACGGTGTCGTTTGGTTAAGTCACGACCTGGGTGTATATTTGAATTAAAAGATTAATCTGGGCCGTTGGATAATAAAATCCAACGGTCCAGATCAAACGTTACATTAGCTGATGCTGGGCGAGTATTTTGGGATTTTAATGATTAATCTGGGCCGTTGGATTATAAAATCCAACGGTCCAGATCAAACGTTACTTAAACTGATGCTTGGGTGAGTATTGGGCTGGGTGTTGAATTAATACGGGCCTGGTGTATGGGATTGGGTTTTGGCCCAATCATATCTCTTAAAACTAGACTCCATGATGTATTACATATATATGTATATATATATATATATATATATATATTAACTTGTAACACAATTAAAATTTTTTACTACAATTATCCTACATAATTACATATCGCCTAAAATGTAAATCACATAATTTCGATATTAAACACTAAAATGCAAAACATAATATATATATTTTTTTTGTATTTTACTAATTTAAATAAATAAACACGCACACAAAAATGCAAATTTAAGATAAAAATAACACAAAAAATCACAAAAATCATGCCCAACACGAAACTATTTTATTTTGAATTTTCTGGGAGTACTTCTCAGGTAAGGCAAAATCACGTGCTCACAGTTGCCCCTCTTTGCGCGGAAACATGAAGAGTTTTCGGGCAAAGATAAGTGAGCGGATATAAGCGATTTTTGCCCATTCGAGCACTCCGTATGAAGCATTTTGGAAAAGTTTTGACCGAACCTTGCTTCAAGGTCTCCTACATATCCCTGGCTAAAAGGGAATCAGGTCAATGTAGTTCGGGAAGTTCTGGTAGCTGGGACTACCATGACTGTTGTGATCTTGCTGTTACTGCTATTACTGCTGTTGCCACTGCTTAGCTGACCTCCTTGTTACACCGTACTAAACAACAAAAACAAGGAGCTAGACTAAGTTACAGTATTACAAACTCTTATCTATCCTTTTTGACTTGATCTTGTCATGCTCCTTGCCATCTTGCCGGCTCTGATATTTCCTCGCGTGCTTCTTCTCCTCTGACAATTGTTGTCTCGGCCTATCTTGATGGCCGACCTTCGACCATTGGTTCCTTCTTTGTGGTCTTCGAGCCATTTTTCTTCGAAATCTGAATCTATCTTTTCTGATCCTTGTCGCCTTCCTTTCGATTATGAACTTGGATTCATGCTGGGGATTTCGTTATGCTCTACCGTTTTCCCCAACCAACTTCGACAATAAATCGCCACTCCATTCTTCAGGCGGGCTCCCTGACTTCAGCTACTACTTCAAAATAAAAATCGCCACTCCATTCTCCAGGCGGGCTCCCTGACTTCAACTACTGCTTCAAGATAAAATCGCCACTCCATTCTCCAGGCGGGCTCCCTGACTTCAATTACAACTTCAAAATAAAATCGCCACTCCATTCTCCCGGGCGGGCTCCCCGACTTCGACTACAACTTCAAAATTAAATCGCCACTCCGTTCTCCGGGCGGGCTTCCCGACTTCAACTATAACTTCAAAATTAAATCGCCACTCCATTCTCCGGGCGGGCTCCCTGACTTCAACTATAACTTCAAAATTAAATCGCCACTCCGTTCTCCAGGCGGGCTCCCTGACTTCAACTACTGCTTCAAGATAAAATCGCCACTCCATTCTCCAGGCGGGCTCCCCGACTTCAACTACTACTTCAAAATAAAATTGCCACTCCGTTCTCCAGGCGGGCTCCCCGGCTTCAACTACTACTTCAAAATAAAATCGCCACTCCGTTCTCCGGGCGGGCTCCACGACTTCAACTACTACTTCAAAATAAAATCGCCACTCCGTTCTCCGGGCGGGCTCCCTGACTTCGACTATAACTTCGAAATTAAATCGCCACTCCGTTCTCCGGGCGGGCTCCCGACTTCAACTACTACTTCAAAACTAAAATCGCCACTCCATTCTCCGGGCGGGCTCCCCGACTTCAACTACTACTTCAAAATAAAATTGCCACTCCATTCTCCGGGCGGGCTCCCTGACTTCAACTACTACTTGAAAATAAAATCGCCACTCCATTCTCCAGGCGGGCTCACGACTTCAACTACTACTTCAAAATAAAATCGCCACTCCGTTCTCCGGGCGGGCTCCCTACTTCAACTACTAACTTCAAAATTAAATCGCCACTCCATTCTCCGGGCGGGCTCCCGACTTCGACTACAACTTCAAAACTAAATCGCCACTCCGTTCTCCAGGCGGGCTCCCTGACTTCGACTACTACTTCAAAACTAAATCGCCACTCCATTCTCCAGGCGGGCTCCCTGACTTCAACTACTACTCACTGATTTCATCCTATCTTGATTACCTTCCTTTGCCTTTTGTACCATTTCCTTGTTCCTGCATTGCCTCTCGGACCACCTTCTCTTCTGAATTATCCTGTCTTGGAATTGCCTTCCCATGGGTCGTATTACTTTTTCTTCTGGCTGCTGGGGATACTTTTTGGAACTGTTTACTCGCCTGCTGGGGATGATGCTGCTGAGGAAGTATTCTTTGTTTCCTTCACCCCTCATTCTCTTCCTTCTTCCCATACCTTCTCTGGGACTCACGCTTTTGCCTCCTCGAGCAAATTATGGAATGTAATACTGTTGGGGGAATCTCGAAGCCATTGTTTTTTTTTTCAACAACTGCTGGGGATGATACCAAGCTCAAAGATTACCCCATCGTGTTGTCTGGCCTTTCTCAAAACTATTCTGCTCGGAGCTGGTATTTCCCGCAATCTTGTGTTGCTTTCTACCCTTATCCTCTGAGTCTTTGCTTTCAAGAAAATTTTCGCAACAGGAGAAAATTTTCTGCCCCAGTTTGATAAACTTCTGGACGGTATGCTTTTCCGCCAACGAACCCTCTTTTCCTGCTTTTAAATCAAAGAAAAATTGTTAGTTTCAAAACGCGGTGAGTGGTCGTGCCACTCTTGTTGGGGCCATTTTTCTTTTCTCTTTCAGCTGCTTGGCCTCTCTCGAACTTTGAGGGCGACGTTGACGCTTGCTGGGGACGATGCTCTTTCCATGAACGACCTCTCATCTTTCCTTTTATTCCAATCTTTGGTTTGATCCGACTCTTTTTAGCCGGTGATCTGTTGCGTGAAATCATCTTTCGGACGTGCCACGTGTGTCCATCATACTCCATAATTCCTGCGAACCTTCCAATCAGCCTGTCGTCCCAATCTTACTAACGTAACGACTTCTGCCTTATTGCCTCGTTCCACGCCTATTCACTTTCAATATACTGCTTTGGGAGACTTGGTAGTAAGCTTTGAAAAATCAATTTTCGAAAATGAAAGAAAAGAAAAGAATACTTGTAAACGCGTGATTTTTGACCCTCCCCGAGATTTTCTATATTTTTAGCGTAAACGACCGGATTTGGGGTCGTGACAAGATTAAACTACCCAGTCTATTCGTGTCAATCACTTTCTGATGGCCGCGTTCTGCTAGAGGTAAACGGATGTCCAAACCTTGTCTCATGCAGACATCTTGTAACCATCTCGCCTTGTCACCTCACAGTGCCCTTCAAAGGGTTTTCACTAATGAGATTCTCTCATTTCTCTCTATCTCCCGTCGCCTTAAGGTGCCCGTAAAGGTTTTCACCGTAAGACTCTCTCATTTTACTTCTCTCAACTTCCTTCGCCTTAAGGTGCCCGCGAGGGTTTTCACCGTTAAGACTCTCTCATTTACGCTTTCTTTCCCTGCGTCGGGGTATCACCCACGAGATTCCCTCTAGAGCGTTATCCCCTTTCGGCTTGTGCATCCTGGATTCAATCGAGGGTCGGGATGTCACTCTTGGCTTCCGTTCCCATGACTTGGCACTTCTCAAATGCTGATCGAGAGGTCTTTCTGGTTCTTAACATGGTTTCTGCGCGTGAGGTTGAAGAAAGGGGTTTAACCTCAACGGTTAGCTTATTACAACTTTCGGGATCCACACTATCTTTCCAACGAAACAATGACTTCTGCCCCAGTTTTGTTGCTTGGGGGATCTTTGATTCTTATTTTATTATGACCGAGCCGTGTGGCGCCTACGTATCCTTCTTGAGGAATCGGGTCGAACGTAGTTCACTTTTTCTTGTGTTTTTTCTTTGTTTCTTTTTCTATTCCGTTACACATCTTCCTTGATGATTTCGAAAGAGGGTATATGAAAGAATAATTAAGGCTCAAATGGGGAAACAAAGGTTAAAGTGTTTGGGTAGTAGAAAAATTGCCTCTGTCATTTCATTCTCCGAAAAATGCCAAATACACACAAACGAAACCAAACGTTGACAAATACATTAAAGAATTACACATAATATCTCTTGACTGCATCGGAATTGATAGCCATATCAGTGCATCTTCCCTCAATATCAGTTAGACATAGAGCGCCGTTGGATAATACTCTAGTCACCACAAATGGTCCCTGCCAATTTGGAGCAAACTTGCCTTTCGCTTCGGCCTAATGTGGTAGAACTCTCTTCAACACATGCTGTCCCACTTCAAATTTCCTGGGACGTACCTTCTTGTTATATGCTCTCGCCATTCTCTTTTGATACAATTGGCCGTGACATACTGCTGTCAATCTCTTTTCGTCGATCAAGCTCAATTGCTCTAATCGGGTTTTGACCCACTCGTCGTCATCAATCTCAGCTTCGGCGACAATTCGGAGGGATGGGATTTCAACTTCTGCCGGTATTACTGCTTCAATCCCGTACACCAACAAGTAAGGAGTTGCACCTACCGAAGTTCGGACGGTAGTGCGATAACCCAACAGCGCAAATGGTAACTTTTCATGCCACTGCCTAGACCCTACTACCATCTTCCTCAATATCTTCTTTATGTTCTTGTTTGCTGCCTCGACCGCACCATTTGCTTTTGGGCGATACGGTGTGGAATTTCGGTGTGTAATCTTGAACTGTTCACATACCTCTTTCATCAATCCGCTGTTAAGATTTGCACCGTTATCTGTGATCATTATCTTTGGAATTCCAAACCTACGGATGATGTGGGAATGTACGAAGTCCACCACTGCCTTCTTGGTCACGGATTTGAAGGTTTTGGCCTCCACCCATTTGGTAAAGTAATCGATCGTCACCAGAATGAACCTATGACCATTGGAAGCCGCAGGTTCTATAGGTCCGATGACATCCATACCCCATGCGACAAACGGCCATGGTGCTGACATTGTATGCAATTCAGTCGGCGGAGAATGAATCAAATCTCCGTGTATCTGACACCGATGGCATCTTCGCACGAAACTTATACAATCCCGCTCCATAGTGAGCCAATAATATCTGCTCGAAGAATCTTCTTTGCCAATACGTATCCGCTCATGTGTGGTCCACAAACTCCCGAGTGTATATCCGTCATCACTGTTGTGGCTTGACTTGCATCTATACATCTCAACAATCCCAAATCTGGGGTTCTTTTGTACAGCACCCCTCCACTAAGGAAAAATCCGTTCGCCAACCGCCGAATAGCTCGCTTTTGATCTCCGGTTGCTTGCTCTGGGTATACTCCTAACCTGAGGTATTCCTTGACATCATGAAACCACGGCTCACCATCCACCTCTTCCTCTATCACATTACAATAAGCATGTTGATTCCGGACATGGATGTGTAACGGATCGACACGAACCTTGTCCGGGTGATGTAGCATCGATGCTAAAGTAGCTAGAGCGTCGGCAACCTCATTATGCATCCTTGGGATGTGTCTGAATTCTACTGATCGAAAGCGTTTGGTCAAATCATGCAAACACTGACGATATGGGATAAGCTTTAAATCTCTGGTTTCCCATTCTCCCTGAATCTGATGTACCAGAAGGTCCGAGTCCCCCAAGACCAAGACGTCCTGTACATCCATGTCCACCGCTAATCGCAACCCCAAGATACATGCCTCGTACTCGGCCATATTATTGGTACAGTGAAAACGCAGTTGAGCGGTAACAGGATAATGATGTCCTGTTTCAGATATGAGCACAGCCCCTACTCCGACTCCTTTTGCGTTCGCCGCTCCGTCGAAGAAGAGCTTCCACCCTGGATCCTTGGTTAGTTCTAACCCCTCGATTTGCAATACTTCTTCGTCTGGAAAATACGTCCTCAAAGGTTCGTATTCGTCATCAACAGGATTTTCAGCTAAGTGATCGGCCAAGGCTTGAGCTTTCATAGCCGTCCTTGTCACGTATATGATGTCGAACTCCGTAAGTAATATTTGCCATTTTGCTAACCTCCCTGTAGGCATAGGTTTCTGGAAAATATACTTCAACGGATCCAAACGCGAAATGAGGTAAGTGGTGTAAGAAGACAAATAATGTTTCAGCTTTTGGGCTACCCAGGTCAAGGCACAACATGTCTTTTCCAAATGAGTGTACTTGACCTCGTGGATTGTGAATTTCTTGCTGAGGTAGTAAATGGCCCGTTCCTTCCTGCCAGTAAGATCGTGCTGCCCAGTACGCAGCCGAACAAATTCTCCAAAACCGTTAGATAAAGAATCAGGGGTCTACCCGGTTCAGGCGGAACTAGTACGGGTGGGTTTGACAGATACCCTTTGATCCGGTCAAACGCTTCCTGACATTCTGCCGTCCATTCTATCGCAGCGTCTTTCTTCAATAGGCGGAATATGGGTTCACAGGTTGCCGTAAGCTGGGCAATAAACCTACTAATGTAATTTAACCTTCCCAACAAACTCATTACCTCTGTTTTATTCTTTGGCGAGGGTAACTCCTGAATGGACTTGATTTTGAATGGGTCCAACTCAATGCCCCGTCGGCTGACGATGAATCCTAGCAACTTTCCTGACGGAACTCCGAATGCACATTTGGCCGGGATTGAGCTTGATGTCGTATCTTCGAAGTCTTTGAAAGAACTTCCTGAGGTCAGCAACATGGTCTTCTTGACGTCTGGATTTTACGATCACATCATCCACGTATACTTCAATTTCCTTGTGTATCATGTCATGGAATACCGTAGTCATCGCCCTCATATATGTTGCTCCTGCATTCTTCAAACCAAACGGCATCACTCGGTAGCAATAAGTCCCCCACAATGTGATAAAAGCCGTCTTCTCTGCGTCCTCTTCATCCATTAAGATATGATGATATCCCGCGTAGCAATCCACAAAGGATCCGATTTCGCGTCCGGCGCAATTATCAATCAGGATATGGATATTGGGAAGCGGGAAATTATCCTTAGGACTTGCCTTGTTGAGGTTGCGATAGTCCACGCATACTCTGATCTTTCCGTCTTTCTTTGGCACCGGTACTACGTTAGCCAACCATTCAGGGTATCGAGTGACACGAATGACTTTCGCCTGCAACAGCTTGGTTACTTCCTCTTTGATCTTTACACTCATCTCCGTCTTGAATTTCCGTAGTTTTTGCTTGACAGGAGGATATGCCGGATCAGTGGGTAATTTATGAACCACTAGATCAGTGCTGAGTCCTGGCATGTCGTCGTACGACCATGCGAAAATGTCTTTAAACTCCATGAGTGTTTTGATCAACTCTTCTCTCAGATTGGGTTCAATATGGACACTTATTCGGGTTTCTTTGACGTCATCCGCATTCCCTAGATTAACGGCCTCGGTATCATTTAAATTCGGTTTGGGTTTTTCCTCGAAGTGACTTAATTCTTCACCGATTTCTTCTACGGCTTCATCATCGCCGTACTCTGACTCACTCTCGTCACTTCTTATTTCATGCGTTATTATTTCCAAACCCGATTGACTTTCTAGGCTGGGTTGATTAATCTTTAAGCACGCCATATCATTAAGATCAGTTGAAAGAAGGCTGTTCAGAAAAGTAAAAAGAAGGAAAAAATAAACAAAATTAGACACGAAGGGAACCAAATTTCATTAATGGGAACCGTACAAGGGAAAACAAACTGCAAACTTAAATCAAAAATGAACTAAAAACAACTGGATTTTACTCCGGGGACAAAGCCCCCAATACAAAATTTCGAAAGAAAACAATCCAAGACAAACTACCAAGACTCCTTCGGGACAGGGAGAGGAGTAGCCTTCCAGTTATTCAGTTTTGCCTTTGGTCCCACAAATTGTATTTCGGCGTGACTAGATCCTTCACCGTCCTCGAGCATACATACATCTGTGAATAGGTCCTCGAACTTCCTGAAGAACTCTTCGTCTGGCCTGATCGTAGGGCCGGGAATCTTTGTCGTTGGATGTCCTCTTGCTCCGGACCTGACAAAAGATTGGGAAAGGCGTGGAACAGGCTTTGGGAGCACCCAGGTCTTCTGCTTACTCCTCTTTGCTTGCCGGATGTCCTCTGAGGTTGGCTTGAATCCCAAGCCGAAGGTTCCCACATTTTCGACCACAGATACCGGTTGTATGATTCCTTGCAGAGATGCACCTAGACCTTTACCGGGTATGAAACCATGTCGCAACATTTCATGAGCCACCATGACATCTGCGGTAATTGTTCTGTCATCGGGAATGCATTCCCCTTCTGGAACTCGGTTGGCGGACACCACATCGCAGACCTGATATACCCACGGCCCAACATCTTCTTCTGTCTCAACAAAGGGGACGATGGTGCCTGCTTGTAGATCATTCTCTCCATGGACGACGATCTCCTGTTGGTCCCACTCAAACTTGACGAGTTGGTGTAAGGTGGATGGAACTGCTCTTGCGGCATGGATCCATGGTCGCCCTATCAGAAGGTTATATGACACTACCATGTCCAGCACCTGGAATTCCATGGTGAACTCCACTGGCCCAATCGTCAAGATTAACACTATGTCCCCAACCGATGCCTTGCCTCCCCCATCGAACCCTCGAACACATACGTTGTTCTTGCGTATCCTGCCGATGTCCACTTTCAACTTGTCCAGTGTAGAGAGAGGACAAATGTTAGCACTGGACCCGTTATCGACAAGGACTTTGGTAACCACCGCCTCTTCACACTTTACCGTAAGATATAAAGCCTTGTTGTGCTCGGTGCCATCCTCAGGCAACTCGTCATCGGTGAAGGTGATCCGATTTGCTTCGAAGATCCTATTGGTGATCTTCTCCAGATGATTTACTGAGATTTTATCAGGTACGTGTGCCTCATTCAGAATTTTCATCAAAGCTTGCCGATGTTCTTCAGAATGTATCAGCAAAGACAGCAATGATATTTGCGCGGGAGTTTTCTTCAACTGCTCTACGACAGAATAGTCATGCAGCTTCATCTTTTTCAAGAATTCTTTCGCCTCTTCATCGGTTACCGGCTTTTTCAATGTTGCCGGAGTGATCTTCCTCAATTCCGCAGGGGCAAAACATCTCCCCGAGCGGGTCAACCCTTGCGCTTCGCAAACTTCCTCTTTCACTTCCTTTCCTTTGTAGGTCATTGTAATCCGAGCATAATTCCATGGAACAGCTCGGCTATCAGTTATTGGCAACTGTGTTGCTGGCTGGATGATGAAAGGATCCATTCGAACGCCTGCTACTGTCAAGATGGGCTTGATTGCTGCCCCTGGTACAACTATCTTTGCTTCCCTCGGCCTCACCGGTACTCCGCTCACACTTCCCTTTCCTGCTTCCGACCCTCCTGGTATGTCCTTCTTGCAGATGGATGGCTCGTCAAAGCTCGGCCCCTTTCTCATTCCTACCCCGCCAGATTTGATCATCATTACCATCCGAGAGGCTTTCTCCTTTCCTTCTTCTGCCCGTACCAACTCGATCATGTTGGTCTCACGATGAGTTGGAAGCGGGTTTTGGTTGATGTTGGGCTCTGTTGGAGTCTGGACCTCAATCCTGCGAGTGTCGATGAGCTCCTGAATGGCCATTTTCAGCCTCCAACATTTTTCCGTGTCGTGTCCTGGACATCATGAGCAATATGCACAATTTACTGAGTGGTTCAGGTTCTTCGGAAGAGGGTTTGGCAGCTTAGCTTCAACCGGATTCAGCAACCCTACTTGCTTTAACCGGTGGAACAGACTGGTGTAAGATTCCCCCAAGGGAGTGAAATTCTTCGGCCTTGGCGCCCTGTCGCCCCTGAATGCCTGGTTTGGACGAAAACTCGCGCCCGAGGGGTTTCTGTAAGCTCTTGGGGGTGGATGATTGTTCCGCGGGTTTGGTGCACGCCACGGTGCATGGACGGGAGGTGCAGAATAGGACTGTGCGTGGTGGACAGTAAAATGGGGATCAGGTGCGGGATAGTAATGTTGCGGGTGGTTATATGGATTGTGGGAGTAATTTTGGTGGTGAGGCTGGGGTGGGCTATATTGGGGTGCGGGGCCTCTATTTCTGAACCATGCCCCGGACTCGACGGCCGCAACTTCCTCTCTCCTCTTTTTCCCCAGTACTCCTCCAGTACCACTTTGGATAGCCTGAGTGGTGGCTTTCAATGTTGAGTAGCTCATGATCTTGTTGGCCTTCAAACCTTCCTCGATCATAGCCCCCATTTTTATCACCTCAGTGAATGATTTGCCCACGGACGTTACCAGATGTCCGAAATAGGTTGGTTCTAGTGTTTGCAAGAAGTAATCCACCATCTCGCTCTCTCTCATGGGCGGATCTACCCTTGCTGCCTGTTCCCTCCAGCGGAAACCAAATTCTCTGAAACTCTCAGCGGGTTTCTTCTCTAATTTTAGCAATGACAAGCGGTCGGGGATTATTTCGAGGTTGTACTGGAACTGCCCGATAAAAGCTTGAGCCAAGTCATCCCACGTAAACCATCTGCTGGGGTCTTGTCTAGTATACCACTCCAGCGCGGATCCTCCCAGACTCTGACCGAAGTAAGCTATCAGAATCTCGTCCCGTCCTCCGGCTCCTCTCATTTTACTACAGAACCCTCGGAGGTGGGCTACAGGGTCACCGTGCCCCTCGTATAGGTCAAACTTGGGCATTTTGAACCCGGCCGGCAATTGGACGTCGGGGAACGGGCACAGATCCTTGTACGCGACACTGACCTGATTACCCAAACCGTGCATGTTCCTGAAGGACTGCTCCAGGCTTTTAACTTTTCTGATAACTTCCTCATGTTCTGAACTTTGGAAGTGCTTTTCCGGTTCTGCCGGATTATCCCAGTGAGGGGTATGTGATTGTGGTTCGGGAGCCCTAAAAGTAGGCTCTGGAGGATAGTAAGAGTTGTCATGGATCTGAACATGCGGCTCACCGGCCGGCCTTTGCATAGGAGCAGGTGGAGGTGCCACAAAAACGGGGGTGGCTGGAGGAGGATTTGGTTTGGCTGGTGGAATGTGGGTGGCATATGGGTTTTCCCCCTGAAAGTATGGATAGATCGGGGCGCTTGTCGAAGGATCGATGGGCGGATGTTCCGGGGCTGAGGCGAGAGTAGGGCGGTTTGGTGAAGACTGTTCCCTGGCCCAGGCCAGGTGCATCTCTGTTATCTGTTGTTTTAACCGGTCTACCTCTTCTTTCATGATTTGTAGCTATGATTTTTCTTCCTCGAGACTCTTGCCAGAACTAGACATGCTTACTGTAATCGGTCCTTTGGATCTAGTACGGTAATGATGGCTGGCCAGTATATTCTGTCAAACCAACTGCTAAACTTTTCTGGAATTGCAACAAACTTGTTAGTTTACCGAGTTTGACAGATATGTTATAGCACGTTGGATGCAATGCACCTAACCAAATAACCCTTTCTACATGCACTCTTAACATGCGTCATTCCAGCCCTTTTTTCCTTTTTGTTTTCTCTTTTTTTTTTTTTTTTTTTTCTTTTTTCAATTATCTTTGAAAGCCTTATTGTTATATTAACCTTCGTATCCTTTTCTTTCTTTTTTAGTGGTGGTCGAATCTTATGTGGATTGCCTACGTATCACGTCCCCGTGTGAATCAGACCGAGCGTAGTTCTGGTAACAAGATTGTGGCAAAATTCAGTAACTTTTATATCAAATAAAACCGTTAAAGTTACAAAACATGTCTTACAATAATCAGCAAAAGAAATGCTTGACTTGATTTGGGAAAGTAAAGATAAAAATGCCAACTAGCTTGACCCAACATTTCAAAAATACATTTTCAATCAAAAATCTAATGCTCTAAAATTCCTGGGGGCCCGCGAGGCATCATTCGGCCTTGCCGCGGGCCTTGGTGTGAGGTCCTTGTGCAGTCCCCTTAATTCTCTCATGATCTGATGCACATAGCCCATAATTGAAGCAAAAAGGTCGGTGCGGGGCATTTGTTCGCAAGCTAAGCACTTCATGGTGACATAGTGCCCGATTTCTCCAATTCTGTCCTTGATCATGTCCCTTTCTATGAGTAACCGCTCTATCTGCTGGTTTTTCGCCCCCAATCTTCGAGCATTGTCGGTGACTTGGTCTAGGAGCCTATCCACTTGTCCTTGCAGTCGGGTCATCAAATTGTGGCAACGGTCGAGGTCCGCTCGGGCATCTCGGGCTTGCTTGAAAACCCGCTCCCTGAGGACAACATTTGCTTCCCTTAGGCTAGTGACGATCTCGGTGTAATCTTCTTCCACCCGTTTTAGGTGAAGTGCATGTTGATGTGCCTCCTTTCTCCAGTTAGCACGGATCCTCGTTGTCTGGGCTTTCGACTCGTCCAATTCTCTTTGGATATCGGTGACTTGGCTTCTCAAACCATTTATCAATTTTTCGTCTGCCCGACTCCTTAACTGTCTGTCAGCATCCCTTTTCATTTGCTGGATTTGAGCTCTCAAGAAGTCATTTTCTTGGGCCAACTTCTTTTTGTCTCCTTCGTCGGTGGCAGCTTGCACGTTCTTCTCGAACTGAAGGTCCCGGACCTGCTGTTCTATCCTACCAATCTTCGTCCTGTACCCCTCCTCCTTTGCTAGCCAATTCCATTGTTCCTGTGAATCTTCCGTGAACTGTTGGACATGGGCTCTTTTAGAACATTTCCGACGAATCTGAAATCTTTTCCCGAACCACACGTTGTACTTTGGGTCCACCTCTCCCTTAGCTAGTTCCCGGACCATGGTTTTAGGCTCAAGGAACCGACATTCATGCCACAACTTTCTAATCTTCTCTTCGGGGAATACGACTCCTGGGCTCAACTCAATGGCGTACTTCCTCAGGTCTTGATCGGTAGGAATAACCTGAAACCTTCCTAGTTGACGTAATACACGATGAGGAACATATGGTTGGACACTGCGTATCCCCATCAGAAGGATATAACACTCCTCGGCTGCCATATATATTACTTCGGTATCGGGTAACCACCCGAACGCCCATTCAATCTGATCGGCTTCTATTGAGCTCAGTCGTGCAAGCCATGCCTCGACGCCTTCAGGGAATACGGCACCCATCATCCGTTCTTCGAAACCCCTGATACAGTTTTTTCCGGTCAACCCATGGTTCATGTATTGTGTTCGGTGATGGAGGTGTTCTTGCATCCATAATTGGAGTAACGGATTGCAACCTTGGAAGAAATTGCCCCCTTCTCGGCATACAGTCAAGGCTCGATAGATTTCGGACAAAACCAAAGGGACCACCGTGCTGGTAGCCTTTTTGATTGCAACGTCGGCTATTCCTACCAGACTTATCTCTATTTTCTTATCTTCGCGTGGACAAATCACAATCCCCAAGAATGTCGTTATGAATGCTAGAATTCGTCTGGCCTCCCACTTGGTTCTATTCCATGCGTGAGTTAGTCCAAGGTTTGACTCTTCAAAACCCCGAGGAGTGTCGTACCGTTGGTATAAGAATTGGAGGTCGCAACATCCTTTCAGCAGATCATCATTTTTCACCTTCCGACTAATACTCAGCAAATCCAGAAACCCATGTGGAGATACCGGTCTTGGTGAGAGCAGGTATTGCCCTCTTAATTTCCCATTTAGTCCTGCATAGCCCGCAATTTCCTCTAATGTGGGTGTCAGTTCAAAGTCAACAAAACGGAACACATTGCGGGTCGGATCCCAGAAAGATACTAGTGCATTGATGATGTCTTTCCTTGGCTCGATATTCAACAGATCAACCAAACCTCCCAAAATTCTCCCCACTACCTTTTTGCTACCGTCTTCCAAATCGTTCCACCATATACGGAGCTGCTGAGGGACCTCGCTAAAGATTGAAAATGATTTATTCTGATTCGTGCTCATCCTGCACATTTATTAAGGTGATTGAAATAAGAAAAACAACTTTGTTTTGCTAAAAATAAAAAATCAGTTGTCAATCACGGCCTTTCAACGTCTCGGGGACGAAGGCTTTTAAGGCTGCGGGGTAAATTGATCGAAATCAAAATTGACCCAAAGGTGGCCGTTTATACGAAACTAGCCTTCCGGCGTCCCTTTCGGGAACATTCGGCTATTTTTGAAAACAGCGTCACCGACTTATTTAGTACAAAAGTTAGTTTTGATATTTTGGCCATTTTTCAAAAGGTGAAGTTGGACCTGATGGAGGTTGCCTACGTATCTCACATCCAATGAGAATCAAACCCACGTAGTTCGAAACAAACGACATTATTTATTTATTCATTTTACTGAAGGAAAACAAGTAAACTATTTCTATCTCAAGAATAAAACACACTTTTTTTTTTTTTTTTTTTTTTTTTTTTATCTCTAAAAGCCGGTCAGCATGCAAATCTATAACCGATAAATGCGTAAGACAAACAGGATGCAGCAGGATAGTCTGTTTATTTCAGGTCACCTGTCCTAGACGGACCCAACCCCTGTGTTGAGTTCCCTAAGCCAAATGCAACATGATGCAAATAAACGTTCCTACTAGGGATCCGGCATGAAGCTTTGTTATTCTAGGTTCAAAAACCTGGGTTTATCTGTTCTAGACTTGGCTTACCCGAGCGGACAGCTCGAGCCGAGGAGGAGGCAGCAACCCGGGAATACAGAAGCTTCACCGGTTTTGCAACTTATCCAAACCTCGTTCTAAAATGGGAATTAGACGCTATACAGAAAAGAAGTCACACGAAGTGCACCCTTCTTCATGATTTAGAAGACTCAGAGAGGAGATTGGTTCCGGCACAATTTATATGTACAGTTCACAAAATATCAAAGCGGTAAAAACAATATTTAACACGTTAATACAAACATGCCATAAAATCAGATAATAAATAAGCCAAATACGACAATTATTCCGAGCTCGAATTCTAAAGAAATCCCCAGCAGAGTCGCCAGAGCTGTCACACCCCTTTTTACCGCACCCGCGATGGTGCAAAGAGTTTTTCCAATTAAAGGACAATCGAGACGGGATTTATTTAATTATTTCGGAGTCGCCACTTGGGAGATTTATGGTGTCCCAAGTCACCGGTTAAATCCCGAATCGAGGAAAAGAATGACTCTATTTAACAGTCCGCGAACCAGAAATCCGGATAAGGAATTCTATTAACCCGGGAGAAGGTATTAGGCATTCCCGAATTCCGTGGTTCTAGCACGGTCGCTCAACTGTCGTGTTCGGCTTATCTATCTACTTTTTTACAGTTATGTACTTAGTGCAAATTAATATCCCTTTACCGCTTTTATTATTTATTATGATTTACGAAAGAGAAAGTTGCTTAAAAATATGTTTTCGAATCACGTCACATGAAATGCACCCGGATCCTCGACACATTCTTATTCAACATTTTGGGGTTTGGATTTGGGTCGCATGAAATGCACACCCATATTTAAGAAGATAAAATTAAAATATATGCCTGGAGCAATTACTTATTTATACTTTTGAGAAGGACGTGATATTCGCTAAGAAACGACACATCTCGAAATCTAAGTATGTTATATGTACGTTTATGAGGGCCTTGCGATTTGTGTAACTATTGGGCGAGGCGCACCTCTAATTCAAATCTAAAGCGAACTACATCCCACTGTATTTTACTTAGGAGTTGATTCCCAATTATTTAAAACTTGCTACGAACCACACCACATGAAATGCGCCTGTGGTTCCTGACACGCTTTATTTACTCTTGCCCGAAATTGGGGTCGGGTCACATGAAATGCACCCCCGACTCCTTTAATCTAATTACGTCATTCGGTTGAATAATAACTCACTAATTCCTACAAGGTGACAAAATCCGACTCAACTACAACCCATTCGAGCAAACATACGATTAATTAATTAAGTGAGTAGGTTCGAGTCTATGGTGGACAATTATATGGAAAGAACTCGCTTTGAATTCAAATAATTCTCAAAGAGCTAATATCATATATATTTTTTTTTTTGCAAGTTCAAGATGTCATTATTCACGGGTGTTCAAATTACCTTGAATTTATTTACTTAAACAAATGGCTAACCTCACTTTTAACACAGGGCCTAGTATTAACAGATTTGAGATTACGCACATGAATAGAGAGTATTGAACACAGATATAACAGGACGGTTCGGGTTTACATACACATCTAATGATAATGTATTTTTGATCTGGATACATCTTTCATAGCCAAAATCAGCAACACACTTGAATAACAGAACATAACAAGTACTAGAACTATAGACATCTATATGTATCCAGCATGCTTAAAAGGGAGCTTCAAACTTCATTCTTTTCGAAACAAGACACTACAATGACGGAGATGTGTACCTGGAATGCGGAAGAATAAAGAAAAGTGAGCAATGGCAATGCAGCAACAGCAACAGTAGGTGAAACAGCAGCAACAGGAGAAACAAGACAGTAGCACCAGCCCAGCAAGTAAACAGCACAGTAATATCAAAGGTAATCAGTCTCCAGAGCACTTAACACTCAAATCAAAACCCAACAGTGGTAGCCAAACAACACTACCAACAGCAGCCCACAACAAATGATACAATAACCAACACAGCAGCAACCCAGCAGTATACAAACAGTCAACACAGTAATCAACAACAATAGACCAGACCAGCAGCAACAACCAAACAAACACTCAGTAACCCAGGCAGTGACAGTCCAAAACTCAGCAAACAATGACCCAGAAATAATCAGGTGCTACCACATTCAATGAACCAGCTATAACACTCAGTAGCCAACGAGCCAAAGGTAATCAAACTCCATTAATCAATGAACCAGTGGCTAAACCTTGACACCAAACAGCAAACCAAAACAAACCACAGCAGTGGCTAAGATGCAGCACTAGCAGTGGCCAAACAACAGTCAACTAACAAACCAGACACGATCAAACAGTGGCAATCTCTCAGCAAACCAGTAATGACAGAAGAAATAGAGGCCAAAACAAAAGCCACCAGTAGGCAGTCAATGCCAATATGTTATATGAATGTATGTCAAAATCCAGGTTGTGAACGTTTTTCCCTAATGTTCTCTAAGAGTCTGTGTCTGTATTTTTGAATCCTTACTGTGTGTATGTCTATCTCACTGTTTCAGATTAATGCCCTACTTATAGCTAAAACCCCTCCCCCTAATGGTGCAAAAGATCTTAATTTAAACCCTTTTGCCCATCCCTCTTCTGTCCAAACCATCAAACTCCCTGCATTTTCCACTAGCCAGTGTCCATGTATGGACTAACTCATTAAATATACTGGTGGCAGGACACTAGTGGGATACCCTGCTGTACAGCAGGTTCCACTAGTCCCTTGTATGGGTATGTGATTAAATAACTATCCTTAATCAAATTCTGACAACTGCATCTAATTCACTCCTAATCCAGAATCAAGCAAACGACAAACCCTAGACTTGTGAATTACATACGGGCAGACCAGAACATGAACAAACATACAAACAAAGTAATTTGTTGACGACGTTAAATAAACTAACCATACGAAGCTTTTGCAGCATTGAATTTAAACAAGAATTGGCAAAAGAACGGGAATCGACCAAATAAAAGGTCCGTTGAGAAGGGTAGAAGAATGCTAAGAGTTTCTGAAACTAAACATAAACACACACACGGATTACAACCAGCAATCGTAAGGGACACGAATTACCTCAAACGAAATCTGCCGACCCAAGCTTCGAACCATGGTTTGGAACTATTGAAGCCAAACGGGCTTTAATCGAGATGTTCTCGATTGAGAACACCTAGACTAAAGTCCCTTGGACTTCAATTACGACTAATTCGGCTCGAATTGGGCTTCTTCAAAAATTAGGGTTCTTGAGACTCGATTTGGGGTTTGGGTAGTTCGGGCTTGATTCGAACCAAGCCAGGGTTAGTAGGGGTGTGAGGGTGGTCTGGAGGGGCTAGGGTATGAGTTTGGGGTGATTTGGCGTTGGCTCGAGTTTGACTCGAATCTTCAAATGAAGATTCGAGGAGCTCCGGAGTGATTCGAGGTAAATGAAGGCTGGATTCGTAATGGGGGAGGTGAGGGGAGTATTTGGTGTTAATTTGGTGGCCATTGGCCTACCGGAACCGCCGTGAGGCGATTTCCGGCAGGCGGTGTGCGGCGGAGGCACGGCGAGGTTATTAGTCTCTAAGAGAGACGATATGTCTGAGGGGGGGTCTGGCTTGGGGGGGGGTGTGAAAGCGAGCTTATATATGACTCAGGAGGTTACATCCTGATCGTTGGATCATTTACGATCAACGACCAGGATCTCCTCCCCTAAACCAAACGGTGTCGTTTGGTTAAGTCACGACCTGGGTGTATATTTGAATTAAAAGATTAATCTGGGCCGTTGGATAATAAAATCCAACGGTCCAGATCAAACGTTACATTTACTGATGCTGGGCGAGTATTTTGGGATTTTAATGATTAATCCGGGCCGTTGGATTATAAAATCCAACGGTCCAGATCAAACGTTACTTAAACTGATGCTTGGGTGAGTATTGGGCCGGGTGTTGAATTAATACGGGCCTGGTGTATGGGATTGGGTTTTGGCCCAATCATATCTCTTAAAACTAGACTCCATGATGTATTACATATATATGTATATATATATATATATATATATATATATATATATATATATATATATATATATATATATATATATATATATATATATATATACTAACTTGTAACACAATTAAAATTTTTTACTACAATTATCCTACATAATTACATATCGCCTAAAATGTAAATCACATAATTTCGATATTAAACACTAAAATGCAAAACATAATATATATATATTTTTTTTGTATTTTACTAATTTAAATAAATAAACACGCACACAAAAATGCAAATTTAAGATAAAAATAACACAAAAAATCACAAAAATCATGCCCAACACGAAACTATTTTATTTTGAATTTTCTGGGAGTACTTCTCAGGTAAGGCAAAATCACGTGCTCACAGTGTTTATGCCCTAAGCATCCACATGGGGTGCATAAAGGGTTTATATGCTAGAGGTGGATTCCCAGTATAATGTTGGTAGAGTTTTGCCTATTGGTGCGAGGATATATAGTCTTGCATATCGTCCTCTAATTGCTTGAGCTATGCATTTGTCAATTTTTAGTAGTGTACCCATCATTTGGTTGATCCATTTTAGGATTGTAAAATCATAAAATTTAGTTGGTAGGTCTTGCAAATGTATTCATATTGTGGTTGTGATTGTTTTTGCTTCATATGAGTTGAACTTTGGCTCCTATTGTTGGATTAATAGATATTGTGGACCCAAATGAACCATGGACCATGTTGTAAGGCTTTGTTGTAGATGTTTTGTGATTTAAAATTTTCAAACCTTCTCTTTAAAATTCAAAATAGATATTCCTGTGCGAATCTCAACAATTCTTGTTGTGATTCTACATACTGATCATTTTGAACTAAAAGCAAATTTTTGGGTGGAATATTCACATTATGTAGAATATCTTCACTCTCAATAGTTTCATACAAGTCTATAGAACATAGAAAGGCGGGATGTCCATGACGTGTACGTGTCGGATGATCCAAATCTCTAACCGATGCTTTCGTTTCTTTGGGCCACTGACCATCAGATGATAGTTTCGGGTTTAATACCGATTCGATTTACACCAACAGAAACCATAAACTTCATACACAATAGAGGGATATAATAGAGTTTTTTTAATGATGAATGGAGTTCCTTCTTCCATTCTATCCCACTTACCAGTACTGGCAATTGATACTATAAAAGTTATTTTCTTGTTGTTGTGCCAGCTCATGACTATGAAATGAGAAAAAGTCATGCTAAAAGGTCTCGGTCTCGGAAGAGATGCAGCATTACGAGTTATTCGTTGAAGTTACCAAGTTCAATGTTAGCCAGATTAATAAATATTTTTCTCATTCGATGCAACAGTAAGATCTTATTTGTAACAAGTAATTTTGTTGGTTGGTCACTAACTCTGCCTGGGTTGTGGGTACCTATTATTCGTCGGTTAATTTGTCCACGTATTCCCAAACAATAGAAAAAAGTCTTTCTTTCCTCCCTCTAAGCAAAGATCATATAGCCTACTTGAATGCAAGTTGAGTAAGCTATGACCCTCTTTAGATCATTCTCTAATATTCCAGTGGTTGCTGCAAGGAATGATGTAATAACTCCTGCAAAAGTAATAGCAATTAAAGCCGTAGGTAGCTTTCATTTATATTGGAACCATTGAATTCATCAGATATCGGTTCTATCTCGAAAATGTGTTTTCTTCTCTTTGATTTTCTTAACTATCTTCTATAGGAGACCTTTGTTTTCAAAGAAGAACGGGGAAGCAAGGGAATGAGAAGCTAATAATCCTGTTATACACAAAAAAGTAACTATTATGCCCTTTTCTGATGAATCGTATAGTTTTACGATTTTATCGCAGACTTGACGTCATCCTCATCCCCACCTTCCTCCGGTATATCACTGGCAGTCATTCGTGAGTGCGGCACACACCTTTTTATTTGTTTCGGAGCCCCTTCTAACTATATATTACTCTTATACAAATCCTCTTGTTTCTCTTGTTTTCATCCATGATTTTCATCCAAGGTAAACTTCTCAACGGATTCTCTATCATCTTTTTTTTTCGTTTCATTTAATTGGTCTATGTCAAAAAACAAGGTAAAATTTCCATTTATTCATCAAAAGAAACGTCCCTTGTGAAGCCAGAATTGATTTTCCTTGATACCTAATATAATGTATGGAAGGATCCTTGAATAACCATAGTGTAACCTGAAAATCCAGGCTTTTTTGTTATGCTACTAATACTTGCTTTGCTATTCTGCCCAAGCATGGTTGAGGAAGAGTTACCGGGCGTAAAATAAAAAAATACATTGATCGGGCATACTATGTGAAATGATTCCCCCTTTCACGATAAATAATAAATAAAAAGAGAAAAAGAAAAGTCATTCCATTTCGACAAAAAATCCACACCCAGGTTCCGCTATATTTGTTTCTTAGGGCCTGATGCTTAGTTTCCTTCTAACTTAGTACTGATCTTTATTATACGATTTGCTTTCTTAGTGCTGACACCCTCGTATACCGATCAACCAATGAGGCAATAGAAGAACCTATTTGACAGTAATCTAGAAGGAACTTCAGAAAAACACTGAAAAGTAAGGAACGAAGTGCTCGACCGAACAAGCAACGACTGACGAGATAGAGGCGCGCTAGCGCTCAAGCCTATTCTAATAAGGGTGCTCTACGGAAGTAATCTTTTAATTTATTTCAGTTTCTGTGTCTGTCGCTATCTCCTTATTCTCTCTCAATTGCCTATCCTCTCTAGATGAGTGGGAGTCCCTTAACAGTATAATGCTTAAGGTACTAGATGGACATGAGTGTAGGCTCGATGCCAAGTACGGAGAAGTTCTTAACAAAAAAAGAAACGTGCATATTGTTTTAATAGCTAATTGTTCTATAAGGCAATAATGAAAACACAATTTTTCTTTTTCTTCTAAACGAATACGATATTGAGATTTTTTTCCGGAATGTGATTGGTTTCTAAGAACACTTTCGGTCCTAGGCGTACCATGAAGTATCTGAAATAGTAGTAATTAGTGAAATAAAAAGATTTATACAAACCATCGAAGTAATTCCATCTCCTACGGTTCAAAGATGAAAATCTTTGTAATATTCTGAACCATTTATGAACATCACAACAAAAATGGTGAAAGTCGAAATAGTAGTGAAAACAAGGGTTCCAGTTGACGAACTCGCAGAATATGCTTAGTCCTCTTACATACATAAGACTGCAACTCAGACACACTCGATTCAGATAAACTAGGAACCAAGACTCGCATCTTTGACACATGAAGATATCCTAATTTACGATGCCATAACTCGACTTCATTATAAGAAGAAACATTCAAGGCCTGTGTGGAGGATATAAGACCAGAAGTCTCAAGGATGTTTTGTAGAACCCCTTGTCCTCAAGGCCACTCCCAAGGATCCCTCGTCCTTGGATCTACCTCATCCCAAGTCTATCAGATTTAGGGTTTCTACGGATCTCCATAGTCTATGTGTTTTGTCCCTTAGTTGGACATATCCTAATCATTTACAAAGAAGTTTATAATGATAGCTTGCTTCCATTGTTGATATTGCCTTTCTTTATCTTGTGTAGAAACGGGTATGAGGTTTGGGTGGTTTGCCGGGTTCGTGTTTTCGTCTTCAAGTGATATATTATTGAAAGCACCAGATTCTAATTCCAGAAGGGTGCGGTTGTTGTTAGAGGAGATTAGTTTTTCCTTTAAGCTATCTTTTTCATTGTCGCTTACTTTGGTTTGTTCATGCTACGAAGTAATTCAGCCTATTCCCAAACCGAATGGGAAGAAGAGGGTCAGCTAAACTGCGGTCCACTTTGTACGTTTGCTGAGTAGGCCACTCAAGCATTTTAGGAAAGGGAAGGGAACTTCTCACCCCGAGGGAGGCGGGAAGCGGTAGCTTCTAGAATGGAAGCTTCTCCTTTACTTTTTAGAGCGTATTGCTATTTTGAAATAAAAAAAAGGTTTATGGATGAAGTAATCAGAATGACAAGTGGTTACGGTTGCGGAAAGCGGAGAAAGTCGGAACCGTCGGTTACCTTTTGATCATTCATTAATGTATCCTGCGTTGTCTCAATTGTCGATTGTGTGTGATTTATTGATCTTCCTTCTCTCTATTTTTTTAGAGAGAAGGCAAAGTTTTCCAAAATGTTGACAATGTTAATTAATCTTGATCTTACATCTCAAATTGACCAATACCACCTTAAAAATTACCCCAAAAAGATGATCTATGGAAACAAATAAGGGATAAAAATCCATTTAGAAAAAAAATAATTCAACTCGCAGTCCAAAATGAGAGATGGAAAATTAGCATCAAGAATTCTATTCATATAATAACATTTTTTTTTTCATTTGCTTTAAATACCAAAATAGTCTACTTTCAATAGGAGAAGAATGAAGAGAAAGAAAAATATAATACACAAAAGACATGGCTAAACTAAATTAAATCACTAAAAGATGAAGATAGAAAACAACTTGGTGCATATCTCTTTTTAATTTCATGTCCAAAAAAAAGTTGGATATTTTCGTCCTCCTTTAAATGGTAAGGTGAGGGTAGAGGGAATGTTGTAATTAGTGTGGCGGAGCCAGAATTTTTATTAAAAAAATTTAAAATATTAAAAAATAAACTCACAAACAAACCAAATAATTCAACATATACAATTAATGCATAAAAAAATATTTTAACTATTATATTTTTTGGCGATACCCCTTTTATTACCTTAGCTCCGCCCGTGGTTATAAAAATGATCTCGGGTTTCGTTTCTCGAACAATAATCCAAATTTTTTTTTCTCTAAAAAAAAAGGAAAACAAAAAAACAAGTTAGAATAGAAAAAAGGAAGTGGAAAATATAATGGTTTTCACCAAAAAAAGAAAATATAATGGTCATGAGTCTCATGACAACCAAACGAAAGCGAAGGAATCATGATACTACCACCCACGGGTCCACTCATTGTCCCCGGGCCCCGGTTCACTACCAGGTAGTTCCCTTTTTTTTTTATCTTTTGGCGTGTATAGTGAAGTTCAAAAATAGCTAGATTTACGAATGATAATTGAAAAATAGTTATAGTTTTAAAAATAATTAAAATTTAGTATTTTTATATAAAGATAAATTTGAATAAAAATACTATTCAAAATCTGAAAATATTCCAGTATAATATGAAGAAGTTCAAATTTTTTACATGTGAACTTTCAATATAACATGCTGAAATTTCATAATATACTGGAGTTCCAAGATAATATGTTGGAAGTTCATACATAGATGCTCCAATCTTCGGTATATTATGCTGGAACTTCCACGTGATGAAGATCTAACATAATATGCTGGAAGTGCATACACATGCGCTCTAATCTCCAGTATATTATGCTATAATTTTTCATGTGATGAAGTTCCAGCAGAATATACTGGAAGTCACACATGCGCTCCAATCTCCAACATATTATGCTGGAATATTCTGTGAAATGAAATTCTAGCATAATATGCTGGAGGTTCATACACATGCGTTCCAATCTCTAGTATATTATGCTAGAACTTTTCGTGTTGTAGTAAAATAATGATTATTTTTCAATGACTTTGCAAATGCTATCTATTTTCAATTACCAGTCCAAAAACTGACTAGTCCGTGCTATTTAATAAATTTTTATGTATATTTATTTTGAAAATATACAAAAACAATTACTCCTATTTGAAAGTCAAATTCAATCGTAGAAATTTACAAACAAATCAACTCAAAACCAAACACAAAACAAAATTAAGAAGTAATTAGCAATGGAATCATTATTATCTTGCTATATCGTGCATGGTCGATTAGAACATTTTTAGTTTGTAGTGTTAAATGTTTCGACCTCTATTCTATTCGTGAAATATTATAATTTAGAAATTGCCGTCATATTTTACATTTACAAGCCGTCATATTTTACATTTACAAGCATACTTTCGAGACCTGCTCAACGAGGAAGGTGGCCAAGACATAGAGTTAGGGGAGCTGAGGGACTCAGAGCGCCATAGGGACCTGGGGTTCTACAAGCGCATTAGGGTAGAGGAGGTCGTGGAGGCTTTGCGTAGGATGAGTAGGGGTCGAGCGACCGGACCACACGAAATTCCGGTGGAGTTTTGGAAATACATGGGTAGGGCAGGAGTGGAGTGGTTGTCCAGGTTGTTCAATGCGATCTTCAGGTCCAAGAAGATGCCAGAGGAGTGGATGTGGAGCACAGTTGTGCCTGTGTATAAGAACAAAGGTGATATCCAGTGTTGCAATAACTATAGAGCATCAAATTACTAAGGCACACCATGAAAGTATATTAAAAAAAGGTAGAATAGCCTAAATGTCACTTATACTGGTGCCACTTATCATCCCCGTCCTTGAATTTAATAAAATTTCATCTAGACTCCTTGTCAGGAGATTGGTGGAAAAGTTTAGGGACAAGAAGAAGGACTTGCACATGGTGTTTATCGACTTGGAGAAGGCGTACGACAAGGTTCCAAGAGAGGTGTTATGGAGGTGCCCGGAGGCGAAGAGCATGCCGGAGGACTACATTAGGATGATCAAGGATATGTATGATGGCGCTAAGGCGAGGGTTAGGACGGTGGGTGGCGACACAGACCACTTCCCGGCGGAAGTGGGGCTTCACCAAGGATCGACGCTCAGCCCCCTCCTATTTGCTTTGGTGATGGATGCTCTAACTCAGCATATCCAAGGAGACGTGCCATGGTGTATGCTATTCGCTGACGATATTGTCCTAATAGACGAATCGAGGGTCGGTGTTAACGAGAGGTTGGAAGTTTGGAGACAGACCCTCGAGTCGAAGGGTTTCAGACTAAGCAGGTCTATAGATGATTTACTTGGAGTGCAAGTTTAGCTCCGAGCCGAGCGAAGAAGGAGCTGGTAGGGACGTGAAGCTTGGTTCTCGGGTCATCGCCAAGAAGGACAGTTTCAGATATCTTGGGTCGGTGATCCAGGGTGACGGAGAGATCGACATGGATGTCACTCACCGAATAGGGGCTGGGTGGTCGAAATGGAGGCTTGCGTCGGGAGTCTTGTGTGACAAGAAAGTGCCACACTATCTCGAGGGGAAGTTTTATAGAGCTGTGGTTAGACCAGCAATGATGTACGGGGCGGAGTGCTAGCCAGTGAAGAACTTCCATATCCAGAAAATGAAGGTAGCGGAGATGAGGATGCTCAGGTGGATGTGTGGGCACACCAGGTTGGATAAGGTCAGGAATGAAGTTATTCGGGAAATGGTAGGGGTAGCCCCAATGGATGAGAAGTTGCGAGAAGCGAGATTCAGGTGGTTCGGGCATGTGCGGAGGAGAAGCCCCGATGCCCCGGTGAGGAGTTGCGAGCGGTTGTCGGTAGTTGGCGCGAGTCATGGCAGAGGGAGGCCCAATAGGTATTGGGAAAAGGTAATTAGGCAGGACATGGCTATAATGCAGATTTCCGAGTAAGCTTTTT
Source organism: Nicotiana noctiflora (assembly GCA_032618575.1). Lineage (NCBI taxonomy): Eukaryota > Viridiplantae > Streptophyta > Magnoliopsida > Solanales > Solanaceae > Nicotiana > Nicotiana noctiflora. The sequence goes on along the minus strand of JASVEL010001566.1, from coordinate 86,254 downwards.
GATAGTATAGTTGGGACACACTAATTTTGCAAAAAGCCAATTACTGGGCACCAGTTTTGTCAACATAAGAGTGAGTAGGGGGAGGGTTCGCGATAGGTTAATACCTTTGCGAGTACTCCTAGAATTACTACTGTCTTTTGTTCATGTTGCCGCTTTGTTTACTTTGCCATTTTATTCGTCAGTTTTTTGGGGTTTATTCTGGAGTCACTAATGCGTTTTCTTTTTGTTTTGTTTTTATTTTTTTTTCCTTTTCTCGATCTTTCGCCGAGAGTCGATTAGAAACAGCCTCTCTGCCCTGTCGGGTAGGGGTAAGGCCTGCGTACATATTACCCTCCTCAGACCCCACCCTATGGGACTATACTAGGCAGTTGTTGTATTTTATATTTACAATAATTTTGTAAAATTATTGAAATATTGGCAAATGTTTTAAACGAATTTTAAAATTAAGAACTGAAAGTTACTTTTCTTTCCTTATTTAAAATAAATCTTTTTCTCAACCTAGTGTTTTGAAGTTTAAAGTAATTTTATATTGAAAAATTATTTCAAAAAATATTTTTACTGTACCAAACACAAATAGTAGAAAACAAGTGGGGATCCATCCGTCTATACCCCCCCTTCACCCAACACCACCCTCCCCCCACCAAAAAAAAGGCAGTGATATGATTGTACACAAATCCAAGCGTGCACTTGGCACGCATGAAAGCAATTAATTCCATCAACCAAAGTAGAGAAGATGATCTTTTTCCTTTTATATACTCTCTCCCCTTATCTTTGACTGTACTCTACTCTCTCTATCTCTCTATATTTTGCACACATTCACACACTATTTTCAATCTCCAAAATCTCTGCTATTTTCTGGGTTTCCATTATTATCAATTGGGTTACGCTTCTCTACTTTCATTCTCTGTAAGTCCCTATTTTATCAGTAAAGTAATTGTACGGTCGATTTCAGTTTTTCGTTTGGTCCATTTGAATTTTGTTCTTGATGTTCCTGTTTTTGTTCTATGGGTTGTTGGTTTTTCAAGTTCAAGATTTTAAGAAGTTTTCACTAGGATCTTGATCTATCTCCAAAATTTAGTTTTTTTTGGGACTTATTACTGTAAATCTCTAATTATACAAGCTACTACAATTTACTATACAAACGAGAGAAAAAAATAGAGGTTAACAGCTAATTATGTGAATGAAATTAGTCCTGTAGCTTTAAACTTCGAGAAAAGAGTGTAATTTAAGACTTGTATGTCTTTCATAAAAAGAGCTTTTTGTGACATGGTAAAAGGACTCGAGGGGCAAAAACCAAATAAAAATGAAAAATGCCATTTTTTTCAAAATAAATAATAATTCGCCCCACCCTCAATTTTGTGAGTAGTCAGGCGTGCATTTATAAGATTCCTAATCTTTTTCCTATAGCACGCTTTATCTTATATTCTTGGTTTTTAAACTGATGTTTAGTATTATGTTGTAATGTTTACAGGAGCTTATAATTGACTAAAGTGAGGAACAGCATGCTGTGGTGCAGTTTATCTGTTGATGTATATAGGAAAGTCATCTCCTTGAACTTGTACTGTCATGTTATTCTCTAAAATATCCTCAACAAAATCACTTCTTTTCTGAAATCTTGATTAGTTTTTCACCTCAGAAATTCATATTCTTGTTATATTAATCTTCCATGGGTTCCACTCGTTTCATTGTCATTCCTTGCTACCTTCTCATGATCAGCTGAGAACCTGTTTCTCTTCAGATTACTCACTTTTTTAGCATTCTCATAGGAGATAGTTGTGTGGTGTTTATTTTAAGGATTAACAAAATTGTTCCTTTTCTTGGAACAATTTTTCTGGTGGGGTTTTTAAGAATCATTTCTGTTGGAAGATTTTGGTGTGTTGTAGTTGTGTTGGTTGTGGGAGGGATTGGAACAAGTAGTTATGGTGTGCCAAGCAGCTGGCCAGACAAGATTTCGGGCATTGAAGCACGAAAATGGGATTGCTGGGTCTGCCACCATAATTGTTAGAGTCATTGCATGCTTTCAACCTCTTCAAGATTGCCAGGTTAGCGTTCGTAGATATTTAGATTCCAATTTTATTGTCTTGTTGTATATTTGATCTCCTGGTTTGAATAGGTTTTTTAGCTGAAGAAAGTTAATTTCTCATCTTTTATATTTCAGGCTGAATATTTCCGTCAGTTGCTGAAGCCGGTCACGTAGTTTTATTTTCATTGTTACTGCATTCAAGTTAAGCTGGAATTTTTGGATTTTCTGTTGTTTATTAAGTCTACAAGAAGTAATCAGCAATTTGTGTTTCCTCAGTTATTTAGAGCTGGTATGTTTCATGCTATCTCTGTTCTTGACAATTTTAATTGATTTGAAAGTTAAGTTTTTACATATGGATCATTTGGTTTATAGATCTTTTTTTGGGGTTTGATAATTAGGTGATTGTTGAGGTTGAATGGAAAAAGACTTCGGTTCTTGGTTCCATCACCAGTATCCAGACCTGCAATCAGCCCATTCAAACTTTTCTAGTCGTGGACTCAATATTGGGCGGCAGAATTCTGTTCCTATTTACATGACTCCTCACTCAAATGAGGTTCCGGTAAGAGGGGATTCTCTCTACTCATTTTATGGGCTGCCAGAGTCAAAGGCAAGCCAACCAACTGAACCTTGCAATTGTTCCTACTGTTTACCTCGGTTCCGACAAGGTTTCGCTCCAGTTTTAAGCACTGTAGTGAAAGAGATGCTTTGTCCTCAGTCAGTTGAATATCTTGGAGGTAAGGAAAACCCCAACGTAGGACCTGGAGCAGCTGCACAGAAGAGATTTCTTGTTTTTGATCAATCCGGTGATCAAACAACTCTTATTTACAGTTCTCCAAATGGTACTCCAGTGCAAGGCCTGCCCTCTTGGAGTCCACAACCCGTTGCACCTTGTAATTTGATTAAAGTAGGCCCACAGATTAAAAGTAATGTAATTTGTCCATCTGGGCATCATTTCGGTGATGAATATTATGAAGAAAACCATACAGATGATGTGGAAAGTGAATTGCACGAGGATACTGAAGAATTAAATGCCCTACTCTACTCAGATGATGATGATGGTAATTCTGAGGATGGTGAAGAAATAAGCACAGGTCACTCACCTAGTACTATGACAGCTCATGATCTACCACAGTGGCTTGATGAAATGGGCGAAGAAGTAGCTAGTTCGGAATGGCCAAACAAAAAGCGTAAACTGTTAGATGGTGGTTGTGACGTACCATCGCTCATTGATACTGCAACCTCTGCAAAACCTTTTACTTGCTCTGACTTAGAGGATGATGCACAATCCAGTTGTGCCAACAGTGACAATCGAGTTTCAGAAGCATCGGTTTCTCTATCTGGGAAAAAGAGGCCAAGAAAAGATGAAATTCTTGAGACAATAAGTGTTTTGCAGAAGATAATCCCTGGAGTGGAAGGAAAAGACTCGATGGTTGTCATTGATGAAGCAATAAGTTACTTGAGATCCCTGAAGGTGAAAGCCGAGTCTTTAGGACTTGATACTCTTTGAGCTTCAGTATGCTCCTGCTGACAATAGTCCCAGTACTAGTAGTATTGGTACTTGTAGCATATATTTCTGAGGTAAGTTTTAATGCTCTGTGAATAAATAAGCAGAAGGTTAGATGTGGTGTGGTAAAGAGGAGTTCGCTGAACGTCATAAGCTATAAACCAGATTGAAGAACCTTTTGAAGTCTTAGTTCCATCAATTCTATTGAAGCAGTTGCTGTGCTTTTGAAATCGATAGTCATGTCTCATTCATGTCCATTTACATAAGAGGGTTCCTTCCTATCATTGTTCTAAAGGTGGTGGTATATATGTGTTCATGTCTTGATGCTGAAGAGAAAAGTTATTCAGCCCTCGGGGAAAACGTTTGCCCACTTACCTCATAGCTGTATGTGTGAATAAGCAGATGCCATATACCTCAGTAGGATCCTGGAGAAGTAGTTATGCTTGGTGGGCATTTTAGTTACCAGACCATTTCATTCGTGTCCGTTTCCCTTGATCTTGTCAAGTTACCCCCCTTTGCAGTTTCCCTCATCGCATGGCTACCATTGCAGTGGCGACACATCTTTCTTTTGCTGTTACATCAGGTATTTGTTGCTCTGCTTGGTTGAGTATGAATTGGCCACTCTGGATTTGTCAATGTTAAAGAGGGGTGGAAAATCTTGTGTAAAGACTGCTGTTTCCACATGACCAGTTGAGATTTCCTCCATTATGTGATCATGGTGTGAAAGTTTGTCATCTAACAGGTTACCAGTTTCATTTCATGTATGTATCATATCTTTGAATGGCCAACATACTATATTTTGTGTAGATTTTGTCTTAATGCGCATCTTTTGCCGCTAGAGAGTAGTGATGTGTTTTATTTGGTTTGATTCCTTTGTGCTCTATTGCTAAGCTTCTTCATTGCTCAAAGAGGACTACATGTTCTGAAATATTTGGGTGATAAAATTCCACACATTCCAACTGCACGCGAGCCGCCTCCATGGCGTTGCGCAATTATTCTCTTTTCTTGTCTTGACTCATGGTTTAGAAGTTAGCAGCAATTGTTAATATAACTGAGATGAGTCATAATATGCTTCCAAAAATATGTATTGGACATTTTTTGTTTTGATCTGAAAAGAGATTAGCTTTGTGCTATGATCAGAGCAGTCAAATTGGCCATTCTGAGAGCTAAATGGGTGTACAGGCTGCATTTTTCAAACGCCAAAACTAGAATAAGAAAATTCTGTAAAATACTTAAGAAGTATGTTGCTTAGACTCTTCTAAAATATCCGCCCGGTGCGTGTTGGATCCACTAAAAGTAGTTATATTCTTGGAAGATCCAACGGTGGTGCGGCAGCACTGGAGAGTGAGTCCAGGCAACATAGATTACTAATATGTAACATTTGATAAAGCATAGATAACAACAGCTAAGTAAAGACACCCTTTGTTAGTCTTACTTCCATCATTTTCTATAATAACCAGTGGCTATGCTATTGAAATCAATGGCCATGTCGCATTCATGTCTTAGCTGTATGTGTTGAAGAGCAGATGACCTGTTTCCTCTGTAGGACCTGAAAATTTGTACTTGGTGAGTAATTTGGGTCCAACTATCACTTTCTTGCTCCTTTTTCTTGATCCTGTCATGTTACTTTCTATTGCCTATTCCTTTCTTATGTCAATGACAGGGCAGCAATTTCAGTGGCCTATGTTTCTTTCTTTTGCTATTGCATCAGTTGTTACTGCTCTGCTTGGGTGAACGTGAATCTTCAAATTTTGTATATTAGCCAAACTTGTTCACATAGGCTTGGGAATCTTATATGTATTAACTGACTAATTGCTATTGCCACTATGGTGTGATGTTTGTTACTATATATTAACATTATGTTAGTTGCGTACATAAGCCTCAGACTTAACACTCAATAAAGTGAGTGAAAATTATAGGAGCTTAAGGTTCAAATTCTAGCCGTGACAAAGGGTGTGATTGGTATGATGACATGTTTTCCTGGAAAATGAGCAGTTTTATCATTTATTTTAATGTTTGGTTGGTAATAGAAATTTTTTTTTTGGATTTTTTTCTTAGTGTTTGGTTAGTGAGTGGAATAGTTTTTTTTGAAAATATATAATTTAGGGAAACACTATGGGCAAGGATGGGGGCGGGGGCGGGGGCGGTGATGGTGATGGATGGGGTTGAGGGTGGGTTGGGTCGGGGTTGGAAGGGGTGGTGAATAGGATGAGGAAGGTTGAGAAAGAGCTTTTGATTTTTTTCCCCTCTTCTTGGTAGAGAAAATATTTTCATCCAATTTGAGAAAAATAAGTTCACGAGGAAAATGTTTTGCAAAATTTATAAGTCAATCAAATATGGTAAAATTGAATCTTTATAAGGTGGGGGTAAAATCTTCATACAGAATTACACGGGTTTGTTGTTGTAAATATGAAAAAAATTGGAAAATATTACGTTTTCCTTCATCTAGACTTACCCAAAATCTCTAAGTATTTCTTTGAATGTGTCTAAGTGCTCTTGGTGAGCAGAATTGCGCGATAACTGTTTTGTTGGAGGTAATAGGTTTTCTGTAGGGATGACAATTTTAGTCCAAATCTGCCTAACCCTCTAACCCAGAGATTAATGGTTTGGGTTACAATATTTTAGCTCATGGGTCAATTAGGTAAAAATAGCACGGTATAGCTAGATTTCGGACTGGTTAATCAAAAATAGTCAGCGTTTATCAAGTCAAAAATAGCCACCGCTTTACTACAATTGAGATCGGTCCAGCATAATATACCGGAGTTCGGTGCACTTGTGTATGAACTTTAGCATATTATGCTGGACCGTTATACTTTGCTGGCTCCAGTATAATATACTGGAGACTGAGCACTGGTGTTCCAAACTCCAGTATATTATACTGGACCATTAAACTTGCTGGAACTCCAATATATTATGCCGGAGTTCTAGTGTACTTATGCTGGAGCATACTATCCTGAACTCCAATATAATATGCTGGAGTTCAAGTATACTTATGCTGAAACTCCAGCATAATATAGTGGAGTATTTTTTGGATTTGAATAATATTTTCGCTCAGATTTATCTTTACATAAAAAGTGGCTAAATTTCGATTACTTTTAAAATTGAGCTATTTATGAACGACCAGTTATAAATTTGGTTATTTTTAAATTTTTTTCACAAGGCACCACATTTTAATCCTAATTAGCCATTAATAGAAACCCTTTGCTATATTACGTCCTATAGATATCTTTTATATTTTTATATAATGTATTTAATTTATTTAATGTATTGTATTCAATAATACAACAGAAAAGATCGGCGTACAAACAGGAATACCAGCTAAACTTGCTATGTATTTACCTGTATTCGAACATATTTAGCGCTAAATACGTAAAATATTTGCGCAATATTTGGATCGATGAAGATTTTAAAAACGGAAGGAAATCAAATCAATTTTGATGTCCCTAATTTTACTCAACAAACTTAAAAGATACCCCATTAATCTATATTCTTCCCAAACTAAGAAACTCAGAAACGTGAAAGAAGCGAAGAAATAGAGCAAGAGGCTTATGTATGCAGGCGATATTTATTACAATGGAATTCAGGTGATTGAAATAGTTAAAATTGATTGGAAATACTTTAATACAGTTGTTCAAATTAAGTTGACTTACAAATGCATACAGAGATTAGTGGAATACACAGTAATACAGTTGAATACAAATGCAATCAGCTGATTGGAACAGTTGAATTTAACTGACATTGGATGAATACAACTAATTCAATTGTTTAATACAGTTGAATACAACAGTTGAATAGAGTTGACTATATGTTAATAATACAGTTCAATTCAACTGACTATAGCTGAATACAATTGAAATCAAAGAAAAATACAGTTGAATAATACAACTGAATACACCTGTGAACCAAGAATTTTTTGAACTTGAAAACATGCATGGCGTGAGAGGTGATAATGGCGGAGAAATAGAGACGATAAAGGCAGAGAAGGGTTTTTGAAGCTGTATGAAACGTGTGTTTGTGGGAGAAGAGGGAAAAGTGTATTGAAGAAGAGACAGAAAAACTGATGAGAGAAGATATACGCTAATTGGGGGAGAGAAAATATAAAACATGAGAGAAAAAAATATTTTGTAGCATATATTAAGCCTTAATTGTAGGATGAAACTAAATATAAATTTTTTGCTATAAACTAAAAAAGGTATTTATAGAATGTAATATTTTAAAATGGTATTTATATAATATAAATAGGGTACTAACCTATTCTATAGGCGGTAAAATTTCCTTTTTAAAAATCTTTCGTCAATTTGGGCTGAGCCTAAGTTAATTTTTTATTGACCATTATGACTCATTAAGCAACCTAAATACAACCCATGAAACTCATCCAAAACAAAAAGGATCTAAACAGAACTTATCTAGAAATTTACTTAGTTGCTCCAATTTTAATTTTTTTTTTTGTATTTCAGTTTTCTGTTCCTTTTTTTTTCTGCACCACCCTATCCCTCCCCACACCCGTAAAGACTCCCTCATTTTTTTTTATTTTCAATTTTCTTATTTGTTTTCTCCACCACTCACCTACCCCCTCCCCGCAAATCCCTTAAAAATTTTTTTGTACTTTTTTTTTTGTATTTTTAATTTTTAATTTATTTTTGTTTTCTACACCCACCCTCCCCACGCAGACCCCTTAATATTTTTTTACTTTTCTTTTTGTATTTTTAATTTTCTGCACCACCAATCCATCCCAACCCCCTCACTCTTCCCTACCTACAAAATATTTTTGAACTAACACATTTTAAGGTAAAAAGTTTTTTATGCAAGATGAGAATGGTTCTATAACATGAGTCAAGTTGGACGAGTTGGATTATGACCCGTTGTTTAGTCCATCTTAACCCAGCTCATCTTAGCCCAAGTACACTTTCGGCTGGATTAGGCAATGACCCATTTATTGACCTAACACATCTTGACCCGTTTAAATTCAACCCAATCTGCCCATTTACCTCGCCTAGTTTCCGGTAAAATAAATGAAATTGCGCAAATTGTCCTTGACATTGTCGTTATCAAAATGACAAAAATGAAAAAACATTATTAGTTCCATTTTATGTATATTGTTTCTTTGCTGTGTTTGGTGTTGTGGGTTGTCTTTATCCCACTGTTTTTACGTAGCATGCGCGCTTTGTTGGCTAAGTGCTGGAGATAGTGATGTGTTTTATTGATTTGATTTGTTAGTGCTCATTCTTAATACTTCAATACTCAAAGGGGACCGCATGTTTATGCATTATTTGGGTGATGAAATTCAACATTTCCAACTTAATCCAATAGATGTGCAACTATTCTCATTTTCCCCCTTCTTTTCTACATGAGAAAAGCTAAAAATTTTGTGAACAAGATAATGCAAAGGCAGTGATGTAATACATGATTTAATAATCATTGGATAATGTAACATACATGGTTTTGTTAGCCGATATTTTATTTATTGCATAACAAATGAGATGTATGGTAAATAATACTCCATATGACTTTATAATTTTTATTCTTTTTTTTTGGGTAAAAGATTAGAAATTTATATTAAGGTTATTTTGATCTTTATTTGTTTTATTTTCGTAAAGCTAATTTTCTTATAAATATGCATGTTGAGTTTGGTATAGAGTGATACTGGAATTCTCATATAAAATCGTTTGAAATGCTAATTGAAGGCAGCATAAAATAACCATTCTATACTAAACTTATTATCCTAACCTGGTAAGTGGTAACGAGAGGACAGTCAAGTAAATAAATAAGGATTTAACTTGTTTTTAGTCTTGGAATATAGATTAGGTATACTTTTTTTTTTTTAAGACGATAAAAATAAAAACGGGATTCTTGGGGTTTAGTAGTTAATAATGCTCGTCAATTAAACTATGACGAGTGATAAATATGCTCAAAATACTAGTCATGTGATGTGTGATGTTCCGTTATTTTTTTAAATAAAAAAAGTGTCGTACTAATTTGGCAATTCAACAGGCTAATTTGTGTGTTTAGGCTGCTCGGTGCAGATGTCAAACTAAAAAAGAAATTATTAAAAACAGCTACTCATACCTAATATGTTTGCAACAAATAACGGGAATGGACCTCTAACTACTCCCTTCTTCTTCTCTTATATTTATTTATTTATATTTTTTCTCATCTCATGCTCTTTACATTGTCACACGGAGAAAAGACCAGACAATTTGTGATGATTTGAACTTCTAGGTTTTCGATATCCAGTATTAAGAAATGTATTTGTCTTGTTAAATTAGCAGTAAAGAACATAAGAAAAAAGATAATCCATGGACCTAATTATTTGATTAAGGCTATTTTTTTTTACAAATTTGATACAACTTTATTGCATCTACAATAACATATACATCTTAAAATTTAAATTTCATATAATTAATTATATAATTTATTTACAACTTTCATATAATTGTTACCCTAAAAAACCGTTAACAACTGAATTTGTATGTGTTTTGAAGGATATGCGGATTAATTCAATACAAATGATTAATGACGTTATATTAAGCATATAAAAGATATAATAAATTGTCAAACCAATAGTATAAGAGTGATCCATGACTCGGTAATGGCTTAATGAGATGCCTGCCTTCGATCCCGGGCTCACAATAATGGAGAACCGATGAACAAAAGTAAGAACAGAGAAAAATAATAGTATATTACCTTGATATGCATGTTACAATGTCCCAAATAAACAGTTAGTTTCCCCTTTATATAGTAGGAGAGTTTTACCCTAAGTACAATTCCAAAAAGGATAACAATCTTCCTTTATGTTAATCACCGATTCATTGCCGATACTTATGCCGTGATGTCCGACTCGACATGGATATTACGGCCCTTCATTAGTCGCGTGCATCCATTCGATAGGGTTCTCCAAAGTCTCGAGGCTCGAACCGATCCCGGAGGACGTGGTTCCGATGCCCCCGAGGGCAGGTGTCTTGCTCGAACCTCGATACGAGAGGCTCCCTGCCCAGATTCCGATTCCTTACGATCATGTTCCTACTCCATTTGTCTTACCGGGAAACAAAGATGTTCAACAGGCTCGATTTTAATCGTATACAAATAGTCCCCTCCTTTTTTTGAGAGGAGGTTTAGAGAAGCGATGAGAAACGACAAATACTTTTCAATTCCTTCTTTAATGCGCCATAACAAAACTGACAAAGAAGAAAAAACATCCCGTCATACACGATAAGCTACTCGTCAATGGTTCTATCAGAGAATCAAAATATTCCCAATGGGCCGCTAATGTGGTCATGGTAAAAAGAAAAATGGGAAATGGCATATGTGCGTGGATTTCACGGACCTAAATAAGGCATGTCCGAAAGACTCTTTTCCGCTGGCCCATATCGACCAACTCATCAATGCAGCAGCAGGGCACAAACTGCTAAGCTTTTGGATGTGTATTCGGGTTACAACCAAATCCTCATGGAAGAGGAAGACCAGGAAAAAAACACTTTCATAACCCATCAGGGTACATACTGCTACAGAGTCATGCTGTTCAGATTAAAGAATTCGGGGAAAACATTCCAAATGTTAGTCACCAAAATGTTTAAAGATAAACTCGGCAAGATAATGTAGGTTTACATCGATGATATGTTGGTCAAATCCAAAAGGAAAGAGGACCACATTGACCACCTCACAGAGGCCTTCAACATATTGAAGCGGTATGGAATGAAGCTAAATCTCGAAAAATGCGCCTTCGGCGTAACCTCAGGCAAACTCCTCAGCTTCTTAGTATCACAGAGAGGCATCAGGGTCAATCTAGACCAGATCAAAGCCATCAAAGGAATACCCAAAATACTAACCGGCATAAAACATGTGCAAAAATTGATGGCCCGGATAGCCGCCCTGTCAAGGTTTATCTTGCGGTCATCCTACAGATGCTATTTTCTTTAACGTGCTAAAAGAGGACAATGGGCTTCAGTGGAATTTAGATTGCATCGAGCTCCTGAAAAAACTAAAAGCGTACTTGTCCGCACCACCACTACTCGATAAAGCGGACCCCGGTGAATGCTTTCTGATCTACTTACCGTCTTAAAGGTAACAGTGAGCACAATTGCTATCCCTAAAAACAAAGGTACACAATCCCCGATTTATTATATTAGTAAAACCTTCATTGACGCCAAATGAGGTACCCCCACCTCAAAAAACTGGCTCTGGCATTGGTCGTAGCTTCACGAAATCTTTGACCATATTTTCAATGTCACCCCATATCGGTGGTGATGACGTTTCCCTTTAGAAGTATCTTACATAAGCCCGAGCAGTCGGGAAGATTGGTTAAGTGGGCCTATAGAATTAAACAAGCATGATATCACCTATCAATAGCGAACACTGATAAAATCATAGGTACTTGCTGACTTCATCACCGACCTCGTTGCCGAAATATTTCTTTAGGTCAAGTAAAAAGCGCTTTGCACCTCCCCTGGGAAATCCGACCTCTGGGTCCTCTACACCGATGGCGCATCTAATGCGTCGGGGTATGGACTGGGACTCATACTGGAAGTCCTTATAGGCAAAGTAATTTGTCAGTACATACGGTGCCCCGATATGACTAACTTTGAGGCCGGGTATAAGGCCGTAATTGCAGGATTTAAATTGGCCCTCAAATATGGCGCGCGATGAGTCGTCCTCAGATGCGACTCATAACTTTTTGCTAATCAAGTTACTGGGACTTTCCAAATCAACGAACAAAGGGTACAAAAATAACACGCATAAATCCATTAGCTACTGCCGGAATTCGATGAATATCGACTCGATCAGATACCACGAACGCAAAACATCGAAGCAGATGGCCTTGCCAAACTAGCAGCAGCTACCAAAAATATTACCAAGGAGAACGTGGTCACCCTCCTCCACTCATCAATAGAACAATTAGAGGTACATTCTATAAATTTAACTTGGGATTGGCGTAACTGTATCATGACATATTCGCAAGAAGGAATACTCCGCAAGTCAAAAAAGAAGCAAAAAAAACTCCGAATACAGGCAGTCGGGTACAACCTCACAAACAACAACCTTTACAAAAGAATGTTCGGCGACCTCTGGCTAAATGGCTAGGACCAAGTCAAACAAGGTGTGTTCTCGAAGAAGTAAACGAAGGTCACTGCGGTACCCACACAGGAAACTACTCCCTCTTCTGATGCCTCATTCGGGAAGGATACTACTAGCCTACTTTGAAAAAGAAAGTAGTGGATTACGTCAAGAAGTGTAAGCAATGCCAAAAGTACGCACCAATGATACACCACGGGAGCGAACTCCTGCAATCTATTATTTCGCCACGGTTGTTCTTCAAATAGGGATTTAATATCAGACCCTTCCTGACAGGTTGAGGCAAGATACGCTTTCTTTTAGTTTTAACTGAATACTTTTCCAAATGGGTGAAGGCAGGTGCTTTCGCCCAGATACATGCACAGGAAGTCATCACCTTCATATGGAAAATATCATATGTCATTTCGGCATCCCCAAAGAAATCAGCTGGGACAATGGACCTCAGTTCATTGAAAAAAAGACGACCGAGTTTTTCAGAAAATGGCACATCAAGTGCATACTCTCCACTCCATATCATCCAACTAGCAACGGTCAGGAAGAATCCCCCAACAAAACAATATTGAATATACTAAAAAAGAGACTCGAGGATGCCAAAGGGTTGTGTCCGGAATTGCTATCAAAGGTATTATGGGCCTAGCGTACCACACCAAAGACCAGCATAGGCAAAACGCCATATTTATTAGTCTACGAGACTGACGCCGTTATTCCTATTGAATTGGGAGAACCTAGACTAAGGTACTCCTAGACTAAGGTACTCTAATGAAAGTGGACCAAGCAACGACAAAAGCATAATACAGGACCTCAATGAAGTATAGGAGTGGAGAGATATGAATCATATAAGAATGGTATCCCAAAAACAACAAGCGGAAAGGTAATATAACAAGAAATCCAAAATACGCCCGCTAACATCAGAGACCACGTCCTCAAGGAAAAAATACAAGCGGTCAAAGACCCAAAAGAAGGAAAATTGTGAACCAACTGATACGGGCCGTATAAAATTACAGCGGTAGCAAGCAAAGGGGCATTCCAACTAGAAACAATGTAAGGAAAACTACAACAGAATAACTGGAATGTCGCCTACCTCAAATACTTCCACTTCTGAAAAAAGACACCGCCCAAGTCGTACTCTTTTTCCCTCACTCGGGTTTTGTCCCAACTAGATTTTCCCGGGGAGGTTTTTCATGAGGCGGCGAGGGGGACGTCTCAAATTTCAAAGTATAATTCATCACCCCACCTACCGACGATGTCTCTAGGCCGAACGATGAAGCGACTAAATACAAGGAAATTTCTCCAATATGTATTAAATGGACATGTAAAATACTCCAATAAATGAAATAAAGTACAATTTCATTCTCCATCAATCTCCATTCAGAAAGAAAAGTTTGACATTGCTCGAACTACGACGGGTTAACATTTCAACATTAACTCGAAATAACACCCTACACTAAGGTCATCACCATAGAAAAGAGTTTGACATCGCTCAAACTACGATGGGTTAACATAATAACATTAACTCGAAATAGTACCCCTACGGCTAAGTCCGTCACCATAAGAAAGAGTTCGACATCACTCGAAGAATGACGGGTTAACATTTTGACATTAACTCAAAATAACGCCCCTATGACTAAGACCGTCTCCATAGAAAAGAGTTCGCCACTGCTGGAACCACGATAGATTAACATTTGATATTAACTCGAAATAACACACATATGGATAACGCTATCGTCAAAGAAAGGATTTCGATGCCACTCGAACCATGACGGGTTAACATTTCCACATTTAGTCGAAAAAACACCCTTACGGTAAAGGACGTAGACAAAGGCAAGAACTCGACCTTGCTCAAATCATTCAATAGTCAACGACACACAGATTACTTGACATTTGATATCGTTCATACTACGATAAAACATTATACGAGGCTGGGTAGCCCAGGGCACCCCCGAAAGAACAAAAAAAAAACAAGAAAACAATTCATAGGTACACAATAAAAAGTAATCGCCCCATTACAGTTGATATATTCCAAAAGTTTCTTTACAAAGGGCTTAAGAACGCCCCCACAAAACTAGCAAAACAGAAATAAATACAACCAAGTCCTACCCCACATCAACCCTTGTGGCATAATCAACATCATCTCTTCTGAGCATGCTAGGTTCATAACCACATGCCACACGAGTGGCACGTGCATTAATACACACCTCTCGAAGTTCTGCCTCAGATAGTTTCTCGTCGGCACGAAGTGACTTATACACGTCAAGTCGAGCTTCGGCATGAAACCACATCTCATAAAAATCTCGTGGCATAACAGGGTCGGCCAAAGCATGAGAGGTAGAGGGTTGCAATTGCCATCTCACATCCTCCGCTTTCAAAGCAACAACTTGATCGTTTAACACGGACAACTGCGCCTCTAGATATCAGATACGTCCTTCAACTCTCGTTGTTACGAGCATAGACGCCTCTGCCTCTTTGTGCCGTTCTGACTTATAAACCCAAAGAGCATCTTCCAAAGCCACTACCTCCGAGATGGTAGCCATCCTATCCCTTTCAGCATGGGCTAATCCATCAGCCTTAGTGCTTAGCTCACCCCTAAGGTTAACGACCTCTGCCGCCCTCCTGTCAAGCTCAGCCATCAAGGCAGCATTCTGCACTTGAAGGTTGGTGTTTTTAGCCATCACCCCTTTACTCATCTCAATTTCATTTTCTTTGGCCTTAAGAGTTTCCTTGAGTTTGCTGCATTGGGCAATGGCCTTCATTAGGTCTTCATCCCTCTCCTTCAACTCTTCGGTTTTATGTGCCCACTATTTCTCCTTTTGCTTGAGCCCGCCAAGGAACAACTGAAAATCGTTGTCCTGATGAAGAGATCAGCCAACAAATGATGTTTAGTGCAATCCTCCGTATATTTAGAGTACACCTTCCCAAAAACGGCCATCCTCCGCCTACCCCTACGTTCACGCTTGATCTCCATGATGAGGGCCAAGTATGCAAAGCAAGTCCAAAAGAATGAGTGGGTTAAGGGCACAAAACCAATCTAAAACTGAAAAGAAAAGAGAAATATTTACCCTCAGAACCATGGCAGAGATTCCCTATGATAGCTCTATATCGCTCATTGCCATAAGTGTCGCTCTCTCGGAAGCAACGCACAGAGGGGTAAACGCCGATGCTGCATGCTCGTTGTTCGCCAACAAATCATAGTCATAGGGACGACTATGTGTTGATTAGGGCCCTCCGTCCTCACCTCAACATGAGTTTGCCGATCCAAATAGGCTTGCACATCTTCTAGGTTAACATCCAAACCTGAACCGTTATCGTCGACATGCTCAACTCCGCCTCCTCCGACGCCTGACGACGCACTATCCTCGGCGGATCGTACAGATCCCCCTTGATATATTCTTTCGATTAGGGGAGACTCCCTACCAAAATAGCATGCGCCATAAGAACATCACATGCGCTTGACCGGGGCAAAGGTGCCGCCACTGCAACATCAGTTCTGTTCTTTCTAGTATTAAGGGCGATAGCCTTCCCAAGCTCTGCCTTCCTCCTCTTCCTCAATGTAGATGCATCCCCATTAGAAGGCTCATCCGTGAAGTGATAGACGGGTCGAAAAGAGATATTTTTCCGCACAACGACATTAGGAGAAGAGTCTCTACCGGTACAAATTAAGCATGACCTCCTCAGACAGACTCGGTCAAGGACAAACTACATCCCCGATGATGCGGTAGCCTGGCGAACGGCCGCGACCGGAGCCTTCTTCTTGGAAGCCCTACGACAAATCATCACAAATATGTCTTATCAATAAATGATAACAAACACCCAAAGGTCAAAATAAAGGTAATATTAACCGGATGGAACCTTCAGCCCAAAACATTTGTGGAAAGCGGGTCAATCTCGAGTCTCTGCCATGTGAGGTAGTACATGGGCTACCCAGTCCTCGATGTTGACAATGGAATGAGGCGTACGCCTCAGAAATACACACGGAAGTTACAAATAAGTACCAAATTAAAAATAACAAAAGTAAACAACCAAGTACCAACACCTATGGTTATGGTTCCACCACTCAAGGAATCCAATGGATGGCTTTCTCGGTTGTCCATCCCAACCATGAGTCCCCTGGTCCCATGATGCCTCGAGTGTATCGTAGTGCCCCTGTAAATACTCGGGAAAAACAAATGTAAAAGGCGATGAAGGCCAACTTCACACCTTGCCAACTCCGCATACCTTGTTAGTACTAGAAAAATCTTATACGTATAGAGAGATAGCTGTGCCAGGAAGACCTCGTCGAACCGATAGTATTCCTCCGCCAATGGAAGAAGAGGGAGGATGTGGCCGATCACAAAGGTATATACGTAAAAAGCACAATATCCGAGTCTATGGACGTCCACGAGGTCCCTCCCAATCGGAACCATTTCAATACGGGGAGGAATGTTGTACGTAGATCGAAGGCCATCTTATGAGCCTGCTCAGTCTGATAAACCACTGGAACAGGGGAAGAGGATGGTTCTTTGTGAAATCCGAGACATAGGGTTTGTCCAAAGTATCTCCTCCATAGTGGGAAAGCTATCCCCCTCTCCACCACCATATCCTCACCTCAAGAAGGTATTGCCATGGACAACGGGGTGGCTTCAGAAATCTCTTCGTGTGACCGATGCATTCTAGGCATCTTGATGTTAGAAGGTAGGTTAGTAGACTTAAACCAAAGAACGTTGAATGAAAAAATGTAAGGGTAAATCACGAAAGTAAAGTTGAAGACCCAAGAAGTGATGACCAAAGAAGACAATTGATGATAGGCTATAATTTCATATTTTAGTCTCTTATTAAACTTTAATTTACTCCCCTTTAGTTGAGTTTGCGCTTTAATCGCTAGTGTTTTGCACTAACGGTGTGTTTTATGCCTTGTAGGTGTAATTCCGAGCTATATAGATGTTATGGAATGCATTTAAGTGATTTAGAGCTTTAAAGTCTGAAGTAAAAGCTCAAGGAATTAAGCCGGGATAGTGTTCGAGGGTCAAATTTGATAGTTGAGAACAAACGAAGACTCGATAAGGCATATTGCGCACTGTCTAGAAAATTGGACATAACATTTATCTTAGAACTCCGTTTTGGCTCCACAATATATAGTTGGAAAGCTAACTCAAAGGGCTACAACTTTCATATTTTACGTTTTTCCAAATCCCAAACAGCAGAGGGTAAAATACCGTAATTATGGTGGGACCGCGACATAACCATGGCATAGTGTACTCGCGGACAACTGAAGAATCAGAGAGCATGTTTGGCCGCGGGTTGACCACGACCGCGACAGGAAGCAAAGATTTCAGGGACTAAAGTGCAAAATATGGGATTTTAAGTCCTAAACACTGTCACACAAATGAGGACGGCCAAGAACAGGAGGTGACATATTTTGGACAAAAATTAGACCTAAGAAGGCAAGAGACACTACTTCAGGGTTAGACAACACCCTTGGAGGCAAGAAGACATTGGAAGCAAGGTGAAGAATTTTTCTACAAGTTTTTCCTTCCTCTTCCTATTTTTTATTGTTGGTTACGACTTTTAGTTTTGTAGTTTTACATACTATTATGAATAGCTAATTTGTTATCTAGAGTTTTAATAGAACCTTTTGTAGGATAAATTATTGTTATGTTTTTATATAATTGAGCCATATCTTTTCTTTATTTGTTCAACTACATTTATATTCTGGTTGATTGAAGAGCTCTCAATTGGCCGTGTGCCTATTTAGTGTGCATAACTCGAGAGAGAGTTCATATTTAGGTAATTATTGAACAACACCACTCCCAAAGTATAAGAGGGATCTATAACTGCGGGTCTAAAGGCGAGATTAGGGATAACGAAGCCTTGGGTGCAATCTGAAGTGGGCTGTATTAAAAGCCACCTAGCAAAGCTCGGGAGATTGCATCTAGTAAATTATCGTAATTACTAGGGAGAGATTTACGGTAATAAGAGTGCTCATGATTGGTAGAGAATACTTAGGCAAAATTATAGAAGACATAGCAAGAAGGATTCCGACAGTTGGGGAAATCATAACTCTAGAGCTCCTTAATCTTGTCTCTAACCCTTAGTATATTTAGTTGTTAATTTAGTATTTTAATTTATTAGTTAATTAGTTAAACATAAATATCTTAATATCTATAAGTTAGGAATCGTTCAAGCTTGTATTTTTGGTGATAGTGAACAGCTGTCGCTAAACCTTAGTTCTCTGTGGGATTTGACTCCGCACTTGTAAATCAGATTATATTTGCAACGACCGCATTGTCCTTTTTAGAAGGCATAGTTGGGCGTGATCAAATTTCGGCACCGTTGGCGGGGAAAGCAAATGTATTGGAAGGATGCACCAACAAATGTAATGGTTGGAACTAATTGTGAGGTACCCACATGAAGGACCAAGCTGGGAGAAGTCTGAGTACCCTATGAACTGCTAGTGCTTCGGCCTTTGGCCTATCAGGGAGTTTCTTTTACGCTCTTGTATATACGGATGTGCATTGGGGACAATGCACAATTTATAGTGTAGGGTGAAGAGATTGTCTCAGTAACTTTTCATGCTACTTTAGCTATGTTTGTTCTTTTTAAAGATTGGACTTTTCCTGATGACTGATCTTCTAGACAGTTTCCTTGAGGGAAGTAAGTCTAAATAAAATACCAAAAATATTTTTTGTTTTATTAGGTAGTGTAGCAATTACCCCTTGGTTTTTCTTTAAACCACGGTCCTTTTTCAAGAGTTTTATTTGAACCGGGTGTAGTTAGTTTCTTTGGGAAGTATGAGCCATTGTGTTGTGTTATGAATTGAAGCAATATCTCTTGACTTGGTTATGCCTTGAGAATAGTAAGTACTTTGGTTGTGACGCTTATGCTCAGTTTTTGTCTCTTGTAGAAGTACCTTAAATTGTATTATCTTAACTTTGCTTAACTGTTTTGACTAGAGTGTCTATGAATCCAATCCCGAGTGAGTTATGTGCCATATGTGTGTAAGGTTTTCAGTGCATGGCATTTGATGCCTAGAACTTGCCCAGTGTATTTGCAAAGCGAAATAATGGTTTTGTTCAGTCTTGGAAGTGATATATGCATTTCTTGTTGAGCCATATATACATATTTTACCCACCTTATTATGTATTGTAGTTAACCCCTTTGATTCTGTAATCCAGTTTCTTTGGCAACCACATTACAAACCTTATCCATTTGTTTGAATTAACCATCTATTCGAACCTTTTCACCTCTCATGAGCACTTGAATGTTATGAACTTTGTAAAAGTTAAAGTGTGGGGTGGTTGGTTTGGCTTTTGAGTGGAACTAATTGAATAAGGAGAAAGGTGCACTGTTTTGAAAAAAAGGAAGAGCCACTTGAATTGGAAAAAAATATAGTTAGATTGTTGTGAAAAAAAAAGTTCTTTGATAAGTGGCGGATCTTGACGTAAGTGTGCTTAAAGAAGAATGGGGTAATTTACATTGATCTGAAGGTGAAATTTTGTTTTGACATAAGTATGGAGTTTGAATGTTAAAGTATATGTATTAAATTTCTTAGGGAGGTGTAGTCACTCTTATATCTGAATGTATCCTACCCGTCCCGTAGCCTACATTACAACCAAATAAAGTCCTAATTGATACAAGATTGAATGAGCTCGATTAGTGGAGTAGTACACTACGGGCAAGCTTATGGTGCATCTTTTGTGGCATATGAATGTTATTTCTGAGAGTGAGTGAATTCTTTTTATCTTGAGTTTCTAAGTGTTCTTAAATTTTATTGTGTGGAAATATTCAATTGTGTTGTGAGGGCAGTTGATTCATGAAGGAAAGGTAATGTCAGTGGCCTCTAGGTTAGAGTAAGTAGGTGAGTTGTGAATACTGCGTGGCACATGTGAGTCAAATCTTGAGGTGAAAATGTTACACTTTTGTGCTTAGTCTTTTTTAAATATTATTGGTGTGATGAGTTAGGAGAATTGTTTAAAAAGGTCGTGTCTATAAAAAAAAATTGTAGTTTGATTGCTCGTGGACGAGCAATGGTTTAAGTATGGGATCTTGATGATAGGCTATAGTTGCATATTTTAGTCTCTTATTACACTCTAATTTACTGCACTTTAGTTGAGTTTGCGCTTTAATCGCTAGTCTTTTGCACTAACGGTGTGTTTTATACCCTGTAGGTATAATTACGAGCTATATAGATGTTATGGAATGCATTTAAATGAATTGGAGCTTTGAAGTCTGAGTAAAAGCTCAAGGAATTAAGCCGGGATCGTGTTCGAGGGTCAAATTTGATAGTTGAGAAAAAACGAAGACTCGATGAGGCATATTGCACACTGTCTAGTAAATTGGATATAACTCTTTTTCAGAACTCTGTTTTGTCAAAATGGAATTTATTTAATTAATTCAGAGTCGCCACTTGGGAGATTTATGGTGTCCCAAGTCACCGGTTGAATCCCGAATCGAGGAAAAGAATGACTCTATTTAACAGTCTGCGTACCAGAAATCCTAAGTAAGGAATTCTGTTAACCCGGGAGAAGGTGTTAGGCATTCCCGAGTTCCGTGGTTCTAGCACGGTCGCTCAATTGTTATATTTAGCTAAATTATCTGATTTTAATACATGTTAAACCCACGTGTGAATTTTAACTTTGAACCGCTTTGATTATTATTATTTTATAAGAATTGCAACGTCATGAAAACATATCTCAAACCACGTCACATCAATGTACCCGTGGTTATTGACATATTTCGCCTCCGTTGAGATTTGACTTTGGGTCACATAAATGTACACCCGAGTTTAAGAAGGTAAGATTATTAAATAGAGTGCCTAAAGCAACTAACGCGTTGTTAACTCTGCGAGGGTCATAAAAATTTGCTAAATAGCGTGCCTTGAATTCTAAGGAATTTTAAAGAAATAATTAAGTGAGAGCCAAACATATTTTTATTTTGGCACAGCGTATTGCTACGATTTCTCTGTTAGCCTAAATCTATCAAGACTTTCGTTGACTACAACAAAGCTATACTCATAATTTAAAGGAACTACTAACTGAACCATCACTTTAATTCGTTCCCTTTACATAAAAACCTTTTTACACCAATCCCTTAGCCATTTAAACCTCAAAACTCTCATTCCAAACAATCCAATATAGTAATACAACTTAGGGATCATTTAATCGGCAACTGCAAGCATTTTTAAACCATGTTTAAAGAATTGAACAATTACCAACCTAAAGATCTACAGAATATAAAAACATAAAGCCAGGAAAATAAACAAGGGATTGGGATTTCTTATTTACCTTTGAGTGAAGTGACATCAAAATCAACCCAAACTTGAGAATCACCTTGCCACTTAAGAATCCAGCCATCGGCAACGCCAGTATATGGACCTTCTCCATTCGGGTCAAACGCAAGACTCTCTGGCTCAACTGCTCCTTTCAGCTGTATTACCTTAGCTTTAGATAAAAGGTCTTTGGAACCTGGTATTGAAGGTGGCCTCAGATAGTAAAATACAGCTCAACACTAGCCAAAGGAAGCTGAAATCGAAGGCAAAGGCTCGAAGTGTTGAGCAGCAGATACAACAGCATTCCAGATCCGAAACATCACTTGAAAAACCAAAAAATGGAAGCACGCAGCAGACAAAGGTTGTGAACTCGATTTTCACGGCTTACTGCGTAAAGTTCAACTTTGGAAAGGGAAAAGAGCCGAGTAAAAGTCAACATAAAAAATCGGAGCTCAACAATACATAGAAGCAGCAAACAACTCAACAGTCATGAGTTAGAACACGAACGACACGACCGTGCCGGAACCTCGAACGCAACTGAACTGAAAACCTCTCACTTTCCTATCACTATTTCTGTTGTATTTTCTCACTGTCAAGCAGTAGCAGCTGAGGTCGTTTGGACGTGAGGGAGACGAGGGTGGATGTTTGGACAGGCTGGTTGGTCATTGCTTGGGATGACGATGGACAGCTTGGAGTTCGCTGGACGTGAGGTGATGGTGAGGGTCATTTGGCGAGGTTGCTACTGGTCTGGTGGTGGTCGTTTGGACGTGAAGGAGGCAGCAACGGAAGGCCGTAGGTTGACGACACAGCAGCGGCGTTGATGGTTGCTGCTGGACGTGAGGTAGGCGAAGGAGATGGTGTGAGGGTGGTCGACGGATGGTTGGAGTTGTTCGTCGATAAAGATGGCGATGGTGACGACGATAGGTGACGGGATATGGGTTTGGGGTCCTAGCATTTTTTTTTTGGTTCTCTTTTAATGAAGAAGATCGATGACAGTATAGTCTGTCTTCCGTTCATTCACGTTAGCTTTCTTTCAATCCTATACCTGAATGTCTATTTTTTCTCCTTCCTCTTCGTGTATATGTTCTCTCCAAATGTTGCAGGAGCTCCCCCTCTCTCTTCCGTTTTTATTTTCCTTTTTAATCCCCAAAAAGCTTACCCCTCCTTTTTCTTTTAAAATCAGTAAGCACCTCCCCCCACTATACCGTGTCCTTTACCTTTTTATTTTTTAACCGTGACAAAAAACATCTGCCCATCTTTTGTCCGTTGGACAAAGATTCTCCCAATGCCCACGTGAGAGACCAAGAGTCATGGGTCTCCACGTGGGTTTCAAGAATTATAGGCTTCATCTCGTGCTCTGTCCGTGTCTCCCACGTGTGGTGGGCTCGAATTATTATGGGCTAGGTCCGAAAATTATAAAACTAGGTAGTTTGAACCCAAATATTATTCTTTGCCCAGAACCGAGAATGAGAACACGGTGTTATTAATTAATCCTACGTAAGCAAAAATAACTATAAGACTCATAATTAAAACAAGATTATTTTTTATATATTTTTTTTCAAGATTAAAGTAACCACAAAATGTTAATGAAACTATTTATTTATTTCATTATAAAATAAAAATATAAAGTACTATTTTTGTATTTGTTAACTCAAAGGGCATTTGTGAGCCAAAAACATTAACAGAAGGGGCATTTTTAGACCAAACTTAATAGTTGAAGGGCATTTTAGGCCCTTTTCCGTTAAAACTAAACTAAATATTTTACGCTAAAAATATAAAAAATCTCGGGTAGGGGCAAAATCACGCATCTACAGCTGCCCCTCTTTGACTGAAAACACAAAGAGTTTTCAGACAAAGAACGATTAGATAAGTGTTTTGACCCGACCCTTATTCAGAGAGACTAAACTGAAAAGAAGAGGATGTGACCGAGCCCTTGTATCTGAGCTGCCTACATATCCTTGGCTATAAAGGAATCAGGCCACGTGTAGTTCAGAAGTGAGTAAGAATATGTAGTAACCGAAGCGGAGAGCCAGTCGAGGTTCTGTTCCATCGAAGTTCCGGTCTGTGGTCCTGCTATTACATCAAAAATCAAAACATGAGAAAGACTAACTAAGCATATCAGCTACTAGTTACAAGATTCCTATCTATAAGTCTTCTGAAGCTTGATCTTGAGTATTGGTTGGTGCTTCATGCGGACTCTAAATTTGAACCTTGATACTTGCTAGTTGCAGGTGCTGCTTTCTGGATCAAGCCTAGGTATGCAGTGCTTGTGACCTCGACCATGTCTTGAGCACACCACATCTTTCAACAACTTCTGCACTTGGATTAACTCCTTGCCTTTTTTCATTGTGACTAACTTCTGTTGATCATCTCAGACTGTTGACTCGCATTCCGGTCGCAAGCTTCTTTTGTTGCTAACTTGCATTGCACTCCGAAGTGAATTCCCTTACTTGTGATCTTCGAGCTATTCTCCTTCGAAGTCTGAATCTATCTTTTCTGATCCTTGTTGCCTTCCTTCTGATTCATGCTGGGGATTTCCGTTACACTCTGTCACTTTTCGATTGTTCACTATCCTTATCAAATCTTGGAAACTGAGACGCCGTTCTGCTTTTCTGGCGGGCTTCTGACTTTAACGACAAACTATAATCATAAATCGCCATTCCATTCTTCGGGCGGGCACCTGACTTCACCAACAAACTTCGAAAATAAATTGCCACTCCATTCTTCAAGTGGGCACCTGATTACCAAAACTTGAAATGTATAGATCGAATGATTACCATCTCAGGAGAAAAATTCATCTGACTAAGATTTTGACGCTAGGAGATAATTCCTCAAACTAGGTCTAAATTGTTGCGATCTCAGGAGAAAGATTCATCGGACTGAGATTTTGATATCTTAGGAGAAAGATTCATCGGACTAAGATTTTGACGCTAGGAGATAATTCCTCGGACTAGGTCTAAATTGTTGTGATCTCAGGAGAAAGATTCATCAGACTGAGATTTTGATATCTTAGGAGAAAGATTCATCGGACTAAGATTTTGACGCTAGGAGATAATTCCTCGGACTAGGTCTAAATTGTTGTGATCTCAGGAGAAAGATTCATCAGACTGAGATTTGATATCTTAGGAGAAAGATTCATCAAACTAAGATTTTGACGCTAGGAGATAATTCCTCGGACTAGGTCTAAATTGTTGTGATCTCAGGAGAAAGATTCATTAGACTGAGATTTGATATATTAGGAGAAAGATTCATCAGACTAAGATTTTGACGCTAGGAGATAATTCCTCAGACTAGGTCTAAATTGATGCCTTACTTGAAATCTTTCAATTGTTGCTTCCTTCTTCTTGTTGCTTTCATCTAAAACCTCTAATTGTTGTTTTTCACTTCCTATTAAATTATCTTTAACTATAGCTTCAAAAACTAAATCGCCACTCCATTCTTCAGGCGGGCTCCCTGACTTCAACTACAACTCAAAACTAAATCGCCACTCCATTCTTCAGGTGGGCTCCCTGACTTCAACTACTACTTCAAAATAAATCGTCACTCCATTCTTCAGGTGGGCTCCCTGACTTCAACTATAACTTCAAAACTAAATCGCCACTCCATTCTCCAGGCGGTCTCCCTGACTTCAACTACAACTTAAAACTAAATCGCCACTCTATTCTTCAGGCGGGCTCCCTAATTTCAACTACAACTCAAAACTAAATCGCCACTCTATTCTTCAGGCGGGCTCCCTAACTTCAACTACAACTCAAAACTAAATCGCCACTCCATTCTTCAGGGGGGCATCCCGACTTCAACTACAACTCAAAACTAAATCGCCACTCCATTCTTCAGGCAGGCTCCCTGACTTCAACTACAACTCAAAACTAAATCGCCACTCCATTCTTCAGGCCTTTGTTTCTTGTACCATTTTCTTCTTCCTGCATCGTCTCTTGGGCCATCATTTCTTCTGAATTACCTTGTTTCGGAATTGCTTTCCTCCTGGGTCATGTTATTTTCTCTTGACTGCCGGGGACATCTTTGAATTGATTACTTACCTGCTGAGGATAATGCTGCTGGGGAAATCTTCTTTATTTCCTCCTTTTCTACTTCCTTCAAAACCTATCTCCCGAAATCGCTGGGGATTGAAATGTCATCAGCTGAGGATTGTCCTGTCGGGGGACCCCTTTTCCTTTTTCCTCTTTCCAAACCTCCTTCGAGACTTGCGCTTAGCTCCATTGAAAAACTTGTAGGATATAATGCTGCCGGGGAAATCTCGAAATCAGTGTTTCATTTTTCTGAGAACTGCTGGGGATGATACCGGCTTCTTGCCTTTCTGAACGCAAGCTTCCTCGTTTTGTCCTGTCTGCTGGGGGTATAATTTCCTCTATCACAGCTTGTTGTTTTCTTTATTTCAAAACTGCTGGGGATAATCGGGTTCAAAGATCATTTCCTCGCGTTATCTGGCTTCTTTACCCAACCGGGTATTTGGTTTCGAGAAAATTTTCGCAACGGGAGAAAATTTTCTGCCCCAGTTTGAGAATCTTCTTCGTGGCATGCTTTTCTGCCAACAACCCCTCTTTTCCCTGTTTCAAATCAAAGAAAAATTGGTTAGTTTTAAAATGTGGTGGCTGTTGTGGTGCTCCTGCTGGGGATGGTTCTCCTCCTCTTTCCCTGCTCTGTGTTTCATTATCAGAACTTGCTGGGGATATTATTATTTGATGATATTCATGCTGGGGATAGCTTTCTCCTTTCTTGCTTCCCCGCCTTCCTTGACGACTCTTTATTCGCGAACCTTTCCACGTGGTTTTCCACTGACCACCCGAATTCCTATGATAGTGACCCTTCGTGAAGACCTTGCATGTTTTACTGGTGAACCATTTTCTTTGTTCACCCTTGTCACCGAAAATACCTTTCTGCTGGGATATCTCTCCTTTTGTGGCATATCTAAGGACTGGGCATTTCCCAACCTTTGAGTCTCATTAACCTTCCTTGAGATATCCTTATTGACACCAATCCCTCCCTTTGTCATTTTCCTATTGCTGGGGAATATACCTCTGGACGCTGGCCTTGCGCTTGATCCTTCCCGACTTATACCACTTGGGTGTACCAATCAAAATCCCGTCTTGCGTAATTGGAAAGCTGATGGAAAATTTTGCAGTCATTTCTTGCAAACAGACTCTATTGGGGAATTTTCGATAAAAAGGAGAAAGATAAAAAGAAACAGAATAAAAGACAAAAAGGAAGATGACTCTCTAAAAAGAAAAATTATAAAGTAAACCTATCAAACGTGGATACCAACTCTAATGGACATGACATGCACATATAGCCTATCCTCCGTCGTTAAACCGCCTTTTGTAATCTTCGCCCGGGGCTTTCCCATCTGATTTCCAATCTCCGTTCGACTTGTAGTGCCCGAGGGGTTTTCACTACCAAGCCTCTCTCATTTTGGGTTTTCTCTCAGCTTTCATCGCCTTATGGTGCCCGTGAAGGTTTTCACCGCTAAGACTCTCTCATTTGTGTTACTTTTCCGCTGGGGATTGGTGGTGTTACTGCTAAGACTCTCCTATTTTCTGCTGGGAGATCGGAGTCTTTCTGCTGGGAATCAGAGTGTTATGTCCCGATGAAACTTCTCTCATTTGCCTAACTGAGCCTCTTTTGAAAATTGGTCAAAAGGTCTTTCTTTGGACCGTAATGTGGGTTTGGACAGGGCTAGAAAGAAAGGGTATTAAAGGCTCAAAATAAAACAAATTGGGTTCAAAATTACAACCTTCGAAATCCTATATTTTCCTTACATAAACACATTTTTGTTTTTAACACATTTTTTTTTACTGCCCCTGTTTCTTGCTTGGGGATTTTTTTTTTTTGGTTTTTATTTATACTATGACCGAGCTGTGAAGCGCCTACGTATCCTCTTTGAGGAATCAGGTCAAACGTAGTTCCCAATTCCTTCTTTTCATTTTTTTTCATCATTTTTTCATTTTTTTTTCTTTTTCGTTCCTTTTTGGTTGTTTTTGTTTTTCTCTTTTTCTTTCTTTATCTTCCCCATTTGTGTTTCTAATTTTGGTACCGATTCCGAATGAGGGGTATGAAAGAAATCAAAATAAGGCTCGAAGGGTTAATGAAGGATAAAGTGTTTGGGTAGCAGAACAAAATGCCTTCGTCATTCCAATCTTCAAAACATGCCAAGTACAAACAACATATTCACGACATCTTCCGGTTGTGCTAGGAGTGATAACCATATCGTCCATTCGCCTTTTTCATCCGTCATTTTAAAGTATTGCTGGACGACACTTCCATTTCAGTATCACGAGCGAACCCCATGTCAGCATGGCCATTTTGCCCTTAAGGCTTTCTTTGTATTTTACCCGCCCCAAATTTCACGTGACTCGGATTCCAAATAATCTCAAATCATTATTTCTTTTAAAATGCCATGATTATCTTCCAATTCCTTCATGATTAACTTTTAAGATTAGGCCACAATTATGCGTGCATGTCATGTCACTAGTGTTGACAGAAAAATGACTATAAAGAAGAAAGACTTAAATCAAAGAAAAATGACTCGAAATAATGGCAAACAAGAGAGTTGCATTAGACGAACTAGAAATGAATTAATACGACAAAACAAACACAATAAACTGGGGTACACACTTGGAACAAACCTACACAATACTAAATGAGGTATTACGACCAATAGAAAACTGGACAAAATAGAACGATAAAAGGGTTTGAGTTACATGACAATATCCTGATTACAACCCTGAAATAATCTGGACGACAGAAATGACAACAAAATAAGCCACCAAAAACTCCATTCTGGTTGACCAAGAAATGGAGAGTCTTCCCGATTACCAAGCACGATATTTTGGCCACTAAGCTTCGCATCAATATTACCAAGGCCACTTATTTGCTTCGACATTTTCAGCTTTAGTCAATACATCCCCACAAAGCGTCCATCATGGCGTGCAGGTAAAGGACTCTATGCGATATTCTTGGTGTCACTATCTTGGATCATAATCGGGTTTTCCTGGATCTTCTGTTTCCGGTTCACCACAAACCAACCACCTCAATTCTCAACAATTCAAAATAAAATATGGTAGAAATGGAATCAGTAAGTCCTTATCAATATTTTTTGCTTACTTCTTTTTTCTTTTTTTTTCTTTTTTTTTTCTTTTTTTTTTTTTTATTTTCCCTTTTTTTTTTATATATACATATACAGTTGTGGTCGAATCTTATGGAGATTGCCTACGTATCATGACCCCGCACGAATCAGACCGAGCGTAGTTCTTGCAAATTAATGCAAGAAATAAAGAGATGTTTATTTGATTTTTTTTTTAAAAGGAAATGAAGAAAATTGTAAAAGCCGACTCCAACTAAAAACTCTGATGAAAAACTTTCACACCTTGTGCCGGAGATTTCTACAAGCATAAGAATATTTTTAGCGCCAATTATGACTATTTCTACAAAATTAACCATGTAATGGCTTATTTGGCAAAATGGCTATTTTTGCAAACTTTATTTAAAACTTGAAAATTTTTTCATCCTGTGGCTCATGGGGGCATCGTTCGGCATCGCCATAAGCCAACACAAGATTGAGAAATTTTTGATGTCAATTGTGACTATTTTTACAAAATTGGCCATGTAATGGCTTATTTAGACAAAGTGGCTTTTTTTGCAAAATTTTATTTAAGAAGATACAAATTCAAAATTTTTATCCTGGGGCCTATGGGGCATCGTTCAGCACCGACACAGGCCAACACAAGACGGAGGAATTAAAAATGCAAAAATGTGGCTATTTCAGCAAAATTACGGCCATGTAATGGCTTATTTGATAAAGTGGTTATTTTTGTAAAATTGAGTGATGACTCAACCTTGATTTTGAGGCTACGGCCTTTCAACATTTCCACATGGAATATTTCAAGGCTATTATTCAAAAGGAAATGAAAAGATTTCAAAGTAGTCATTTTTGCAAAAACAACCTTCTGGCGTCCTTTCAGAACATTCGGCTATTTTCAAAAACAACATCACTTTGAATTTATTGACAAAACTAAACACACATTTTTTTTTGATTTTTTAAAAGGGGTGGCCTTTCAACATTTCCACAAGGGGTATTTCAAGGCTATTAAAAAAGAAAAAGAAAAGATTTTAAAGTGGCCATTTTTGCACAAACAGCCTTCCGGCGTCCTTTCGGAACATTCGGCTATTTTTCAAAATGGCTTCACTTTGATTTTATTGAAAACTAAAACTTTGACATTTTTTTTTAATTTTTTGAAGGGGTGGTTGGACCCGATGAGGGTTGCCTACGTATCCCACCTAATGGCGAGAATCAAACCTGCGTAGTTCGGTCAGATTATTTTATGACCAATTATTACAACAAAATTGTTCTACCTATTTTTCAAACTTTTCTTTTCAAATTTTCGACTGAGTTTCGTCAATATTTCAATACTTTTCTGTTCCAAATTTCTTTCTTTTTGTTTTCAGGAATTTAACCAATCAGCATAATAATACAGGATAAATAAATGTAACATATAATATGCTCGGTCTTTGATTACCGGGTCACCTGTCCTAGACGGACCCAACCCCTGTGTTGAGTCCCCTAAGTCAAATGCAACGTGATGCAAATAAGCGTTTCCTACTAGGGATCCGGCATGAAGTCATGTTATTCTAAGCTCGGAACCTCGGTATGTGATCTAGACTGTGTACCCAAGTGGACAACTCGGGCTGAGGAAGGAGCTCCTTTCCGGGAACCAAAAGGCCAACCGGCTTAGAAAATATCCCCAGCAGAGTCGCCAGAGCTGTCACACCTCCTTTTTACCGCACCGGCGAGGGCGCGAGGGAGTTTTTCCAATTAAAGGACAATCGAGACGGGATCAATTTATTAAATTCAGAGTCGCCACTTGGAAAAATAATGGTGTCCCAAGTCACCGGTTTAATCCCGAACCGAGGAAATTTATGACTCTGTAATACAGTCTGCGAAACTAGAAATCTGGATAAGGAATTCTGTTAACCCGGGAGAAGGTGTTAGGCACTCCCGGATTCCGTGGTTTTAGCACGGTCGCTCAATTGCAATTTTTGTTTCTATCTGATTCTTTTATATATTTTAATTATGTGCTTTTAATGCTCCGCTCTTATTTTTAGAAGAATTGCGACGTTACGAAAGCACATTTCGAGCCGCACCGTAACCAGTACGCCTGCGACTCTAATGTATTTCAGTTTCGCCGAGAGTAAGATTTGGGTCGCATAAATGCACACCCGTATTCAGGAAAGTAATTTTTATTTCAAATCGTGCCTAAAGAGTCTATCGTCTATTTAACTTTGGGAAAGGACCGTGAAATTCACTAGACGGTCCTTCCAAATCTAAGTTTTCATGACAATTATTCGAGGGCCCCACAATTGTGTATTTTTGGCGAGGCTCGTCTCGTTTATTTTAAAAGGACAATCCTAAAGTGACTACATTTTTCTATTAAGTTCGTCTCTAAAATAAAAGAGAAAAGGTCCTAATTTATTGCATGTTTATAAGCTCGGACCTCTTATTAGTTATTAGATCGATGTGAACGGAAGTTGCACTCGAGCTTGCATAAAGGAAATTGTTTTATGCCTTATTCTACAAACGAATAATACTAAAACTAAAAATTATAAATAGCATACGAATTTGACAAAATATCAGAACAAACTAACCATTCTCTAATTAATTTAAACCGACAGTATTAGATGAATTGTGCCGATGGAGTTAACTATGTGTAATACAAAAGTCATTTTGAACTTCATGCTAACGTTCATCACTAACATTAGTTACTAATTTTATTCAAATTGCTATTTAAAGCGATGTTATTTACTCAAGTAACCTAGTAAATTCCGAACTAGATACATCAAACTAACATTTTTTGATTGATTATTTTTCCACATAATCCATTGTCTTATACGCAGTGAGGGTGTTGTGGTCTCGAAATAAAGGCGAAGCCCATAATCACTTTTGCTCTAACGGATTGAGCCTATCACATACCAAACTCTTCATGGCCTAATTCATGGATTACTTATTGTATTTTGCAAAAACCTAGCTGTAAATTATCTTCCTTAATAACGATTGAACCTCTGTTTTTTCATTATCATAATAGAAGTATACTAAATCTTCAAATGAATGCTCACTCTATTATATTAACAATCGTTAAACCAAAGCTACTAACTCTTTGATTGTTAGCTACATACTACTAAACATAAGAATCTATTACTAACATGAAACAGAACCAAAATTATCTAAAGTTCTGAAAATTCATTAGCGTTACAGTCCAAACCCACTGTTAAAAATAACGAAAAACTAATTACACATTCATCCGGACTTAACTCAAATCACTATGATACTATAAAGTACGAACTTCATAACATATTTCTTAAATTGATATCGGTTTGCAAATGAAAACAGTGAAGTTGAAAGAGATCCACAAAAGGGGGAATCGTCACTTCAATTTACTCCCGTAAAGCATGAGTTTACAAACGTGTACCTGGAAATTGGCAAAGATGAAAGGCTACGGTATCAGCTAGGCAGTAATAGCAACAACAGCAGCAGTGAGCCAACAACAACAATACACCACAGCAAACAGCAAACCCAGTAATAACCAACAACCAGCACCAAGCAACAACCAAAAGATAGACCACAGCAGTAGCCAAGATGCAATCACAGCAACAAAGCCACACCAGCAAAGCAGAACCACAGGAGCAACAGCAACAAACCAACAATGCAACAGTGACACAATGTGTATGTGTGTGTGTATTTTGTTTATTCGTCTGTCTATCTTCCCTACTCTCACTGTATTTTTAGTTCAAAATTCTTTCTCCAGATATCTCTGTGTGTGTAGGAATATTTCTGTCTATGTTTTTCGAATATCCTCACTGTGTGTCTACTGTTTCAGATTAATGCTATCTTTATAGCTCAAAACAGACCCCTCCCCTAAATGACTTCTTGATTCAAGTTAAATGGTTCCCCATGCTTACATGTTTGTCCCTTCTTGTTTCAATCAAAAGTCATGGGTGTATTATAGTATTAATATTAACTCCCATGCCTATTGTTTGGTTCCCCACTAACACTTGTCTTTTCCTTAATTAATTCAAAAGTTATGGGCAACATATTTAATTACTTCTTTTAACATCTTCCAAAGCCACTATGTCTTGTTCCTCACTAAGTATTAAACAATACCCTATTTTAATATTATTGGTGCTTAGTGGATAAAATACTTTAACATAAATAATTCTTTAAGTTTTCAATTTTCATATTACCCCTAAAATTACTGAAATTACTATTTTTCCCCAAACCTTCATTTGTAACAACACTAACAACTGACCAAAATTAATTCCTAATTTAAATTGAACCAATAAATTCCATGAACTCAAATTGAATCATACAACATCAGATCAAAAATGAATAAGATAACCATATTCGAAACCAATCCCGGTTAACTTAGACACAAATGAATGAGCAGGAATTCCATAGTATGATGAATCAACAAGTTGAAACAGTATGAATCACAATTAACCGAATCGAAATGTAAACTGAATTCATATGAGGAACAACCAAGCAAAGCAAAGCAAACAATACCCCAAGTGAAACCATTCGAATCAAACCGACCCAAACCATTACAGGTATACCCAAGACATAATCATTGATTAATATCAACTCTAGCAATTTAATTATCTAGTTTTTCAATTATCAGATACACACAAATGGGCGAACATCCTGCCTATCACCACAAAATCCAGCCAAGAGCGAAGCAAACTTTAAACGATTTTATACGAAATCAACAACATCGAACCAAAATCTCAGACGAAGGCTTTACCTTTGACGTAAACATAATGTGGTCTAGCGATCGTTTTAAACAAACGACGAGCAGTGAATAGACTGAAGACGATTTGAAACAAAATTAACAGCAAGCAAATACTGAAGGAATCCCATCTAATCTCCTTAAAACAAACTCGAAAGGAACAAAACATATTCGTCAAAGTTGAACTCGAGACTCGGATTACTTGAATTCTTCAAAACTGTATATTCCCATGACTATCCAAACCAAACATCCTAATTGATTTTCATTAACAACTAGAAACAGACGACTAACAATAATATGGAGGCACTAAACACAATGATAATCCGAATCTTCAACCACCTTAAACTCACATGAAGATTTCAACAAGAGAAGCTCGATGCATTCAATCGACACAGAATATGAACTTACTCGAGAGAAAATTAAGCAAAAACAACTATTCTAAAGTTCAAATTATCCAAACAAGTTCAAATAAGGAAGAGCGATACGGAAATGAACCTGCTGAGCCAAAAAATGCACTAATCTTGATTCCGACGATCCGACGAGAAACGACAGCAACCAACAAAGCCTCAAATGGAACCTCGAATGGGCATCGGCAACTCAAAACAGTCCAGACGTGCCTTCAACTGAAGCTAAGCTTCATATCAGAATCGGGAGTCGAAAATGATTCCAAATGTGTTTGTGTGTTATCCAGCGGCTAGAAATTAGCAAACAGCGATTCAATCGCTTCAATCGAAGGGATGCGTTTGTGTGCGCGAAGGGATGAACGGCCAAGCCCTTGACGGAACTCGAACTCGAACGGCAACAGCGACCAAGCGAGCTCGACTCGGCAGCAGCAAACAGCGATTCAATCGCTTCAAATTCTTAGGAGCTGTGAAGCTAAGACCAGAAATTTGTGTGTGTGTTTCTCGCTTGTAGTGGTGACGGAGCTCGTCGCTGGAGGCTTGCGTTGTGTGGTCTGGCGGCGGCAGTGAAGTTTGAGGGTGCTGCTTGGTCGGCGGCGAAGTGGCAGGCGGAGATGGAGGGGCTGGCGGCAGCTCTGAGTCTGGCCGCTGGGAGAGCAGAGGTGGGCGGCTGCTGGGTTTAGAGTCTGTGGTGTTGATGGGGGTAGGCGGCTATGGAGGTGCCTTTGGAGAAGAAGAGGATGGGGGCGGCTATGGAGGTGCCTTAGGGTTTTTCGTTTGGGTGTTCAAGAGAAATGGGGGAGGAAATTGAATGGGGGTTCATTTGGTTATGTGTGAGTTGGGCCGGGTCGGGGCGGTACAGGGTCGGGTAAGGGCTGGCTGGGTAGGGAATTGGGTTGTGTATTGAATTACATTGGGCCTGGTTTTGCTATGGCCCAATTCCGATTTCCATACTACATTCCATGGTGTATCATATACATATGTGTGTATATATATGTATATATATATATATATATATATATATATATATATATATATATACTAACTCATAACACAATTAATTTTTACTACGATCATCCCACATAATTACATATCACTTAAATGTAAACCGTATAATTTTGATATTAAACACTAAAAAAAATGCAAAACATGATGTATGTATTCTATATTTTACTAATTTAAATAAATAAACACGCACACACAAAAATGCAAATGTAAGATAAAAATAACACAAAAATCACAAAAATCATGCTCAACATAAAACTATTTTATTTTGAATTTTCTGGGAGTGATTCTCATGTAGGGCAAAAATCACGTGCTCACAGCTGCCCCTCTTTGCGCGTAAACATGAAGAGTTTTCGTGCAAAGATAAGTGAGCGGATACGAGCGATTTTTGCCTGTTCGAGCACCCCGTGTGAAGCGTTTTTTGGCAAAGTTTGACCGAACCTTTGCTTCAGAAGGTCTCCTACATATCCCTGGCAAAAAGGGAATCAGGTCAATGTAGTTCGGGAAGTTTTGGTAGCCGGGACTACCGTGACTGTTGTGATCTTGCTGTTACTGCTGTTACTGCTGTTGCCACTGCTTGACTGATCCCCTCATTACACCGTGCTAAACAAAATAAGAAGCTAGACTAAGTTACAGTACTACAAATTCTTATCTATCTCTTTTAACTTGGTCTTGTCAGGCTCCTTGCCATCCTGTCTGACTTGACGTTCCTTCTGATGTTTCTTCTCTTCTGCCAGTTGTTATTTCGGTCTATCTTGATTGCCGAACCCCGACCATTGCTTCTTTCTTTATGATCTTTGAACTATTCTCCTTTGCAATCCGAATCTATCTTTTCCGATCCTTGTTGCCTCCCTCTGCTCACGAACTTGGATTCATGCCGGAGATTTCTGTTACGTTCAACCGCTTTCCTCAACCAAATTAAAATAGATCGCCACTCCATTCTCCAGGCGGGCTCCCTGACTTCAGCTACTATTCCAAAATAAAATCGCCACTCCATTCTCCAGGCGGGCTCCCTGACTTCAACTACTACTTCAAAGTAAAATCGCCACTCCATTCTCCAGGCGGGCTCCCTGACTTCAACTACTACTTCAAGATAAAATCGCCACTCCATTCTCCAGGCGGGCTCCCTGACTTCCACTACAATTTCAAAATAAAATCGCCACTCCATTCTCCAGGCGGGCTCCCTGACTTCAACTACTAACTTCAAAATAAAATCGCCACTCCATTCTCCAGGCGGGCTCCCTGACTTCAACTACTATTTCAAAATAAAATCGCCACTCCATTCTCCAGGCGGGCTCCCTGACTTCAGCTACTACTCACTGATTTCATCCTATCTTGACTACCTTCCTTTGCCTTTTGTACCATTTCCTTCTTCCTGCATTGCCTCTCGGGCCAACTTCTCTTCTGAATTATTCTGTCTTGGAATTGCCTTCCTCTGGGGGTATTTTGGAATTTTTTCTTCTGGCTGCTGGGGATGATGCTGCTGAGGAAGTATTCTTTGTTTCCTTCACCCCTCATTCTCTTCCTTCTTCCCATACCTCCTCTGGGACTCACGCTTTTGCTTCCTAGAGCAAATTATGGGATGTAATACCGCTGGGGGAATCTCGAAGCCATTGTTTTATTTTCCAACAACTGCTGGGGATGATACCAGGCTCAAAGATTACCCCAACGTGTTGTCTGGCCTTTCTCAAAACTATTCTGCTCGGAGCTGGTATTTCCCGAAATCTTGTGTTGCTTTCTAGCCTTATCCACTGAGTCTTCGCTTTCAAGAAAATTTTCGCAACAGGAGAAAATTTTCTGCCCCAGTTTGATAAACTTCTGGATGGTATGCTTTTCCGCCAATGAACCCTCTTTTCCTGCTTTAAATCAAAGAAAAATTGTTAGTTTCAAAACGCAGTGAGTGGTCGTGCCACTCTTGTTGGGGCCATTCTTTTCTGTTTCAGCTGCTCGGCCTCTCTCAAACTTTAAGGACGACGTTGACGCTTGCCGGGGACGATGCTCCTCCCACGAATGGTTTCTCATCTTTCCTTTTATTCCAATCTTTGGTTTGATCCGGCTCTTTTTAGCCGGTGATCTGTTGCGTGAGATCATCTTTCGGACGTGCCACATGTGTCCATCATACTCCGTAATTCCTGTGAACCTTCCAATCAACCGGTCGTCCCAATCTTACTATCGGAACGACTTCTGCCTTATTGCCTCGTTCCACGCCTATTCATTTTCATTATACTGCTTTGGGAGACTTGGTAGTAAGCTTTGAAAAATCAATTTTCGAAAAATGAAGGAAAAGAAAAGGATGCTGACCGCAAATGACAAAAGAAAAGGGAAAACTTTTCTGAACTCAAAAATAGGAAAACTTATCTGAATGTGTGACTGATCCAATGGTTATGCCGCGCCTTTGAGATTAAACTACCCAGTCTATTCATGTCAATCACTTTCTGATGCCGCGTTCTGCTAGAGGTAAACGGATGTC
Source organism: Nicotiana noctiflora (assembly GCA_032618575.1). NCBI lineage: Eukaryota > Viridiplantae > Streptophyta > Magnoliopsida > Solanales > Solanaceae > Nicotiana > Nicotiana noctiflora. The sequence goes on along the minus strand of JASVEL010001566.1, from coordinate 48,746 downwards.
CAAACCTTGTCTCATGCAGACACCTTGTAACCATCTCGCCTTGTCACCTCACAGTGCCCTTCCAAGGGTTTTCACTAGTGAGGTTCTCTCATTTTTCTCTATCTCCCGTCGCCTTAAGGTGCCCGTAAAGGTTTTCACCCCAAGACTCTCTCATTTTATTTCTCTCTACTTTCTTCGCCTTAAAGTGCCCGCGAGGGTTTTCACCGTTAAGACTCTCTCATTTTATTTCTCTTAGCTTTCTTTCCAGGCTGGGGAGTCACCCACGAGATTCCCTCTAAAGCATTATCCCTTTTCGGCTTGTGCGTCCTGGATTCAATCGAGGGTCGGAGTGTCACTTTTGGCTTTCATTCGCACGACTTGGCATTTCTCAAATACTGATCGAGAGGTCTTTTTGGTTCTTAATGTGGTTTCTGCGCGTGAGGCTAAAGAAAAGGGGTTCAACCTCAACGGTTAGCTCATTACAACTTTCGGAATCCGCACTATCTTTCAAACGAAACAATGACTTCTGCCCCAGTTTTGTTGCTTGGGGGATCTTTGATTTTTTAATTTATTATGACCGAGCCGTGTGGCGCCTACGTATCCTTCTTGAGGAATCAGGTCGAACGTAGTTCACTTTTTCTTGTATTTTTTTTTTGTTTCTTTTTCTATTCTATTACACATCTTCCTTGATGATTCCGAAAGAGGGTATATGAACGAATAATTAAGGCTCAAATGGGGAAACAAAGGTTAAAGTGTTTGGGTAGTAGAAAAATTGCCTCTGGTCATTTCATTCTCCGAAAAATGCCAAATACACACAAACGAAACCAAACGTTGACAAATGCATTAAAGAATTACACGTAATATCTCTTGACCGCATCAGAATTGATAGCCATATCGGTGCATCTTCCCTCAACATCAGTTAGGCATAGAGCGCCGTTGGATAATACTCTAGTCACCACAAATGGTCCCTGCCAATTTGGAGCGAACTTGCCTTTTGCTTCGTGTTGATGTGGTAGATCTTTCTTAAGCACATGCTGTCCCACTTCAAATTTCCCGGGACGTACCTTCTTGTTGTATGCTCTCGCCATTCTCTTTTGATACAATTGGCCGTGACATACTGCTGTCAATCTCTTTTCATCGATCAAGCTCAATTGCTCTAATCGGGTTTTGACCCACTCGTCGTCATCAATCTCGACTTCAGCGACAATTCGGAGGGATGGGATCTCAACTTCTGCGGGTATTACTGCTTCAGTCCCGTATACCAACAAGTAAGGAGTTGCACCTACCGAAGTCCGGACGGTAGTGCGATAACCCAACAGCGCAAATGGTAACTTTTCATGCCACCGCCTAGACCCTTCTACCATCTTCCTCAATATCTTCTTTATATTCTTGTTTGCTGCCTCAACCGCACCATTTGCTTTGGGACGATACGGTGTGGAATTTCGGTGTGTGATCTTGAACTGTTGGCGGACCTCCTTCATCAATCCGCTGTTAAGATTGGCACCGTTATCTGTCATGATTATCTTTGGAATTCCAAACCTGCAGATGATGTGGGAATGTACGAAATCCACCACCGCCTTCTTGGTCACTGATTTGAATGTTTTGGCCTCCACCCACTTGGTAAAATAATCGATCGTTACCAGAATGAACCTGTGACCATTGGAAGCCGCAGGCTCAATAGGTCCAATAACATCCATACCCCATGCTACAAACGGCCATGGTGCTGACATTGTATGCAATTCAGTCGGCGGAGAATGAATCAAATCTCCGTGTATCTGACACTGATGGCATCTTCGCACGAAACTTATACAATCACGCTCCATCGTGAGCCAGTAATATCCCGCTCGAAGAATCTTCTTTGCCAATACGTATCCGCTCATGTGTGGTCCACAAACTCCCGAGTGTATATCTGTCATCACTGTTGTGGCTTGACTTGCATCTATACATCTCAACAATCCCAAATCTGGGGGTTCTTTTGTACAACACCCCTCCACTAAGGAAAAATCCGTTTGCCAATCGCCGAATAGCCCTCTTTTGATCTCCGGTTGCCTGCTCTGGGTATATTCCTAACCTGAGGTACTCTTTGACATCATGAAACCATGGCTCACCATCCATCTCTTCTTCAATCACATTACAATAAGCATGCTGGTTCCGGACCTGGATATGTAACGGATCGACACGAACCTTGTCTGGGTGGTGTAGCATTGACGCTAAAGTAGGCCAACGCGTCGGCAACCTCATTATGCATCCTTGGGATGTGTCTGAATTCTACTGATCGAAAGCGCTTGGTCAGATCATGCAAGCACCGACGATACGGGATAAGCTTTAAATCTCTGGTTTCCCATTCTCCCTGAATCTGATGTACCAGAAGGTCCGAGTCCCCCAAGACCAAGACGTCCCGTACATCCATGTCCACCGCTAATCGCAACCCCAAGATACATGCCTCGTACTCAGCCATATTATTGGTACAATGAAAACGCAGTTGAGCAATAACAGGATAATGATGTCCTGTTTCAGATATGAGCACAGCCCCTACTCCGACTCCTTTTGCGTTCGCCGCTCCGTCGAAGAAGAGTTTCCATCCTGGATCCTTGGTTAGTTCTAACCCCTCAATTTGCAATACTTCTTCGTCTGGAAAATACGTCCTCAAAGGTTCGTATTCGTCATCAACAGGATTTTCAGCTAAGTGATCGGCCAATGCTTGAGCTTTCATAGCCGTCCTTGTCACGTATATGATGTCGAACTCCGTAAGTAATATTTGCCATTTTGCTAACCTCCCTGTAGGCATAGGTTTCTGGAAAATATACTTCAACGGATCCAAACGCGAAATGAGGTAAGTGGTGTAAGAAGACAAATAGTGTTTCAGCTTTTGGGCTACCCAAGTTAGGGCGCAACATGTCTTTTCCAGATGAGTGTACTTGACCTCGTGGACTGTAAACTTCTTACCGAGGTAGTAAATGGCCCGTTCCTTCCTGCCGGTAAGATCATGCTGCCCCAGTACGCAGCCAAACGAATTCTCCAGAACCGTCAGATAAAGAATCAGGGGTCTGCCCGGTTCAGGCGGAACTAGTACAGGTGGATTTGACAGATACCCTTTGATCCGGTCAAACGCTTCCTGACATTCTGCCGTCCATTCTACCGCAGCGTCTTTCTTCAATAGACGGAATATGGGTTCACAGGTTGCTGTAAGTTGAGCAATAAACCTACTGATGTAATTCAACCTTCCCAACAGACTCATTACCTCTGTTTTATTCTTCGGCGGGGGTAACTTCTGAATGGACTTGATTTTGGATGGGTCCAGCTCAATGCCCCGTCGGCTGACGATGAATCCTAGCAGCTTTCCTGATGGAACTCCGAATGCGCATTTGGCCGGATTAAGCTTGATGTCGTACCTTCGAAGTCTTTGAAAGAACTTCCCGAGGTCGGCAACATGGTCTTCTTGACGTCTGGATTTTACGATCACATCATCCACGTACACTTCAATTTCCTTGTGTATCATGTCATGGAATACCGTAGTCATCGCCCTCATATATGTTGCCCCCGCATTCTTCAAACCGAACGGCATCACTCGGTAGCAATAAGTTCCCCACGGTGTGATAAAAGCCGTCTTTTCTGCGTCCTCTTCATCCATCAAAATCTGATGATATCCCGCATAACGGTCCACAAAGGATCCGATTTCGCGTCCGGCGCAATTATCAATTAGGATATGGATATTGGGAAGTGGGAAATTATCCTTAGGACTCGCCTTGTTGAGATTGCGATAGTCCACGCATACTCTGATCTTTCCGTCTTTCTTTGGCACCGGTACTACGTTAGCCAACCATTCAGGGTATCGAGTGACACGAATGACTTTCGCCTGCAACTGCTTGGTTACTTCCTCCTTAATCTTCACACTCATCTCCGTCTTGAATTTCCGCAGTTTTTGCTTGACGGGAGGATATGCCGGATCGGTGGGTAATTTATGAACCACTAGATCAGTGCTGAGTCCTGGCATGTCGTCGTACGACCATACGAAAATGTCTTTAAACTCCATGAGTGTTTTGATCAACTCTTCTCTCAGATTGGGTTCAATATGGACACTTATTTGGGTTTCTTTGACGTCATCCGCATTCCCTAGATTAACGGCCTCAGTATCATTTAAGTTCGGTTTGGGTTTTTCCTCGAAGTGACTTAATTCTTCACCGATTTCTTCTACGGCTTCATCATCGCCGTACTCTGACTCACTCTCGTCACTTCTTATTTCATGCGTTATTATTTCCAAACCCGATTGACTTTCTAGACCGGGTTGATTAATCTTTAAGCACGCCATATCATTAAGATCAGTTGAAAGAAGGCTGTTCAGAAAAGTAAAAAGAAGGAAAAAATAAACAAAATTAGACACGAAGGGAACCAAATTTCATTAATGGGAACCGTACAAGGGAAAACAAACTGCAAACTTAAATAAAAAATGAACTAAAAACAACTGGATTTTACTCCGGGGACAAACCCCCAACACAAAATTTCGAAAGAAAAACAATACAAGACAAACTACCAAGACTCCTTCCGGACAGGGAGATGAGTAGCCTTCCAGTTATTCAGTTTTGCCTTTGGTCCCACAAACTGTATCTCGGCATGACTGGATCCTTCACCATCCTCGAGCATACATACATCTGTGAATAGGTCCTCGAACTTCCTGAAGAACTCTTCGTCTGGCCCGATCGTAGGACCGGGAATCTTTGTCGTTGGATGTCCTCTTGCTCCGGACCTGACAAAAGATTGGGAAAGGCGTGGAACCGGCTTCGGGAGCACCCATGTCTTCTGCTTATTCCTTTTTGCTCGCTGGATGTCCCCTGAGGTTGGCTGGAATCCCAAGCCGAAGGTTCCCAAGTTTTCGACCACCGATACCGGTTGTATGATTCCTTGCAGAGATGCACCTAGACCTTTGCCGGGTATGAAACCATGTCTCAACATTTCATGCGCCACCATGACATCCGCAGTAATTGTTCTGTCACCGGGAATGCATTCCCCTTCCGGAACTCGGTTGGCGGACACCACATCGCAGACCTGATATACCCACGGCCCAACATCTTCTTCTGTTTCAACAAAGGGGATGATGGTGCCTGATTGTAGACCGTTTTCTCCATGGACGACGATCTCCTGGTTGGTCCCACTCAAACTTGACGAGTTGGTGTAAGCTGGATGGAACTGCTCTTGCGGCATGGATCCACGGTCGCCCTATCAGAAGGTTATATGACACCACCATGTCCAGCACCTGGAATTCCATGGTGAACTCCACTGGCCCAATTGTCAAGATTAGCACTATGTCACCAACCGACGCTTTGCCTCCTCCGTCAAACCCTCGAACACATATGTTGTTCTTGCGTATCCTGCCGATGTCCACTTTCAACTTGTCCAGTGTAGAGAGAGGACAAATGTTAGCACTGGACCCATTATCGACAAGGACTTTGGTAACCACCGCCTCCTCACACTTCACCGTAAGATATAAAGCCTTGTTGTGCTCGGTGCCTTCCTCGGGCAACTCATCATCGGTGAAGGTGATCCGATTTGCTTCGAAGATCCTATTGGTGATCTTCTCCAGATGACTCACCGAGATTTTATCCGGTACATGTGCCTCATTCAGGACTTTCATCAAAGCTTGCCGGTGTTCCTCAGAATGTATCAGCAAGGATAGCAATGATATTTGCGCAGGAGTCTTCTTCAACTGCTCTAAGACAGAGTAGTCATGCAGCTTCATCTTTTTGAGGAATTCTTCTGCCTCTTCATCAGTTACCGGCTTTTCAATGTTGCCGGAGTGATCTTCCTCAATTCCGCAGGGGCAAAACATCTCCCCGAGCGGGTCAACCCTTGCGCTTCGCAAACTTCCTCTTTCACTTCCTTTCCTTTGTAGGTCGTTGTAATCCGAGCATAATTCCATGGAACAGCCCGGCTATCGGTTATTGGCAACTGTGTTGCTGGCTGGATGATGAAAGGATCCATTCGAACGCCTGCTACTGTCAAGATGGGCTTGATTGCTGCCCCTGGTACAACTATCTTGGCTTCCCCCGGCTTCACCGGTACTTTGTTCACACTTCTTTTTCCTGCTTCCGACCTTCCTAGTATGTCCTTCTTGCAACTGGGTGACTCATCAAGGCTCGGCCCCTTTCTCATTCCTACCCCGCTAGACTTAATCATCATTACAGTCTGAGAGGCTTTCTCCTTTCCTTCTTCGGCCCGTACCAACTCGATCATGTTGGTCTCATGATGAGTTGGAAGCGGGTTTTGGTTGATGTTGGGCTCTGTTGGAGTCTGGACCTCAATCCTGCGAGTGTCAATGAGCTCCTGGATGGCCGTCTTTAGCCTCCAACACTTTTCTGTATCATGTCCCGGACATCCCGAGCAGTAGGCACAATTTACTGAATGGTCCAGGTTCTTCGGGAGGGGGTTTGGTAGCTTAGCTTCAACCGGATTTAGCAACCCTACTTGCTTCAACCGGTGGAACGGACTGGTGTAAGACTCTCCTAAGGGAGTGAAAGTCTTTGGCCTCGGCGCCCTGTCGCCCCTGAATGCTTGGTTCGGACGAAAACTAGCGCCCGAGGGGTTTCTGTAAGATCTTGGGGGTGGATGATTATTCTGCGGGTTTGGTGCACGCCACGGTGCATGGACGGGAGGTGCAGAATAGGACTGCGCGTGGTGGACAGTAAAATGGGGATCAGGTGCGGGATAGTAATGTTGCGGGTGATGATATGGATTGTGGGAGTAATTTTGGTGGTGAGGCTGGGGCGGGCTATATTGGGGTGCAGGGCCTCTATTTCTGAACCATGCCCCGGACTCGACTGCCGCGACTTCCTCTCTCCTCTTCTTCCCAAGTACTCCTCCAGCACCACTTTGGATAGCCTGAGTGGTGGCTTTCAATGCTGAGTAGCTCATGATCTTGTTGGCCTTCAAACCTTCCTCGATCATAGCCCCCATTTTTATCACCTCAGTGAATGATTTGCCCACGGACGTCACCAGATGTCCGAAATAGGTTGGTTCTAGTGTTTGCAAGAAGTAATCCACCATCTCGCTCTCTCTCATGGGCGGATCTACCCTTGCTGCCTGTTCCCTCCAGCGGAAACCAAATTCTCTGAAACTCTCAGCGGGTTTCTTCTCTAATTTTAGCAATGACAAGCGGTCGGGGATTATTTCAAGATTGTACTGGAACTGCCCGATAAAATCTTGAGCCAAATCATCCCACGTAAACCATCTGCTGGGGTCCCGTCTAGTGTACCACTCCAACGCAGATCCTCCCAGACTCTGACTGAAGTAAGCTATCAGAATCTCGTCCCGTCCTCCGGCTCCTCGCATTTTACTACAAAACCCTCGGAGGTGGGCTACGGGATCACCGTGCCCTTCGTATAGGTCAAACTTGGGCATTTTGAACCCGGCCGGTAATTGGACGTCGGGGAACGGGCACGGATCCTTGTAAGCGACACTGACCTGGTTACCCAAACCGTGCATGTTCCTGAAGGACTGCTCCAGGCTTTTAACTTTTCTGATAACTTCCTCATGTTCTGAACTTTGGAAGTGCTTTTCCGGTTCTGCCGGATTATCCCAGTGAGGGGTATGTGATTGTGGTTCAGGGGCCCTAAAAGTAGGCTCCGGAGGATAGTAAGAGTTGTCGTGGATCTGAACATGCGGCTCGCCGGCCGGCCTTTGCAGAGGAGCAGGTGGAGGTGCCACAAAAACAGGGGTGGCCGGAGGAGGATTTGGTTTGGCTGGTGGAATGTGGGTGGCATATGGGTTTTCCCCCTGAAAGTATGGATAGATCGGGGCGCTTGTCGAAGGATCGATGGGCGGATGTTCCGGAGCCGAGGCGAGAGTAGGGCGGTTTGGTGAAGACTGTTCCCTGGCCCAGGCCAGGTGCATCTCTGTTATCTGTTGTTTTAACCGGTCTACCTCTTCTTTCATGATTTGTAACTCTGATTTTTCTTCCTCGAGACTCTTGCCAGAACTAGACATGCTTACTGTAATCGGTCCTTTGGATCTAGTACGGTAATGATGGCTGGCCAGTATATTCTGTCAAACCAACTGCTAAACTTTTCCGGAAATGCAACAAACTTGTTAGTTTACCGAGTTTGACAGATATGTTATAGCACGTTGGATGCAATGCACCTAACCAAATAACCCTTTCTATATGTACTCTTAACATGCGTCATTCCGGCCCTTTTTCTTTTTCTTTTTCTTTTTCTTCTTTTTTTTTTCTTTTTTTTTCGACTATCTTTGAAAGCCTTATTGTTATTTAACCTTTGGATTCTTTTCCTTTCTTTTTAGTGGTGGTCGAATCTTATGTGGATTGCCTACGTATCACGTTCTCGCGTGAATCAGACCGAGCGTAGTTCTGGTAACAAGATTGTGGTAAAATTCAGTAACTTTTATATCAGATAAAACCTCAAAGTTACAAAACATGGCTTACAATAATCGGCAAAATAGAGGAATGCTTGACTCGAAAAATGAAAAATGCCAACCAACTTGACTCGATATTTCGAAATACATTTTTTAAATCAGAAGTCTAATGCTCTAAAATTCCTGGGAGCCCGCGAGGCATCATTCGGCCTTGCCGCGGGTCTCGGTGTGAGGTCCTTGTGCAGTCCCCTTAAATCCCTCATGATCTGATGAACATAGCCCATAACCGAAGCGAAAAGGGCAGGGCGGGGCATCTGTTCGCAAGCTAAACACTACATAGTGACATAATGCCCTATTTCTCCAATTCTATCCTTGATCATGTCCCTTTCCCTGAATAGCTGCTCTATCTGCTGGTTTTTCGCCCCCAATCTTCGAGCATTGTTGGTGACTTGATCTAGGAGCCTATCGACTTGTTCTTGTAGTCGGGTCATCAGATTGTGACAACGGTCGAGGTCTGTCCTGGCATCTCGGGCTTGCTTGAAAACCCGCTCCCTGAGGATAACATTTGCTTCCCTTAGACTAGTGATGATCTCAGTGTAATCTTCTTCTATCCGTTGCAGGTGAAGTGCATGTTGATGTGCCTCCTTTCTCCAGCTAGCACGGACCCTCATTGTTTGGGCCTTCGATTCTTCCAATTCTCTTTGGACATCGGCAACTTGGCTTCTCAAACCCTTTATCAATTTTTCGTCTCATCGACTCCTCAACTGTCTGTCAGCATCCCTTTTCATTTGCTGGATTTGAGCTCTCAAAAAGTCATTTTCTTGTGCCAACTTCTTTTTATCTCCTTCGTCGGCGGCGGCTTGCATATCTTTTTCAAATTGGAGATTTTGGACCTGTTGCTCTATCTTGCCGATCCTTGTTCTGTAAACCTCTTCCTTAGCCAACCAGTCCCATTGGTCTTGGGACGCTTCAGCAAATTCCCTGAGGTGAGGTCTCTTGGCTGGTCTTTCCCCCGATGTTTCTCCTTTGTACCAAGTAAGATATCTAGGTGCAACCTCTCCTCTAGCTCGATCATGCACACAAGTGTTTGCCTCTAGATATTGGCATTTTCTCCAGATCTGGCGGACCCTCGCTTCTGGGAATTGACCATCGGGACCAATTTCAATAACCTGGGTACTCAGGTCTTCTTCTTTGGGTACTATCTGGCACCTCCCGAGCTGTCTCAACACTCGATGGGGCACGTAAGGTTGAATGCTTTTAAGTCCCATTAAGAGAAAAGGGGACCTAGCCGCTGGCATGTACACGATTCTGTCTATCTGCAACCAACCCAACGTCCATTGTATTTGACTTGCGTTGAGAGCCTGAAAGTATGCCCTCCATGCCAATGTTCCTTCAGGCAGGACGACCCTATCAATCCTTGTATAGAATTCGCTTATGCAAGTTTTCTCAACCAACCCATATCTCAAGAATTGGGTGCGGCGACACAGGGTGCTCGATCATCCACATTTGTAGCAGTAAATTACAGCCTTCGAAAAAATCTCCCCCGGCTTTGCAGATTGTGAGGGCTCGATATATGTCCGATAGTATCATAGGAGCAAGAGTACTTTCGCTTTGGTCAAGCAAAGTACTGACGACTCCGGCTACCTTTATATCAATGTTCCCGTCTTTCCTTGGGAATACCACGAGTCCTAAAAAGGCTATCATGAAAGCAACTCGTCTGTGCTCCTCCCATTTCTGGCGATTACCCTTGCTGCATAATTTGTTTTCTGGCTCGTCGAAACCTCCCGCATGACCGTACCTTTGATAGATGAAGTTTAAAGTACAAAACCCTTGTGCTAGATCCGGGTTACGTACCGTTCTGGCCGTCTTCAGTGAGTCTAAAAACCGGTGTACGGCGACAACCCTGGGGGCGATTAGATATTGATGCCCCAATGGTATATCGGTGTTTCCAATGTATCCGGTCATCTCCTCAACAATTGGGGTGAGCTCGAAGTCCGAGAAGTGAAAGACATTGTGTGCGGAGTCCCAATATGTGACTAAGGCTCTTATGATGTCCCTACGAGGTTTTATTTCAAGCAGACCCGTGAGACCTTTCAAATACTTTTTAACCTCACCCTGCCCTTCTTGGCCTAGATCATCCCACCATAGCCGTATTTGTACCGGGATTTTAGTCATGAGTGCAAAGGGTTCATTTTGAATCGTGCTCATCCTGCACATTTATTTAAAGAAAACGATCATTTTGGTTGGCAATGATTTTTTCAAAATTTACAGATTTTGGTATATTTTTTTTTTGAAAAATGGCGAGTTGGACCCGACGGGGGTTGCCTACGTATCTCACATCCGGTGAGAATCAAACTCGCGTAGTTCGGTCCGCCAAGACAAACTATTTCTTTTATTGACCGACAAAGAAAACACACTTTGTTAAGAAGCACATTTTCTTTTATTGACCGACAAAGAAAACACATTTTGTTAAGAAAACACATTTTCTTTTATTGACCGACAAAGAAAACACATTTTGTTAAGAAAACACATTTTCTTTTATTGACCGACAAAGAAAACACATTTTGTTAAGAAACACCTATTCTTTTATTGACCGACCAAGAAAACACATTTCGTTAAGAAACCCATTGTCGGCAAAGTCAACCTTCCATTGTCTCTTATTAACAAACTATTGATTTTGTTGGTAAGACCCATTTTTGTATTTTCTGAAAATATCTATTTACCCACACTGTTTCCTTTTGTTTTTCGTTTCTCCTCAGTATTTAAAAAGCCGGTCAGCATGCAAGTTCGAATAAATGCTTGAAACAAACATGGCATAGCAGGATGGTCTTTCATTTCAGGTTGCCTGTCCTAGACGGACCCAACCCCTGTGTTGAGTCCCCTAAGTCAAATGCAACGTGATGCAAATAAGCGTTTCCTACTAGGGATCCGGTATGCGGTTATGTTATTCTAAGTTAAAAACCTCGGTGCATGATCTAGACTGTGTACCCAAGCGGACAACTCGGGCTGAGGAAGGAGCTCCTTTCCGGAAACCAAAAGGCCAACCGGCTTAGAAACTTTCCGAGCCTCTTCATTATTTCGGGTATGACACTAACAGAATAGGGAGTCTCAACCAGTGAGCACATCCCCGGGGGTGAGAAGTGAAGGATTTGCGGCACAGTTTTATATACAGTTCACGTAATATCAAAGCGGTAAACATATAACAGTTTGTATATACAGTGTAACTAGTATCAAAGCGGTAGACATGTAGCACGTTAATTAAACATGTAGTAAAATCAGATATAGACAAAACAACAATTTAACTGAGCTCGAATTCTTAGACCCTGAACCGAAGTTCAGAAGTCACCAATCCCCAGCAGAGTCGCCAGAGCTGTCACACCTCCTTTTTCCGCACCCGCGGGAGCGCGAGGGAGTTTTTCCAATTAAAGGACAATCGAGACGGGATCAATTTATTAAATTCAGAGTCGCCACTTGGGAAAATAATGGTGTCCCAAGTCACCGGTTTAATCCCGAACCGAGGAAATTTATGACTCTGTAATATAGTCTGCGAAACTAGAAACCTGGATAAGGAATTCCGTTAACCCGGAGAAGGTGTTAGGCACTCCCGGATTCCGTGGTTTTAGCACGGGTCGCTCAATTGCAATTTTTGTTTCTATCTGATTCTTTTATATATTTTAATTATGTGCTTTTAATGCTCCGCTCTTATTTTTAGAAGAATTGCGACGTTACGAAAGCACATTTCGAGCCGCACCGTAACCAGTACGCCTGCGACTCTAATGTATTTCAGTTTCGCCGAGAGTAAGATTTGGGTCGCATAAATGCACACCCGTATTCAGGAAAGTAATTTTTATTTCAAATCGTGCCTAAAGAGTCTATCGTCTATTTAACTTTGGGAAAGGACCGTGAAATTCACTAGACGGTCCTTCCAAATCTAAGTTTTCATGACAATTATTCGAGGGCCCCACAATTGTGTATTTTTGGCGAGGCTCGTCTCGTTTATTTTAAAAGGACAATCCTAAAGTGACTACATTTTTCTATTAAGTTCGTCTCTAAAATAAAAGAGAAAAGGTCCTAATTTATTGCATGTTTATAAGCTCGGACCTCTTATTAGTTATTAGATCGATGTGAACGGAAGTTGCACTCGAGCTTGCATAAAGGAAATTGTTTTATGCCTTATTCTACAAACGAATAATACTAAAACTAAAAATTATAAATAGCATACGAATTTGACAAAATATCAGAACAAACTAACCATTCTCTAATTAATTTAAACCGACAGTATTAGATGAATTGTGCCGATGGAGTTAACTATGTGTAATACAAAAGTCATTTTGAACTTCATGCTAACGTTCATCACTAACATTAGTTACTAATTTTATTCAAATTGCTATTTAAAGCGATGTTATTTACTCAAGTAACCTAGTAAATTCCGAACTAGATACATCAAACTAACATTTTTTGATTGATTATTTTTCCACATAATCCATTGTCTTATACGCAGTGAGGGTGTTGTGGTCTCGAAATAAAGGCGAAGCCCATAATCACTTTTGCTCTAACGGATTGAGCCTATCACATACCAAACTCTTCATGGCCTAATTCATGGATTACTTATTGTATTTTGCAAAAACCTAGCTGTAAATTATCTTCCTTAATAACGATTGAACCTCTGTTTTTTCATTATCATAATAGAAGTATACTAAATCTTCAAATGAATGCTCACTCTATTATATTAACAATCGTTAAACCAAAGCTACTAACTCTTTGATTGTTAGCTACATACTACTAAACATAAGAATCTATTACTAACATGAAACAGAACCAAAATTATCTAAAGTTCTGAAAATTCATTAGCGTTACAGTCCAAACCCACTGTTAAAAATAACGAAAAACTAATTACACATTCATCCGGACTTAACTCAAATCACTATGATACTATAAAGTACGAACTTCATAACATATTTCTTAAATTGATATCAGTTTGCAAATGAAAACAGTGAAGTTGAAAGAGATCCACAAAAGGGGGAATCGTCACTTCAATTTACTCCCGTAAAGCATGAGTTTACAAACGTGTACCTGGAAATTGGCAAAGATGAAAGGCTACGGTATCAGCTAGGCAGTAATAGCAACAACAGCAGCAGTGAGCCAACAACAACAATACACCACAGCAAACAGCAAACCCAGTAATAACCAACAACCAGCACCAAGCAACAACCAAAAAATAGTAAAAGGACTCAACCAAACCACAGCAACAACAGCAACACTGGCAGCAAACACAGGCGCAACAGCCACAAACCAATAATGCAACCGTGACACAATGTGTATGTGTGTGTGTATTTTGTTTATTCGTCTCCCGTCTTCCCTACTCTCCCTGTATTTTTAGTTCCAAATTCTTTCTCCCGATATCCCTATGTGTGTAGGAATATTTCTGCCTATATTTTCGAATCTCCTCCTCTGTCTACTGTTTCAGATTAATGCTATCTTTATAGCTCAAAACAGACCCCTCCCCTAAATGACTTCTTGATTCAAGTTAAATGGTTCCCCATGCTTACATGTTTGTCCCTTCTTGTTTCAATCAAAAGTCATGGGTGTATTATAGTATTAATATTAACTCCCATGCCTATTGTTTGGTTCCCCACTAACACTTGTCTTTTCCTTAATTAATTCAAAAGTTATGGGCAACATATTTAATTACTTCTTTTAACATCTTCCAAAGCCACTATGTCTTGTTCCTCACTAAGTATTAAACAATACCCTATTTTAATATTATTGGTGCTTAGTGGATAAAATACTTTAACATAAATAATTCTTTAAGTTTTCAATTTTCATATTACCCCTAAAATTACTGAAATTACTATTTTTCCCCAAACCTTCATTTGTAACAACACTAACAACTGACCAAAATTAATTCCTAATTTAAATTGAACCAATAAATTCCATGAACTCAAATTGAATCATACAGCATCAGATCAAAAATGAATAAGATAACCATATTCGAAACCAATCCCGGTTAACTTAGACACAAATGAATGAGCAGGAATTCCATAGTATGATGAATCAACAAGTTGAAACAGTATGAATCACAATTAACCGAATCGAAATGTAAACCGAATTCATATGAGGAACAACCAAGCAAAGCAAAGCAAACAATACCCCAAGTGAAACCATTCGAATCAAACCGACCCAAACCATTACAGGTATACCCAAGACATAATCATTGATTAATATCAACTCTAGCAATTTAATTATCTAGTTTTTCAATTATCAGATACACACAAATGGGCGAACATCCTGCCTATCACCACAAAATCCAGCCAAGAGCGAAGCAAACTTTAAACGATTTTATACGAAATCAACAACATCGAACCAAAATCTCAGACGAAGGCTTTACCTTTGACGTAAACATAATGTGGTCTAGCGATCGTTTTAAACAAACGACGAGCAGTGAATAGACTGAAGACGATTTGAAACAAAATTAACAACAAGCAAATACTGAAGGAATCCCATCTAATCTCCTTAAAACAAACTCGAAAGGAACAAAACATATTCGTCAAAGTTGAACTCGAGACCGGATTACTTGAATTCTTCAAAACTGTATATTCCCATGACTATCCAAACCAAACATCCTAATTGATTTTCATTAACAACTAGAAACAGACGACTAACAATAATATGGAGGCACTAAACACAACGATAATCCGAATCTTCAACCACCTTAAACTCACATGAATATTTCAACAGGAGAAGCTCGATGCATTCAATCGACACAGAATATGAACTTACTCGAGAGAAAATTAAGCAAAAACAACTATTCTAAAGTTCAAATTATCCAAACAAGTTCAAATAAGGAAGAGCGATACGGAAATGAACCTGCTGAGCCAAAAAATGCACTAATCTTGATTCCGACGATCCGACGAGAAACGACAGCAACCAACAAAGCCTCAAATGGAACCTCGAATGGGCATCGGCAACTCAAAACAGTCCAGACGTGCCTTCAACTGAAGCTAAGCTTCATATCAGAATCGGGAGTCGAAAATGATTCCAAATGTGTTTGTGTGTTATCCAGCGGCTAGAAATTAGCAAACAGCGATTCAATCGCTTCAATCGAAGGGATGCGTTTGTGTGCGCGAAGGGATGAACGGCCAAGCCCTTGACGGAACTCGAACTCGAACGGCAACAGCGACCAAGCGAGCTCGACTCGGCAGCAGCAAACAGCGATTCAATCGCTTCAAATTCTTAGGAGCTGTGAAGCTAAGACCAGAAATTTGTGTGTGTGTTTCTCGCTTGTAGTGGTGACGGAGCTCGTCGCTGGAGGCTTGCGTTGTGTGGTCTGGCGGCGGCAGTGAAGTTTGAGGGTGCTGCTTGGTCGGCGGCGAAGTGGCAGGCAGAGATGGAGGGGCTGGCGGCAGCTCTGAGTCTGGCCGCTGGGAGAGCAGAGGTGGGCGGCTGCTGGGTTTAGAGTCTGTGGTGTTGATGGGGGTAGGCGGCTATGGAGGTGCCTTTGGAGAAGAAGAGGATGGGGGCGGCTATGGAGGTGCCTTAGGGTTTTTCGTTTGGGTGTTCAAGAGAAATGGGGGAGGAAATTGAATGGGGGTTCATTTGGTTATGTGTGAGTTGGGCCGGGTCGGGGCGGTACAGGGTCGGGTAAGGGCTGGCTGGGTAGGGAATTGGGTTGTGTATTGAATTACATTGGGCCTGGTTTTGCTATGGCCCAATTCCGATTTCCATACTACATTCCATGGTGTATCATATACATATGTGTGTATATATATGTATATATATATATATATATATATATATATATATATATATATATATATATATATATATATATATATATATATATATACTAACTCATAACACAATTAATTTTTACTACGATCATCCCACATAATTACATATCACTTAAATGTAAACCGTATAATTTTGATATTAAACACTAAAAAAAATGCAAAACATGATGTATGTATTCTATATTTTACTAATTTAAATAAATAAACACGCACACACAAAAATGCAAATGTAAGATAAAAATAACACAAAAATCACAAAAATCATGCTCAACATAAAACTATTTTATTTTGAATTTTCTGGGAATGATTCTCATGTAGGGCAAAAATCACGTGCTCACAGCTGCCACTAACAGAATAGGGAGTCTCAACCAGTGAGCACATCCCCGAGGGTGAGAGAAAGAAAGGACTCGGCGCAGTTTGTATATACAGTTCAAATAGTATCAAAGCGGTAAACATATAGCAGTTTGTATATACAGTGCAACTAGTATCAAAGCGGTAGACATATAGCACATTAATTAAACATATAATAAAATCAGATATAGACAAAAACAACAATTTAACTGAGCTCGAATTCTTAAACCCTGAACCGAAGTTCTGGGTTTATCATCCCCAGCAGAGTCGCCAGAGCTGTCACACCTCCTTTTTCCGCTGACCCGCGAGGGCGCGATGGAGTTTTTCCAATTAAAGGACAATCGAAACGGGATTTATTTAATTAATTCAGAGTCGCCACTTGGGAGATTTATGGTGTCCCAAGTCACCGGTTGAATCCCGAATCGAGGAAAAGAATGACTCTATTTAACGGTCCGCGAACCAGAAATCCGGATAAGGAATTCTGTTAACCCGGGAGAAGGTGTTAGGCATTCCCGAGTTCCGTGGTTCTAGCACGGTCGCTCAATTGTTATATTTAGCTAAATTATCTGATTTTAATACATGTTAAACCCACGTGTGAATTTTAACTTTGAACCGCTTTGATTATTATTATTTTATAAGAATTGCAACGTCATGAAAACATATCTCAAACCACGTCACATCAATGTACCCGTGGTTATTGACATATTTCGCCTCCGTTGAGATTTGACTTTGGGTCACATAAATGTACACCCGAGTTTAAGAAGGTAAGATTATTAAATAGAGTGCCTAAAGCAACTAACGCGTTGTTAACTCTGCGAGGGTCATAAAAATTTGCTAAATAGCGTGCCTTGAATTCTAAGGAATTTTAAAGAAATAATTAAGTGAGAGCCAAACATATTTTTATTTTGGCACAGCGTATTGCTACGATTTCTCTGTTAGCCTAAATCTATCAAGACTTTCGTTGACTACAACAAAGCTATACTCATAATTTAAAGGAACTACTAACTGAACCATCACTTTAATTCGTTCCCTTTACATAAAAACCTTTTTACACCAATCCCTTAGCCATTTAAACCTCAAAACTCTCATTCCAAACAATCCAATATAGTAATACAACTTAGGGATCATTTAATCGGCAACTGCAAGCATTTTTAAACCATGTTTAAAGAATTGAACAATTACCAACCTAAAGATCTACAGAATATAAAAACATAAAGCCAGGAAAATAAACAAGGGATTGGGATTTCTTATTTACCTTTGAGTGAAGTGACATCAAAATCAACCCAAACTTGAGAATCACCTTGCCACTTAAGAATCCAGCCATCGGCAACGCCAGTATATGGACCTTCTCCATTCGGGTCAAACGCAAGACTCTCTGGCTCAACTGCTCCTTTCAACTGTATTACCTTAGCTTTAGATAAAAGGTCTTTGGAACCTGGTATTGAAGGTGGCCTCAGATAGTAAAATACAGCTCAACACTAGCCAAAGGAAGCTGAAATCGAAGGCAAAGGCTCGAAGTGTTGAGCAGCAGATACAACAGCATTCCAGATCCGAAACATCACTTGAAAAACCAAAAAATGGAAGCACGCAGCAGACAAAGGTTGTGAACTCGATTTTCACGGCTTACTGCGTAAAGTTCAACTTTGGAAAGGGAAAAGAGCCGAGTAAAAGTCAACATAAAAAATCGGAGCTCAACAATACATAGAAGCAGCAAACAACTCAACAGTCATGAGTTAGAACACGAACGACACGACCGTGCCGGAACCTCGAACGCAACTGAACTGAAAACCTCTCACTTTCCTATCACTATTTCTGTTGTATTTTCTCACTGTCAAGCAGTAGCAGCTGAGGTCGTTTGGACGTGAGGGAGACGAGGGTGGATGTTTGGACAGGCTGGTTGGTCGTTGCTTGGGAGGACGATGGACAGCTTGGAGTTCGCTGGACGTGAGGTGATGGTGAGGGTCATTTGGCGAGGTTGCTACTGGTCTGGTGGTGGTCGTTTGGACGTGAAGGAGGCAGCAACGGAAGGCCGTAGGTTGACGACACAGCAGCGGCGTTGATGGTTGCTGCTGGACGTGAGGTAGGCGAAGGAGATGGTGTGAGGGTGGTCGACGGATAGTTGGAGTTGTTCGTCGATAAAGATGGCGATGGTGACGACGATAGGTGACGGGATATGGGTTTGGGGTCCTAGCATTTTTTTTGGTTCTCTTTTAATGAAGAAGATCGATGACAGTGTAGTCTGTCTTCCGTTCATTCACGTTAGCTTGCTTTCAATCCTATACCTGAATGTCTATTTTTTCTCCTTCCTCTTCGTGTATATGTTCTCTCCAAATGTTGCAGGAGCTCCCCCTCTCTCTTCCGTTTTTATTTTTCTTTTTAATCCCCAAAAAGCTTACCCCTCCTTTTTCTTTTAAAATCAGTAAGCACCTCCCCCCACTATACCGTGTCCTTTACCTTTTTATTTTTTAACCGTGACAAAAAACATCTGCCCATCTTTTGTCCGTTGGACAAAGATTCTCCCAATGCCCACGTGAGAGACCAAGAGTCATGGGTCTCCACGTGGGTTTCAAGAATTATGGGCTTCATCTCGTGCTCTGTCCGTGTCTCCCACGTGTGTTGGGCTCGGATTATTATGGGCTAGGTCCGAAAATTATAAAACTGGGTAGTTTGAACCCGAATATTATTCTTTGCCCGGAACCGGGAATGAGAATACGGTGTTATTAATTAATCCTACGTAAGCAAAAATAACTATAAGACTCATAATTAAAACAAGATTATTTTTTATATATTTTTTTTCAAGATTAAAGTAACCACAAAATGTTAATGAAACTATTTATTTATTTCATTATAAAATAAAAATATAAAGTACTATTTTTGTATTTTTTCAGTTTAAAATGACTTCAAAACATTAATAAAACTATATTTTTGTTATTTTTCATGTTAAGGTAAAAATAAAGTAAAAGAGTCAAAATTAGCTAAAATAGCTATATTAAGCCTAAACTAAATATTTTACGCTAAAAATATAAAAAATCTCGGGTAGGGGCAAAATCACGCATCTACAGCTGCCCCTCTTTGACTGAAAACACAAAGAGTTTTCAGAACTCTGTTTTGGCTCCACAATATATGTTTGGAAAGCTAACTCAATGGACTACAACTTTCATGTTTTAAATTTTTTCAAATTCCAAATGGAAGAGGGAGAAATACCACGATTACTGTAGGATCACAACAGAACCGCTGCAGAGTGTACTCGTAGACAACTGAAGAATTAGAGAGCATGTTTGGCCGCAGTTTGACCGCGACCGCGGTGGGACCGCGGTAGGAAGCAAAAATTTTGAGGGAATAAAGTGCAAAACATGGAATTTTAAGTCCTAAACCCTATATTAAACAAAGGAGGCTGGCCAAGAACATGAGGGGACATATTTTGGACAAAAATTAGACCTAAGGAGGCAAGAGACACTACTTTAGGGTTAGACAACACCCTTGGAGGCAAGAACACATTGGAAGTAAGGCGGAGAATTCTTCTACGAGTATTTCCTCCCTCTTCCTATTTTTCATTGTTGGCTATGACTTTTAGTATTGTAGTTTTACATACTATTATGAATAGCTAATGTTTTATCTAGAGTTTTGATAGAACCTTTTGTAGTATAAAATCTTGTTATGTTTTTATATAATTGAGTCATAACTTTTCTTTATTTGTTTAACTACGTTTATATTCTGGTTGATTGAAGAGCTCTAAATTAGTCGTACCTATTTAGTAGGCATAACTCGGGAGAGAGTGCATATTTAGGTAATTGTTAAACAACACCAATCCCAAAGTATATGAAGGACCAATAACCGAGGGTTTAAGGCCCGATTAGGGATAACGAAGTCTTGGGTGCGATCTGAAGTGAGATGTATTAAAAGTCAACTAGTGTAGCTCGGGACAGTGCGTCTAGTAAATTGTTGTAATTACTTGGGAGAGATTTACGGTAATAAATGTTCTCATGATTGGTAGAGAATAGGCGAAATTATAGAAGACATAGCAGGAAGGATTCCGACAGTGGGGGAAATCATAATTCTAGACCTCCTTAATCTTGTCTCAAACCCTTAATATATTTAGTTGTTAATTTAATGTTTAATTTGTTAGTTAATTAGTTAAATATATGAATCTTAATATCTATAAGTTAGGAATTGTTCAAGCTTGTCTTTTTGGTAATAGTGAACAGCTGTAGCTAAACTTTAGTTCTCTGTGGGATTCGACTCCGGACTTGTAAACCAGATTATATTTGCAGTGACTGCATTGTCCTTTTTATAAGGCATATGTGGACGTGATCAATAATACATACACAATAGAAGAAATGGACAAAAGTTCTTGGAAAAACAAAGCCTTCACCTATTTATAAGATTGGGTGGTGCTAGAATCGAAGCTGAAGGCTGCCCATTGCACCAAAACCAAAGCGACAAGCAATCAGTCTCTGTCGTGAGAGGAAGCGCAATGATGACGCACGTGGGAGTGGTGTCACTTTCCGATAAGATGCACCATCCAGGGTACCGTGGAATGCACTGCTATTTTTTTCTGGTCAAACCGGTCTAATTCAAACGGCTAAATTTCTCCACGGATATAGGCGGTGTCCGCTTATCAATGACGTACATGGGCACGACCTCGGCGGAGGGACTAACTATATGGCTCAAAATTTAACAAATATGACAATAACCGAATAGGAAAAGGAATGAGGTTATCATGGTACAACGTCCGATGGTTGTCGTGGTGAAGGATGACGACCAAGAGTGGCCAGTCGAAATAAGATGTCAACAGCTGTGTAAACTTAGTAGGAGACAATTATAAAATGCTCTTTGAATATTCTTTATGATTGTACTTTTTAGGGTTTCACGAGAGAATGTCCCTTATAAATAGGAAGGGTTAGTAAAGAAAAAGGGGCTCAGGCAAAAGACAAAAGATCACTTTGTAAATTATACATCTGAGAGTAAATACAAGAGCAACCTTGTTCATTGATTACACAACCCAAATACGATATTAATAAGATCCAAAGATTCCACAATCATCTAATACTTATTTCCTTCATGCACCGGCTTCATTCATTTAGACTGCCTGCGGATTCGAGTTGTTGTATTTATGAGTATATAATTGATTCAAACATACTAGCTAACATCATTCATCTTGCTTATTTTCTTTATCACTTGATCTAAATTTTATGATTCTTAACTGAGATTCACCCTTCTTTTTATTAATCGAAGGGTTTAATATATGTTTTTGGTCAAATGGCAAAGTAAACGATTGAAATTAGAAAGAACCGAATAGCAAAACTGGTGAATACATTTAACTCAAAACTGGGTGCGTGTACCACCAATACTAGACTCAATGTGTTTGTGTGGAGTTTTTCTTAGCCATTGTTTGAGAAAATTGTGAGCTTTAGAAAGAAAAAAAAAGAACTTATAGAAATTTGAGTGGAATTTTTAAGTTTGAATCAGTGAGAGAGACGTGGGGGAAGGGGGAGGCGTCGACGTGGGAGTTTTTTTTTTTTAATTTGCTAGTTCAAAGCCATTTATTTAAAGATAGAGAATTAAAGAGATTCATTACTAACTTCGACAGTTCTAAACGAAGTTGTTCCCAAAAAGTCTTGGAGTAACGGAAAAATAGGAGGGGAACTCCAAAAATAAAGTGGGTGGTGGGTTTTTAGGAGCGTGGTATAGGTTATTACAAATGAAATGCTATATTTTTGAAGGATACTCAATAATTATCAATTTGTATAAAATTAATAAAATATATTTAAGTAATAACTTCTCTATTAAAGTTAAATAAGTTTATAAT
This sequence comes from Nicotiana noctiflora, assembly GCA_032618575.1. Classification (NCBI taxonomy): domain Eukaryota; kingdom Viridiplantae; phylum Streptophyta; class Magnoliopsida; order Solanales; family Solanaceae; genus Nicotiana; species Nicotiana noctiflora. Next base: position 26,456 of record JASVEL010001566.1, on the reverse strand, counting down.
TTAAGGTAAAAAAAAGAAATGCACGACCATTTTTATGTCCATATAATGTGGGAGTTCCTGTGTTATATCCACTGCGGAAAATGGAAATATTACAAAACAAACTTTTAGGATTCTTTGCATTTTGCACTCTTAATTTATACACCATTTTTTCATTTGTACCTTACCTCTTTTATTGTGTATGATTTACCCCTTAAAAAGCAATGAAAAAAAAGTGTTTACTTCGATTGTAAACAAGATGAATGGATTTTTGGAGTATAAGTGTTAAAAGTAGTTATGTTCGGTGTACAATTAGATCGATTAGTTGTTCTTTAGATAGGTGGCAATTATCTAAAATTAGATCGATGAACTGTTCTTTAGATAAGTGGCAATTACCTATTACTAGCTATCACTTTTGCTTTGCCCCCTTTTTTTTTTTTTTTTTTTGGATTTCATGTTATTCCTATTTTTATTATGATTTTCGGGTAAGCACCCTTAGCTTTAAAATCCTGGATCCGCCATTGCCTAGAGTATCTCCGAAACTACTTCTCTACTCCTTCGAGGTATAAGTAAGGTCTGCGTACACAATACCCTTCCTAAACCCAACATTATTGTATTATTGTGGATAAGTGGCAATCAATAAAAACTCATTCTCATAATTAATTATATATGAATGTGACCTTAATGACTTGTTGCAGAAATGGTAACGACTTCATTTTCAGTTATCATTACGCCAAACTTGAATAGACAATTTCCCAACATATATACCTGATGGATTATTATATAATTCCATTATCAAAATCACATATAATCTAGATAATTAGTGTATGTGGGTTTCACGGGTTACCTCTTGAAGCGTGAACAAAACTCGTTTATCATGTGAGTCTCTAATTCCACAGCAACTTAATAAATTCTCCACCACTCGCACGATCACGATCTCCGAACGTTTCACGGTCTTCTACTGTGTTGCTCAAATAATACCCAAAAATAGTAATTTCGTGTGGGCGAAATTTTTTAGGAAAAATGGCTGAAACTCATCCATTAACTCTTATTTAACTCCCCAAGTTAAGATTCAAATACTAATTAATTAAATTAAATTACTGACGATTTAATTTATTGATTATTTCCTTTAGATTTTCGCTTAACTTATTTCATGTGTTGGATGTAAAATTCACCGGCCAAGTTTACTCATAAAAACTTATAAGCTTTCATAAAGGTATATCATCAATCTCTAAACCGAGACATGGATTCTATCAACTAACTATTACTTCGCCAATGTACAACATTATTATTATTATTATTATTATTATTATTATTATTATTATTATTATTATTATTATTAATTATACCAAGATTAAGAGTATAAGTACATTTAATGGCTAGAGAGTTTATTTTATTAAGTCAGTATAAAACACTTATCTCTACTTGATCCGTTTAATACATACAAAATGTACTAGTACAAGAAGTTGTAATTAAATCATTCCCATAATCAAGATAAATTATATTTCATTTTGTGCTACAATCATTCCTGATGGGTTGTCCAATTCCATCATTAGATTGTGAACTCAAACTTTATACTTATAAGAACCGATGATTTTATCTTCCGTGTATAAGCTAAACTCTATACACTAAATCATCTATTATATAAGCAAAGGACACAGACTAATATATGATCTATTTAAAACTTTATTAAAATTGAATAAACAATTATTTCATAATAAATACTGTATATCTAAACCACACCCATGATTAATAGTATATATATACCAACAATACCAACTGTAGATCAGCTGCCCGAAATTATTTTCACAATCTAATCAACTGAGTAAAATAAAGAATTACATTTCTCTTCCTCCTTTGAAGGTGAATTATTCCTCCAAAAAAATAGGGACTGTGTCTGAACCAAACTGCAGAAAAGCATTAGCCAACATCTGGCCAAGATGGACCTCTGATGGACTACTGAGATGCACATAATCTGGGCCTGCTTTGAGCCCATTAGCATCAACTGTTCTTACATTTGTAAGGTCAATCCCCAACTGAGCCTCTCTTATAATCCCCTTATATGGCCCCAGTGTTGTTGCTAATGCCACCTGTACATCCACAACAAAGTCCAAAACATAGGGAAAAATCAAATAAGCACCAAGTAGCAACTAAATATACTTGAAAACGGTTAAAATCGGGCCTACCCGATTATGCTATTTGACCGAGACAAGGGGATCGCATCGGAGGGTAGCCCGTAATAAATCATACCAGAGCACAAAGATGAGGCATTAGGTCCAGGGATCGAGGAACCTATTAGGATCGATGCCAACATCGTCTAAGACCAAATATGACAAACTTCGTGTAAAGCGCGATAACAGAAAAGCGAGATACACGTGACTGACCGACAATCATGGCGTAAATCTCGGAGCGGATCAAATCAAGGGCGGTTATCTAGTAAATCATGGGATTTACTTCCATAGTTAGAATTGTACCTTAAATATGATTCCTCTACTATATAAAGGGGGTCCTAATCATCTTGTAGACACTTAACATTCAAGAATATAAAAGCAATATAATATTTTCTAGCTTACATTCATGTTCATTAATTTATTACATCTTTACTATTCTGGCATTAATCTGCTCGAGGGCACTCGAGCTCGAGAGATTAATCACGTTGCAACACCAATTTTCTTTATTTTATTGTCAATTCCCATTGTTCATCTTTATATTTATCCGTTAGTATTAGGTGAAATCAGGTATCCTTAAACCCATATTAAAAGTTTAATTATTATCCAATTTTTAGGGTAAATAGTTTGGCGCCCACCGTAGGGCTAAGTATAATAGTGATTGCCTAGTATTAATCTTCATAACACACAATGCTTTTATGATTGTTCTCAAGCAGTACCAACTCACACAGACATCGACCTTGGTCTTCGGCTAGAATGGGCACATAGTCGCCCCAGAAAAGGGAGTATCTCCAATCAATTTCGATGGACCACCGGCCAAATATCCAGTTGATATCAATTCTTGTGTTGTGATTCTTAGACAGTTAGGCGCCGAACCTGAAAATAGAGTCCGCAAATATGCCCTAACAACTGACCAGAACACAACGACTAGTGAAGAAGGCAGGATTAGCTTTCGAATGATATTTGAAATGTTGCAGACTCAGCAAGATGCGATAGCGCAAATCCAAGATCAGAATCGAGCACTAAGTAGAATCGAACTCGAAGCATCACATGAAGTATTTCACAGGGTCGAGCCTATACCGAAAAAGTTGAACAATAATGGATCGGGTACCGACCTTGCAATCATGAAGATACTCGAGGAGCTCACTAAACGGATCGAATCAAGGAGAAAAGAAAATGAAGGCTAAAGATAAAAATGGAGAAATATACAACTCACGAGTTGATCAAATACCGGGGGCACCCCTATTATAAAGAGTTTAGATTTGACGAAGTACGTACAAAAGCCTTTCCCACCAGGTGCGGCTCCGAAGCCCATTCCAAAAAGTTGTGCATGCTAGAAATTCTCAAGTACAACGAAACCACTGATCCTAATGGGCATGTCACTTATTATATGTGCGAAATAAAAGGAAATGACTTAGAAGATGATGAAATCGAATCTGTTCTGTTGAAAACATTTGGAGCTAATATGGTACCACAATTTGCCACTCAATTCCATACATTCCTATGCCATGCTTGTTGATTCGTTCGTAAAGAGCATACGCCGGAGCGATAAAGGTCGCGACTAAGAAATCTGACCTCTTCAAATTAAGACAAAAGGATAACGAAATGCTAAGGAATTCGTATCTTGGTTCCAGAAAGAATGCATGGACCTACCATTAGTCACCAATGATTGGGTTGTTCAAGCTTTCACTCAAGGTTTGAACAAGAGAAGTTTGATAGCATCACGATAACTTAAACAGAATTTTATTAAATATCTAGCTCTAACATGGGCCGATATGCATAATCGGTACCAGTTAAAGATTAGAGTTAAGGATGATCAGTTAGGATCCCCTTCCGGTTACGCTTACCCAAATAGATATAAATGTAGAATTCAAAAGGACATCGATAGAGAGCACCGATCAAATAGAGACTGGTACCAACCTTACAACACTAATCATAGAAATAACGGACGAGGATGTAATCCCATTCAGAATGATTGAAGGAATAATCGAGGACAATAATCTCGAGGGCTAATGAGTAAGAATGGCTTTGATAAACATGTCTATCCAAAGGAAGTGCCACGGTTATTAGAATAAAACTTCAGCATCGAGTATTGTATCAGCCATTGGACGAATCAAAGATACTATGTAGCCCAATCCCTTACTATCAAATCCGGCTCAAAGAAACCCTAATCAGATATCCAAATACCATGGAATCCATGGTCACAAAATCGAAGGTTGCATGGAATTAAGGGAGGAGGTAGCTCATTTATTCAACGAAGGTCATCTTTGAGAGTTCTTAAGTGACCAGGCTAAAAATCATTTCAGAGATAGAGATGCAAATAGGAAAAACGAACAAGAGGCCAGGAACCGCAACATGTGATTCATATAATCGTTGGTGGGGTCGATATTCCTCAAGGCTTGATATTTAAATGCATCAAAGTTATAATTACAAGGGAGAAGTGTACTTAGGACTACTTACTAGAAGATACCTTATCTTTCAACGATAAGGATGCAGAAGGGATCAAACAACCTCATCTATCCTTATAAATAAGTTAAATGTGTGTTGGTTTATCCAAGTAGCTCGGCGAATATTATTTGATCAAGGATCATTGAGCAACTCGGCCCCCGAGATCAGATCATGCCCGCAGCTCGAGTACTCAACGTCTTTAACATGGCGAGTGAAACCACCAAAAGGGAAATCATTTTGCCAGTAAATGTGGATGTAACTATCCAGGAAATGAAGTTCCATGTAATCGAAGGTGATATGAGATACAACACGGTGCTCGAAAGACCTTAGATTCATAATATGAGGGAAGTGCCTTCAACGCATCATCAAGTCTTAAAATTCCTAAAATCGGAAGGGATTAAAGGTGTACAGTGAACCCCGCAGCAAAAAAGATGTTTACAATTTATGATGCAATACTAGTATCAGCACTATTATCAATGAAGGGACCAGAGTCGAAGGGAAAATATGAAGTCAAAAGCAATCACAGTCGCCGGCCTCAACCAGATCGGACCAGCAGGAAACTATATAGGATAATCATACAATCCCCAATGATTGCAATGCCACGAAGTCAATGACTAAAGAGCTAGAATAAGTAATATTGATCGAGCATCTTCCCGATCAAAAGGTATACCTGGGCACGGGTCTAACTCATGAGTTCAAGGAAAAACTTGTTAAATTCCTTATTAAAAATATGGATTGTTTTTCTTGGTCTAACATTGACATGAGAGGGATCCCACCAGAGATTACCACTCAACGATTGAGCTTGGATCCAAAGTTTTGACCGGTAAAGAAAAAGAGAAGGCCACAGTCCGAGGTAAAGCATGCATGATCAAGTATGAGGTAACCAAACTTCTGAAAATAGGATCCAACCAGGAAGTAAAGTATCCCTAATGGTTAGCAAACGTAATTTTAGTTCCCAAGAAGGGGAATAAACTTAGAACGTGTGTAGACTATAAACATTTAAATAGAGAATGCCCTAAAGACTCCTTTCCTTTGCTTAATATCGATCGCATGATCGATTCCATGGACGTCCACAAGATCCCCATCTTTCTCAATGCCTACTCCATGTGCAACCAAATACAAATGAGCATGGAGGATCATGAAAAAACTTCAATTATTACTAAGTACGATACTTATTGCTATAATTTAATGGCATTTGGACTAAAAATGCTTGTGCTACTTATCAACACCTAGTAAACTGAATGTTCAAAGAACAAATAGGTAAATCAATGGAGGTTTATATTGATGACATGCTAGTTAAGTCCCTACGCATAGAGGACCATTTTACACATTTGCAGGAAATATTCAACATGTTGAGAAAATACAACATAAAGCTTAACCTCGAGAAATGTGCATTCGGGGTCAGTCTAGGCATGTTCCTTGGATTTATGGTGTCAAATCAAGGAAACGATATCAACCCCGATAAAATCAAGGCCATCAAAGATATTACAACCATGGAGAGTGTTAAGGTCGTACAAAAATAAAAAGGGCGGATAGCTGCCTTAGGCCGGTTCATCTCGAGGTCTTCAGATTGAAGTCACAAGTTCTTCTCACTGCTAAAAAAGAAGAACAATTTCACTTGGACTCTAGAATGCAAACATGCATTGAGAGAACTAAAGTGGTATATTTTGAGCCCACTATTCCTTCCTACTATAAAAACGGGCGATTAACTCAACTTATATTTGGTAGTCTCAAAAGTTGTGTTAAGGTGTGTCCTAGTTCGAGAAGACCAAGGTATCCAATTTTCTATTTACTACGTTACCCGAACTTTAGGTGAAGTCGAGACCCGGTACCCGTACTTATAAAATTAGCGCTTGCCTAATAAGCGCCTCTAAAAAGTTAAAACCATATTTTCAATGTCATCCAATTTTTGTTTTAATCACTTGCCCCTCCGTAAAATTTTTCACAACCCGAACTCTCAGGCAAAATGGCCAAATAGGACGTCGAGATTAGTGAGTACGATATTGAGTATCAACCCCGAACAACTATCAAGTCTCAAATCTTGACAGACTTTGTGGCCGACTTCACATAGCCTTCGTACCCGAGGTCAAAATGAATTATTACTAAAATTGGGTACATTTTCGGCGTTATGGACCCTTTTCACATATGGTACTTTAAATGTGAAGGGGACGGGCTAGGCATCATTTTGAATCGTCCACAGGTACTACAATTAGACAATCCACCAAAACGCCTAAATTGACTAACTATGAGGTCGAGTATGAGGCCATGATTGTAGGTCTCGAGCTGGATAAACGTTTGGGAGCAAAGGTCATAAAGGCAAAGTGTGATTCCCTTCTTGTGGTTAACCAAGTCAACAAACCTTTGAACTTTGACAAGATTAAATGCAGAGGTATTAGGACAAAATGCAGGTAACCCTACACCGGTTTAAAGAATGGACACTACATCATGTACCTCGAGAGTAGAACATTGAGGTTGATTCCCTTGCAACTTGGGGGGTCATCAGTCGAAGATAATGAAATTAACTCGGGGACTATCGTACAAATTTCAAAGTCGGTATATGAAGATGTCCACACTTAAATAAACTGCACAAGCATAACTTGGTATTGGAGGAACAAATATATCGATTATTTAAAGAAGGCAAAGATTCCATCAGACCATAAGGAATCAATGACTCTACGAATGGAAGCTGCACGATTCACATTGGCCGAAGATGGAACATTTAATAGAGAGCACGTTCGATGGGCCATTGGCAATATGTTTGGGTCTGGGAGACACCGAACACTACAAGAAATTCATGAGGGTACTTGTGAAAACCATTTCGGTGCTGAATCACTCATTCACAAAGTCATTAGAGCAGGGTACTATTGGGTCAATATGGAAAAAAGATACTAAGGAGTTCATTCCAAAATGCAAAAAATGTCAAAGACATGCATTGATGATCCACCAGCCCAGGGAGAAACTTTATTGAGTAATATCCCCATGGTCGTTCATGAAATGGGGAATAGATATCGTCAGCTTGCTGCCATCGGCCCCAGGTAAATCTAAATTTATTTTATTTATGATTGACTATTTCTCTAAGTGAGTTCAAGAATAGGCTTCCAAGAAAGTTAGAGAAAAAGAAGTTATATTTTTATAGACTTTATCTAGGATCACCTCATATGCCGATTCGGGATACCTGCCGAAATAGTATGCGATAATGGGAAATAGTTTATCGGCAGCAAAATAACAATGTTCCTCGAAGATAAAAAAATAAAGAGGATATTATTGACGTCGTATCATCCTAGTAGAAATGGGCAGGCCGAGTCAACAAACAAAAACATCATTCAGAATCTAAAGAAAATATTGGACGATGCTAAGGGAAAATGGGGATAAATCTTTCCCGAAGTCCTTTGGGCGTATCAAACAACATCAAAATCTAGTACGTGGGCAACACCATTCTCTTTAGTATATGGCACCGAAGCTCTGATCCCGGTCGAGGTCGAGGAACCCAACATCAGGTTTTGATACACAATAGAAAAGTCAAATCACGAGGCTATGAATGCAAGCCTCGATTTGCTAGATGAAAAATTTGAGGCAGCCCTTGTTTGAATGGTCGCCTAGAAATAGAGGATCAAAAGGTATTATAAACAACGAGTCAATCTTCAACACTTCGAAATTGGGGACTTAGATCTGAGAAAAATCACCATCAACACTCGAGACCCAAATGAGGGAAAGCTCGGTCCGAACAAGGAGGGAATGTATCAGGTCCTCGACATTGCTGGAAAAGGATCTTACAAACTTTGCACGATGAATGACGAAAAATTTCCAAATAATTGGAACATATCACTCCTCAAACGATATTATTGCTAAGGTATGGCTCTTTTTTTTTTCATTTGTACTTTATACTAACTTGTTGGAGGCCTTTGGTCGAATAGTTGGAATTCTCTCCAAAAACAAAGTCCTTATGTCTAAAGCATGCGTTGCACTCTTTTTCCCTTCGACCAGCTTTTATCCAAATGGAATTTTCTTCCAAGGTTTTTAGCGAGGCAACCATTGTTCGTGCTAGCTTAGAGCAATTCAATAGTATCCGAGGCCCCTTGCAATCAACCTCAAATACTGGGGGACATTACTATCGGATTTTATGTTTTCAAAGAAAATATTTCGTGTCAACGGGGTCTCGATAGGTAAGTTTTGTAAAGGGAAAAATAGTCAAATGAACCGTGCCCATTTAGACTGCTCGAACCCTAACAAAAAATTATGTACGCATGAATGACCTATTAAAATGAGTATTTTTCCTTATTAGATGTTCCATGCCTTAGTAAAATTTATACCTTACAATTTCATTCTTATGATCTATTATGGAAATTGGCTCAAGCGCCTATCAAAATTAAAGATCGAGCAATTAACCCCGTAACTGGGGACTGTCATCTAAAAATTGACATGCTCGAATTATTAAACTCCGAAACCATAAGAACGTAAAAAAGAAACCATTAATTTTTTGAGGTAAGGGCATTCCACTCAAGGATTTACGCTTCGAGCAAAGTTCGAAGTATAATTGAGAAACAAACCCAAAGGGAAAATCTCAAAGTTAAAGGCTACGACCAAACTAACACGGTTCAGATACATCCAAATTCCGTAACAAATATAGGCCTTCTAATATTTTCACAAAACTAGTTAAAAGGGCTATCCTCCGCAAAATTATAAAGGGGTTCGATAATATCAACCCTAAAAAACTTTAAGAGGTACCAAATTGCTCAAACTCTCGAACAAGCTTATGCTAAGGCATAACAAAGTAAAAGATTTCGATAACACTAACCCTCGAAAATCCTAATGGGTACAAACGTACCTCGTGCTAAGGCATAACAAATGTTTATAAACTTTTTAATTAGCTGAAAAGGGAAAAAGACACTCCTTTAAAGCCATATATGCCCAATTCAAGAGCCTAAGAGACATTGTGCTTTTTTAAGTTCGAGAATCCATCCTCACTCATCTAAAACCTAGGGATTTTTTATACTCTAAATTAGAGAAAGTACACACTCGATTATAGAGACTATACTAATCTGACTTCGACAAAATTTTTGCAAGGCAATGAAGTGAGTGAAAATTCTCTGAAGGAATAAAGTATAAGGCAAAAAGCAAAATAGAGCTTTCACAAAACATAAATCGGAGACGAGTCGGAAAGAAAAGAGATATTTCATATATGAAAAACTATTTACAAGGGCCACTTTTGGTCTTGCATAAAAATCCAAAAAGGAAAAATGTTCTACGTGCCTAATCTTACACGGGACCTCATCTTCATACCCTCCACTCTCGGATCCACTCGAGCTCCCAAAATCATCATCACCAGAAGAGAGCAACACTTTGGCCTCGACCTCGAGTACTTTTGTGTTCTCAATAACGACAGTAAGGTCGAAACAACCCAGTATGATCGAGTATGAGTGGTGTCAGTCATCTCCTTTGCTCGAACTTGAGCAGCTTCAGCATCAGCTCGATATACGACCACGATCGCCTCATCTTCATACTTTAATCTTTCTGCCTCAGATATGGCCTTCACAAGCTCAACAGCCAACCGAGCCTCAAGCTCTTCAATTTTCTTGGCCCGAGCCAAGCTTTCCTCTTTCATGCTTTCCTCTTTCATGCTTTGGAGTTCACGTTTGGCCGAATATAGATGGGCCCATGAAGTAGTTTCTTCGAGGCAAGGCGATCCATATTTTGCCTCCACCCAAAGTCTTTGGCTCTTTCATCTTGGCCTCCTCGCGAAGTTGCTCGATTTTTTGACTTTCTGTTGAACCCTGTAGGATCAAAGTATTAGTCTTCATTCCCGAATCAATATAGTGAGCCTAAATAAAATTTACATTACCTTCTCAATCAGGTCGATTTGCCTTTATGAGCTTTTGCCAATTCAGCTCGGAGGTCCTTGATCTCCTTTTCCTTTTGCCCACTAAGAAGTTATAGAGAATCTCTCTCTTTCGTAATCTTTTTAAGATAGACCTCACACATTTCGGCTCGGATCGAGACTTAAAAAATGCTTCCCAATGAAATGTCATGGTATATAGAGAAAGAAAGGAAATCATGCAAGACGAAATAAAGGAATGTAATATTGATAATGGGAGCTGAAGTTTACCTGGTTCAAAAGTCACTGAGCCTCATCGAAGATACCCGATGCATCGACCATATCGGAAGCATCTTTGACTCCTATGAATCAATCGTGGAAAAGGTCCTCTCCCAAAGTGGGCCATTCCCACATCAGGTGTCTCCACAACCTAGGCTTCCTTATTTTTCCCTCGAAAAATGTAAGGAAGGGTGGCGAATCGTCAATATTTACTTCCCCAGGCAAGATAATTGGGACGTTCTCTTCATTCCGAAGGGCCTTAGAAATGTCCCTTTCATGCACATCTGCCGATTGCTCATCACGTGAGGCATCTTCAGCCTCCAAGGACTGGGGACTTTACTAGGTCCACCCTTTAAGATCTCTTTGCTCTGAGGCTTAACCTCTTTGATCATCATCGGTTCAACAATCTTTGGGACCTCAGTGCCTCTCTTTAGAGCCACAAGCTCTTTGTTAGCATCTTATTTTTCATCTTCTTCATCTCGTAGTCGCTGAGCTATATCAACAGGCAGGGCGTCAGTGTCATTCTTCGACTTGTGGGCCTTGCTCTTTTTAGGATTTGGAGTATCTGAGGGCGAGACCTTTTTCATTTTCTTCTCCTTCGGCAACTTCGGGACCAAAGGCAGGACCCCCTTCTCTCCGATTGCGGGCCTCATGAAAAAATCATTCCCAAGCCCTGTATGAAAGTAAATCAAGTAAGCATAAGAGGGAAAACATTTTGAGGCCATCAGATACGTGAAAAAAAGGCTTACCGTGATTTTTGGCCTCCTATCGACCCCTTGATAAATCATGCCATGAGCGCTCATCATACAAGGATGTCGAAGCTAGGTTCCAAACCCAGCTCTCGAGGTTCGAAATTGAAACAAGCATACAAGCAACCGATACATCACAAAATGGGATGTCGATAAGAAGAAGTAAAGGAGAATAAACATTAAATGAAAGTTAATGGAAGGATCAAACTTACGCTCCATATTCCAATTCTCGGAAATGGCATCTTCTCGGCCAAAATTAGGTCGAAAGTTTTCAATCGATTGAACCTACCATCCACCCTTGATCTTTGTCCTCGTCTATGCTCGAAAACAATATTTTGGTATCCCGATGCTGAAGCTTTATCAACCCACCTCAAAAACGATGGGGCCTATAAAACATGATGAGGTGGTCGAAGGTAAAGGGCGTTCCTTCTATTTTCACTCGCAAAAAATCAAAGCAAAATGACAATAAGCCTGAGGTTATTTGGTATTGGCGGTAGAAGTTAATAGTAATGGGATGGATGGAGCCCAACGTGAAAGGAAAAGTATAATCACTTAGAGACCCTTCCACGTGGGTAGTAATATCTTCCTCGCGAGATGGAATCACCACCTCTTTCTTCTCCCAATGGCAGGCTTCCTTGACCTGCTCGAGGTTGCTTTCAGTTAGAGAGCACATGTACCTAGACATTGGCTCACAGCGGCCAAGACATAAGAAGGTTTCTCGACTTTGAAGTCAGAAGAAAGATTACACCCTATCTCGGGAATACATTCCTCAGGACGCAGTTCCACCAGTGTTTTTTTGTCGGTCAGTCGCGATGAAGAGAATTTTTCCTTCTAAGGAATAGTTTTTGATGTATTCTCTATTTTTGCGCAAACAAAGAAAATAAGGATAAAAGTTTGGTGGTTTGACGAAAGGTTGGTAACAGAGCAGAACGAGAAGTCTTAGATTATGTAAAAAGCTCCGAAGATTTGCAAATAGATTTGAAGAACTCAAAGGGATTTTGAAGATTAGTATAAGAAAAATCCGAAGTAAATTTTGAGGAAGTGAGAAGAAGACCTATTTAAGGATTCATGGCGATGGTTCAAAGGCATTAGTGGCCGACCACCAAGTGACACTCATTAATTTTCGATCGCTCATGTCGCTTACATCACGAGGATGATGTCATGATGGATCGAGGTGCAAAATCGAAGGCTCAATTTATTTCTTCTCATAACATTCAAAGAAACGAGGGGACCATCTGTATACGGTTAAAACGAGCCTACCCGATTATGCTATTTGACCGAGACAAGGGAACCACATCGAGGGGTCGCCTCGTAATGAGACGGACCAGAGCACAAAGACGAGGCATCGAGTCCAAGGATCTAGGAACCTGTCGGGATCGAGGCCAACAACGTCTAAGACCAAATATGATAGATTTCGAGAAAAGCGCGATAACAGAAAAGCAAGATACCCGTGACTAACCAGAAATCATGGCGTAAATCTAGGAACGAATCAATTCAAGTGCGGTTATCTAGTTAATTATAGCATTTACTTCCATAGTTGGAATTGGAAGTATGCTAAAATTAAAAGACAGTTATAGTAGTGAGATATCCTCCGCTTTGACCTAAAAAATCTCTTTGCTTTTTTTCTTAATAGTATATATATATGTGTGTGTTTGTGTGTGTTGAATAAAAAAATAGAGAAATAATTCAATTTTCATATATTGTCAGCATATAAAAGTTAAACTTATCGGAGTTACCTGAATAATAAGGAGGGAAGGTGCATGCAAGTCATTGCGCACATCGGTGAAGAATTTCTGCAATCTTGATTTATACAATTCGGCATCGTCAAGATTCCGAGTGTCACTCTCTCCTTGATACCACAGAAGGGCTCGAAGTGTCCCACCACATTGTAACGCTGCCTGAGTTCTATTTACCATCTTGTTATAAAAAAACGATCCTTGAGACCATTGACTAATCTTTGTTGCACCAACAGCACATGGCACCAAACCAATCACACCTATTTTAGGGTCATTTTTCAATACAGAATTAGCAAATGACACGCTGGGACCTATCCCACAAACTGCATAGAAATCAATATCTTGATGAATTGTTGGCTCTTTTGCTTCCTCCCAAGAAAGTCCTGATGTTAGCCTGAGAATAGATGAATTGGACTGACATTCAAGTGGTATATATCCATCCCAAATGTCATTCACAACGCCTCCTCGTCCAGACATATTGCTTTGGCCTGCTAAAATAAATATGTTTTTCTTGCAATTTGTTTTCGTGACCCAAATGGGGTGTGCCAAAAGAATCAAAAAAAGGTAGGGCATCATCGTTTTCTTGGGGATGTAGTGATTGATATCACATATAGAGGTGGCTTTTTTATGCTAAAGCATTCTGCATTAAATACTATTCGTGAAGCCACGGTTGAGGTCACATTTTAGGTTGGCAAACATGCATATGGTGGTGTTAAAATAAAGTTATACCATATTACCAATATCCACCTTTGTATCAACAATAACAACAACAACAACCACCCAGTATAGTTCCATAAAGTGAGATTCTGAGAGGGTAATACGTACAAATGCCTTACCCCTACCCGAAAGGGCAGAGAGACTGTTTCCAATCGACCCTCAGCTTAGGGGAGAAAGAAAAGGAAAGGGAATTACATTTGGGATTTCGGTATTGTTATTCCACCTCAAAAATAATGCCAATTAAATCCGAGATTGAATTGAATATTCAAAACGGGAGTATTCTATTATTTCAGAGTCGCCACTTAGAATAAATTAAGGTGTCCCAAGTCACCGATTTATTTAAATCCCTAATTGAGGAAATTTCGACTTTCCAAATGAAATCTGCGAACCAGAAATTCTAAGTAAGGAATTTTGTTGACACGAGGGAAGGTGTTAGGCACCCCCGGATCCCGTGGTTCTAGTACGGTTGTTAAACTATTGTAAATGACAAACTATTTGATTTTAATACATGTTGTGACCTATGTGCTTTTAATCAATTTCGAACCGCTTTACTCCGTTAACTTTGCATATTTAGATTTAAACAGGAATGGCCCATATTTATTTTTATGAAGTAGTCTAGCCATGTGAACATCTTTACAACCACAGTAGTATATTAAACGTACATTAACGACAATTGAGTTCCCATCGTAACACCACGGGACTGAAAGTTTCCTCTAATTTTCATGTTAACGTATATGGTTTCGACATTAACTGATAATAAAGGACTCTTATACAGATCACTAGCAGCGTTATCCTAAATCAACTAAATTGATGAGTGGAGTCTCGTGTTATGTAAACTATCATACTAAAATCCAACAGGTGTTTAGTAGCATTTGGATAGGCTCAACATTTATCTTTATGCAATCTTATAAAATAAAGATAATCTTACTTCTAATAACTTGTCAGGAGCCCTGTATTACAAGGTCACATGTTTTTTAAGCTTGGGAACATTTGAAGTTCAATTAAAATCCTAAAACACATAAAAAACATTTAGATAAACACCATTCATTTCATTAAGACCTGGCTACCTTGTTTCCAACTCCAGATACATTTGAATTATGTATATTCGAACTAACAATTAATTAAACTAACTATGCTTCCAACAAGTAGCAGTACAAATATTATGACTGAAAAACAGTCCTCATTTAACTGTAATGTCCCAAATACAAACATGATATTAAAACTGCCGCTCCGAACAACAGGCTTAAACTGTGATTTCATTTCATTGTCAAATAGAGGAGACCATATCAACAGAAGTGTGTACCTGAATTTCAACAACAGAAATGAGGAGGGAGATCAGCAAGACGGATTCCAGCAAGAGATCAAAGAACCAACAGCTAAAAACAACAAGAAATTCCAAGAGTGATTTGAACCAAACAGGGAATTTAAAGCAACCAAACAACAACTTTAGGAGACCACATATCAGCAATAAATAGACCCAAATAGTTTAAAAATCTTTTAGCTAAATCTTTTCAAAGCTCTTCCAACTGATGTCTTAAAAGAACACTAAAGCTGATAGTTGGGCTCTAAGAACTGATGATTAAAGCCTTTTAAAATTGATCTTAAAGTTGTGTATATTTGAGTGTATCTCAACCTTTCTTTCTTAAATCTCTCAATGTGTAATCTAGAAAGGTATCTCAACTTCCTAATCTCTTAAAATATGTTCTGTGTGTTGCAAAGTCTCTCATTTGTTATGACAATTCCCTCCTTTTATAGCCTTAAATCCAAACCTGCAGCAAACCCCCCTTTTAATTATTTAAACACTGTCAAGCCATCATATTCCTCTGTTTTCCACTCAACATTTTTAAACATAGGTATTATCTTAAAAAAGAATCTAAAGTTCAAAAATTTAGTGGAATACCATGTTGCCCTGCAGATTCCACTATCTTCACCCATGTGCAATGCACATTTTAATATTAAACTAAAGATAATTCTTGTTTCCACTACTTAGTGTTTAAACAAGTTGTATTTGTACTATTAGATCCTCTTCTAATCCTTTTAAACACCAATTTCAGGGTGTCTTTGGTGTTTAATTAGCATGCCAATGAACCAATCTCTATTAAGATCATAGCTATAACCAATTTCGACCCTAATTAAGAAAAATGAATCATAATCGATTTAACTCAATACTAACAATGTTTCCATATTGTTCTAACAAAATCCATACGACTGATCGACAATATTTATTCGAGCAATTACAACACATACACAGGATAACAATCGAATGATGCACTTAACAGTTATTCACAGGGTCGGACAAGAACAAAGATACGAAATTAATCATTCGACGACGCTAATCGAAGCAAATTCATATCCTATAACAAACACATTTAAAATCAACAAACATAAATAATCATCGACCAAATAAAAGGTCTTGAGGAGAAGAAACAGAAAAAAAAATTAACAACAAAGGGAAAAGATGAAAAACGACAAAACAATTAAACTAACCAAAAAGTACACAAATAAATAAAGAAAGAAGAAAGAAAATAAATACCATGAGAAGAGAAATTCGGAACCAAACAGGCTTGGGACCAAACAGACTCGAACCTTTTGAGGCCAAATGGGCTGTAATCGAGTGTTCTCGAGTGAGAACAACTCGACTAAAACCCATTGGAACCTCAAAATCTTCAAACAGGCACCAAAATTCTTCTAGGGTTCTTGAGGGCTCGGATTTGGGACTTGAAATTTTTTAGTTTGATTCGAGCAGAATAAACGATGACTCGGGTACAAGGGAGGGGCCAAGGGATTATTGGGTTTCAACTTGGGGTGATTTGGGGTATGTTGGATTTTTGCTTGAATCATTGATCGAAGATTCGAGAAGATGCAGCTAGATTCGAGCCAAGGGGTTTGTGGATTTGGGTTCAGGGTGTGATGGACGCTCTGAGGTGTTAAAAGGGCGGTCATCGGTGTTGTTGCCACTGGGTATTCAGGCAAGGGGAAGGGTGGCTGCTACAAGGGTTTTGGGGATACATTTGGTTCTGGGGAGAGAGATGGAAGATGGATCGTTTGGGAATAAGCCGGGGCAGAGGGTCTTGGGGTTTTGGGTATATTGAAAATGGCTCAAATAATCTAAGCCATTGGATCAAACAATCTGAACTGCTTGGATTAAATGATAGGGGGATAGACGGGGTCGTTTAGTAAACAAACGAGGTCGTTTGGTTTAATACCGGGTGGGTTGAGACGGGTAACGGGTTAGGCTGGAATGGGTGGGAAGCTTGATCTCAGCCGTCTAGTTGATTTGATCAACGACTCACAATATCAATGCCGATACGACGTTGTTTGGGACCGTCTCTAAAAGACCTGGTCTTGGACTGGGTCACTGGGGCGTTTGGGCCTGGTTTTGGTTAGGTTTGGGCTGATCCAGTCCATTTTTCTCTTTATTTTCCATTCTCCTTTCTTTTCATTTATTTCTTTCTTAAATTATTTTCCTATATTAAGACCTAAAATCCTAGATTAACTTACAAAAATAATTAACACACATGGTTAAATACCAATTAAAACAAAAACTAGGCCTTTAAATGTTTAATGTAAAAAATGCATTATTTTTTGTGACTTTTATTTATCATGTACTTTTGAAAACAAACTTAATTATTCTAAAAATAAAACTTGAATGTAAATGCGACACACATGTTTTTTTGTGTTTTATATTAATATAGAAATAATCACGCACAGACAATCGCAGTCAATAATAACTAAAATTACACAAAATTCATAGAAAATCACATACGACACAAAACTATTTTATTTTGAATTTTGGGAGTAATTATCGTGTCGGGCAAAAATCACGTGCTCACAATCACCGTCAGAAAATCATGAAATATTAAGGGTCGAATGCAGCCCGAGTCACAACGCAACTCGAAACTGGATCAAAGAATAGCCAAACCATAATAGGCCTAAAGGAACAACTCAAATGATACCATCGTCAGCCAATTAAATTTCCAGGCTACGCACCTGCGATTTTATTTCAACCCAGAGCACAAAGGACCATCGACATCCGCCCATGCAGGCGAGAAAGAGCTAGAAAGCCAATTTAAGCTCGAGTCGTAATGCGACTCGGGGACTGGACGCCAAACAGTTGGAACAATAAAATATCTATAGGCAAAAGATGAAAACAGCTACTGCCTGACCGTGTGGGCACAAAAATTTAAGGATAAGAAGGCTGAAGTCAGACCCCGACTCAGAGACTAAGCCTAAACAACCAGGCCAAACAACAAAGGCTCCGGCGCCTACTTGCACTAAAACTCACACTTAAGAGCCCTAGGTCCGTCTAATCGGTCCTGGGTCTATGAGGGCCTCGTCGAACACCAAAAACCAGTCTACACGATTGAAAGCAAAAATAAAAAAAGGTACAAAAGGAATAAAGATTCAAATTCCTTCTTATATATTACATGCACGAAAAAGAGCATTCTCCGCCTACATGCATGCCCTACGCATATCAGAGACAAAATGAGAAAATGGCAATATCTACATTCTGTGCCAAAGGGCTACAACTTGTCAAATTCACCCTCCGCAACGTACAAAAGTGATCGAAGGTCACACTCATCCGCCATTGCTCGAACTAATTCCTCCGAGAGAATGAAGCCCCTCGTACTGACCTCCTCGAGTACCTCTCTCCGGTATCAACATCGAAAATATTCCTTGATCCTCTTCTCCCTGTCGAGGGCTCGCTTCAGCTTAGGTTGGGCATCAATAGCATCCTACATAAAAATATCCATCTCACGATCAGCCCTATTTCAATTAAATGATACTTGTGCCCGAGCGTCAAATATGTCGGCTCTAACCTTCAAGAGATCAGACTCAAGTCTCTCAATCATATATGCTTGAACTTTGGCGGTATCATGAGCCAAGTTGAGTTGAACCTTGAAAGAAGGGACCTTAGCATAGGCGCTTGTCTCCTCTAAAGCTTGAGCCTGCACTTGGGCCCTTAGTTCTTCAGAAGTAGCCCTGACATGGTCTACGTCACCTTTGAGGTACTCCAAGGCCTCTACCTCTTTCTGCAACTGATACAACAAAAGGAAATTAGCCTTAAGATTTGAAAGAAACGAAGCAAGTACTACGAGAAAATACCTGCCCCATCAAATTGCTCTCGTAGTTTGAGCTTCGGTACGCTTTGCCTCGCCAATACTGCAGCTCAACTTCCTTCTCTTTTAAAGGAGCCTAAGGGATTCTCCCTCATCCAAAATTTTCCAGACATTGGATCCTTGACGGAGCGGCTCGGACTTAAGCCTACCATAGGCGTTGAGGCGAGGCAACGATTTCTCGAAGAGCAGATAGAGTCGTTTGCCCCCGAGCTGAGGGATGATGGTAATAAGAGGGATCGGGAGTCTGGGGTGCGACAAAGCCTTTAGTGGTGCTGTTCGGGCTTGTATATCCAAGGATGGGGTGTTTCCCGAGTCTGTTGCTCCCGGAGTGCCTGATTACCGGCCAACGGATCCTTTGAGTGAACATGTCATGCCCGGGGCCGGCTCTTCTAGGGTCACAAGAGCAGGATCAACATGAGCGTATTTTGATTTTGAGTTAATCCGTCGTTTCCAAATTGTGGTGAGTTTGTGCACAGTTTCCTTGTAACATGTCCTTCTCCCTTTATTCAATCTTTCATGCGCCAATAGTGAATCCGATAAAGATGCAAGGGATAGTGTTACCTTGGGTACATGGAGGAAAGAAAAAAGCCACATACACACATACCTTGGTGTTTTGCTCCCCACCTTATGTGAAACACAACATGCCACCTGCGATCGTCGCAAGATAAATGGGTTACCAGCCTCCGGACCCAGCCGGGTAGATCATATACTGCACCTGACATCCACAAAGTTGCTACAACAAGGGAGATAACATTGTTACTTAGCTGATTTTCGCTATGAGAAACATCTAAAGAAACGACAAAGTGCCCCACTCACGTGCATAATTCCACCTTTCAGGAAATGGCAAAAACTCCACAAGGATAATATTAGTCATCCGAACTCAAACAAACCAACTAGCCCACTCTCAATCTCCTCCTTCCTGATAGTCAACAATGAAGGGCATGGATGAACAACCTCTCAAGGTTACCAGGCCTCAATGATGGAAAGGCCGATATAGCCTGATGAGATGATCAAGCGTGAACTCAAGCCTGACTTTCTCCACAATGAACCTCATCATTAGCACCATTCGCCAAAATGACAGATGAATCTGTGCCACTGTAACCCGATATTTCAAGCAAATATCAAGCACAACCCTATCAAGAGGACCAAAGGCAAAAGGGTATAGGTGTACACTCAAGAACCCAATAGTAGAGTCCGTGATGCCTTTATCTGGGAAAAGTACCTGTAGTGTTACCCCGTCGCTCCACCCGCAGTACCACCTCACCATCTCTAGGTATTCCTCTCTTATCGAGGACGCCATCTCTAGATCAAAATCCTTCAACTCCCAAGCGCCAGGAACAACACCCTCCGATCTTTGATGTGTCAGCTCCGAAGTGGTTGCCATGACTATGGTAAAACTGACAAAATAAAGCAAGGAAGCGCGCCAACACTTTTTGCACCTGAAGAGATAGGGAACCCTATGCCAAAACGGAAGTAAAACTACCTAAAAATATTAAAGTCTTGTAAAGAAGCCGAAGCCGACCCACTTATATGCAAAAAGCAACAACAATTCCTCTGTTCAAGGAAAACTCCAGGAAGCCAGCGACCTCGATAGAAATTGACGGGCCGATACACAATCCAGAAAACATCCTCCAACAAGAAGTCAATACTCCAGGGGCCATGCGTATTATCTCCATGCTCGAGGCAACACTCTACATTAGGATCCCCCGGCCCCAAGAAATAGGGCCTCATTGAGCATAAAACGGTGGTATTGGATGCAAGGTAAATGTCCGGTCTCGTGATCCCCCCTCCACGAGAAGAGGAGTAAAAAACTAGAAGCTACGATCGCCAAAGCTCTACGAGGGCCCAAGGAAGTGCCCATACACAGGCAAACTCCTCAGCAGAAGCCAATCTTATACATTCTAAAATATTTATCTACCTCAAGATCGATAGGGACCCCTAGGTGTCTGCGGGGACCCTCACCCGGAATAACAATCTTGAAGGCCCTGGAATTCGATGTGTGATCTCCAAATAATTCAGAGGGCCTCGATAGCCCAAACCTATCAGATCAGCCCACTATTAATCCAAAGTACGACAATAGGTCGGAGGAGATCCATGTCGATCAGTTGGAGAGTAGGATGAACGCTCATGGTAGATATCAATAGTCAACAAACAAAAGAATACACTCGAAGATCCCCTAAGGACACGAGAAAATATAAATACAAAACAAAATAAGGAAAGCAGAAGCCAACAAAGTATATTCTTATTTTTGAATTTTACGTGCAATATCCCCCGAGGGGTCACGACACACATTTAAAAAAGCCTATAGGAATCTACACCTAAAGTGTACAAATGAGAAGATGTACATGTAATGAAACCGGGGCGTCTGGTCCGCCCTCGAGAATACATCTCCGGTATCAGCATCCCCGGGTGCTGCACCTTTGAGCACGTATTCTTGAGGGTGACACATTCAACCTCTACAACCCATAGGTTCCTAGCTCAATCAACCGAGGGATCCCCGCCGGAGAAGATGAAGAAGGGGAAAATAAAGGGATGCAGAGGATGTAAAGAAAAGAGACATAGCCCGTCGAAGCCAAAAGTTGAAGATTCAACGGGCCCGAGCCTCAATGGCTGGTAGTGCCACTTTATCCATTAGGAAAGGAAAATCCCTAAGGATAAAGTGCCACACTAGGTCTGGGTAGGATAGTGAGCAGTGGTGCATAATCCGAACAGCTATTTACGCAAAACAAAAACCGACTCCCTAGCTATCACTACCTCGGGCCAACAGCAGCATCAAAGGCCAACCTACTGGTGACCGCAATAGTAGCGGGACAATATGCTTATGTTTAATGAAGGGAGGCCTCGACAGAAGGCCACGATTCAGTCTAAAGGAACTCCTCCAGACAGCCTTGAGATCGAAATCTTCTATCACAATGTTCATAGGAAAAATAAGATGATGAGAAGGAAAAGGAAAACATTCCAACAGAAGTACTGAGATAGGAAAAACAACATTAAAACATGCTCATTTATAGGGGGAAAATGACATGGTCAGCGATACTTTGGAAGATTAACCGATGAATGCAATTACTTCTTCCTTAAAGAAATAAATCGACGACAGTACTTTTGCCTTAAGGAGCAGAAATGACAGAGTACCGAGCATGAATCTATAAAATATGACATATATCAAAAAATATTGCTCCATGATTTGAATTTCTAGTGTAATATCACCAAAAACTTAAAGAGTTAAGTGTTAGAATCATTTCCCATCACTTCTACATGGGAAATGCGAAGACTATATGTACATGGCAAAATTAGAAGACTAGATTTTTTTAAAATCATGATATTTTGGAAGCATGCCTCGCGACCCCGAGGGTGGGAGACCGCAATCGGGTTCTCAACCTCGGGGCTTGTTGAAGCTCGAATCAGAAGAAACAAAGGCCAAAAATAGGGTAGATATGGCTATATTTGACACCCGACCTATTTAGAGCCTCTAATGAGGCACTGCATCAAGCCATCCCATCATCCTATTCTTGTAATTAATACACATGTACTTATAGCCGAGTTCATCTCCTATATAAAGGGGACTCACCCTACCTTGTAGAGGAGGGATGTTTCTTCTCTCTCTCTCTCTCTCTCTCTCTCTCTCTCTCTCTCTCTCTCTTTCTTCTAAAGTGTTCGCTCTCACTAGCCTGAGGCCGCCTTAGCATTTATAATTTTCTCATTTATTCTCCATTACTTTGCTTAATATTAATAACATCGAGCTTTGTTTAGCCATACTTCTACCTGCTATCCTATTCTGGTTTGCCCTCGATAGCTCGAGCTCGGCTTGAAACTTGGCCTCGAGGTATCAGCAGGCTAACTTTGCATTTGGTCAATATCCCCCTATTAGTTTGATTACTGGCTTGCTTAACTCGCTTTTCGTCACTATAGTTTATGTTCTTAGATCTAACTTCCATAACAAACTAGCTCGAGAAATAGATCACATATTTTTAGAATCCCATTTGCAAATTTAATTGTAGTTACCATTTTCATAGTAAATATTGTTGGACTTCCACAGACTTTGAAGAAGTTCAATGTTATTTGGGTGATTATGGATCAACTGACCAAGTTCGCGCACTTCATTCCTATTTATACTACTTATTCTTCAGAGTGATTAGTAGAGATATATATCCGAGATATTGTTCGATTGAATGGTGTCCTAGTTTCCATCATTTTCGATCAGGGCACTCAGTTTACTTCCCAGTTTTGGAAGTCCGTTCAGCAAGATTTAGGTACTTAGGTTTAGTTGAGCACAGCTTTCACCCTCAAGAGGATGGGTAGTCCGAGCGCACTATTGAGATATTGGAAGATATACTACGCACTTGTGTTATTGATTTCGAAGGGTCATGGGATCAGTTTCTATCGCTTATAGAGTTTTCTTATAACAATAACTACTAGTCAAGTATTCAGGTGGCTCAATATGAGGCTTTGTATGGGAAGTAGTGTAGATTTCCAATTGGTTGGTTTGAGCCGGGTCTCTGCAGGATTGTGGCATATACTTCTCCAAAAGAGAACGGAGAACTGCTGCCAGGTATGGGGTGCTGCACTAACAGGCCTACGCCTCTCAAAATCCTCCCACCAAGTGACAACATGTCCTAAAAACTGATAGGTAGTGAAAGTGACCCCGCTGGTCTCAAGAATACCCGCGGTACGAAGCATACTCTGACACTTGTCAAGAAAGACCCGAGCATCCTTGCCATCTACACCACAAAATGATAGAAGATGAAGCCTACAAAATCTCTCCAACCAAGGCTGCTCGTCCTCTGGCATGGTAGGAACTACATAGTCCTGAGAAGCTGCAACCAGCTGGGCGAGGTGTGCCCCCGGCATCTGAAGTTCCTTCACGACATGCTCAGGTCTGCAAGCGGCGAGAGTCTAACTACCTCCCTCGGCCTGAGAAGTAGTTGTTATTGTATTAGCTGAAACCGCCTGAGCTAGGCCAGTACAAACTGATAATATTTGAGCCAAGGGCTCCTGATGACCCGAAATCACCACGGGCACAGCTGGTGCTACTGGAGGGTCAACCACTAGGACCTGGTCTTGAACTAGGGCAACTGGTGGATCTACAGGTGCTCCCATCGCTGCTCTGACTCTACCATGACAACGGTCGCGTCCTCGACCTCTGGTGGCTGCAGCTAGTGGCACTAGTGGTCGTCCACCCTTTCCGATCGCGCATGTCGTCACCATCTGTAGGAGAATAGAATAACGGAAGTTTAGTACTCAGATCAACATGTTCTCACAACTAAAGTTTTTAAGAATATGAAGTTTTCCCTAATAGTTCTGCAGCCTCTAAAGGATAAATACAAACATTTTCGTACCGATCCGCGAGACTCTACTAAACGTGCTGAAGACTCGTTAGACATATGTAACCTTGGCTTTGATGCCAACTCATCGCGAACCAATCTCGAACCTGGTCGTGATGGCATAAAATTTTTCACATGCATCCCAATGACATAAAGAAGCTACTGCAACTCTCAAAATTCAATTTCTACCCCTATATCAAAATCTCGCCTATCAATCGAAAATCGCTAAAATATCAACTTCGCCAATTCAAGCCTAAACATACTTCGGACCTCCAAATACCATTCTGAAAATACTCCTATGTCATACATCACCTTGCAAAGCTAATTAAACCATCCGAACTCACATCCGAGCCCTCTAACACATAAGTGAACATCCGATTGACTTTTCCATCATAAACTTTCCTAAAAGAGACTAAGTGTACCAAACCTCACCAAAACCATTCTTCATTCAATCCGACCAACCCGATACCACAAAACACGGATTATGAAGCATAAAGAAGCAAAAATGGGGGAAAGGAAGTGGTAACTCATGAGACGACTGGCAGGGTCGTCACACCTTCAATCTTCTAAGTTTTACCAAAATGCATTAAATCAACCAACGAACCTCCAAATCCAAATCGAGACATACACCTAACTCCAAAATTATCATCCGAGCCTAACAATACTGTCAAATCTCTGACCCGAGATTATTTACGCAAAAGTCAAACCTTGATCAACTTTTCCAACTTAAAGCTTATGAACTAAGAATTATTCTTCCGAACCACCTCTAATCTTCCGAAAAATCTAACCCGACAACACTTGGAAGTCTTAAAACAAGAAATGAAGATGCTCAAGGTCTCAAACTGTCAAATGATATTTTAGAGCTCAAAACGATCAGTTGGGTCATTACACTCAACAAATGAGTTTTCCTCGGGCAATCTTCCTTTGTAAAGGAGGAAAATTCAAAGTTTCATTTTTCCCTCCATTTACTTCTCATATTATATTTAAACTAAAAACTGCGACGACCCAAAATCTAACCATGGATGTGGTGGCACCTATCGTGTTACAAGGCAAACCTATTTCCAAAATATTACTACTAATTTGATTATAAGAATTTAATAAAACATTTATAATAATTTAATTCCTGATAAATTAAACCAACTCTAAATATAAATAATGTAATACAAAAACGAGTCCCAAACATTGGGGTATCACTAAGTCATGATAGTCTAAAACTATGAACTGAGATATATAAACTGTCTAACTGTCCAAAGAAGAAAGGATAAAAGGAGTAACAAGGTCTTGCTGACGCTAGCAGCTACCTTGCAGTCTCCAATTAAAATTGGCTTGAACTAAACTATAGTCGCGCTCTGATTCACTGGATCTGCACATAAAGTGCAGGGTGTAGTATGAGTACAACCACCTCAGTAGTAACATAAATAACTAAGGAACTGAGCAGTAGTGACGAGCTGAGCAAACCAGTCCAATTATTTATTTTTCATAATTTTAAAAATAACAAGAATAAACATATAAATTTAATAACTCAGCAACAAAGACATTTAACAGATAAATGCGGTAACAGAGAAAGTAAATGCAACCTCACAACAATGTTACACAATCACTAAGCACTCAACACTCAGCACTCAACACTCAACACTCAACACTCAAAACACTCAACACTCTGCGCTCACTGGGGTGTGTACAGACTCCGGAGGGGCTCCCAAAGCCCATGCGCTAAGCACGGACAAATCACGTGCTACCATATCAATACCCGGATCCACATGATCAACTCACGTGTTACGCGGACAACTCACGCGCTATGGTATAAATACCTGAACCCGCACGGCCAACTCATGTGCTACGCGGACAACTCACGCGTTATGGTATTAATATCCTCACAACCAGGCCTTTGGGCTCACTCAATCATGTACTTCACTAGCCTCACAATCATCAACAAATAAGGGAATGCATTCCACATCAAGTATCACAACATATTAGCAAATAACAAAGACTGAGGTAAACATGTACAATAATTTCTATGACTCAGTACAAACAATGCGAGCATGAATAAATTAATCCTATACATTATCTCTAACATGAAAGCATACAAGTTCAACAACAAGTAACTACGTAAACACAGATGATGGCCAT
>JASVEL010001565.1:0-295946 GCA_032618575.1 Nicotiana noctiflora | reverse complement strand
TGGTCAATATCCCCCTATTGGTTTGATTACTGGCTTGCTTAACTCGCTTTTCGTCACTATATTTTATGTTCTTAGATCTAACTTCCATAACAAACTAGCTCGAGAAATAGATCACGTATTTTTAGAATCCCATTTGCAAATTTAATTGTAGTTACCATTTTCATAGTAAATATTGTTGGACTTCCACAGACTTTGAAGAAGTTCAATGTTATTTGGGTGATTATGGATCAACTGACCAAGTTCGCGCACTTCATTCCTATTTATACTACTTATTCTTCAGAGTGATTAGTAGAGATATATATCCGAGATATTGTTCGATTGAATGGTGTCCTAGTTTCCATCATTTTCGATCAGGGCACTCAGTTTACTTCCCAGTTTTGGAAGTCCGTTCAGCAAGATTTAGGTACTTAGGTTTAGTTGAGCACAGCTTTCACCCTCAAGAGGATGGGTAGTCCGAGCGCACTATTGAGATATTGGAAGATATACTACGCACTTGTGTTATTGATTTCGAAGGGTCATGGGATCAGTTTCTATCGCTTATAGAGTTTTCTTATAACAATAACTACTAGTCAAGTATTCAGATGGCTCAATATGAGGCTTTGTATGGGAAGCAGTGTAGATTTCCAATTGGTTGGTTCGAGCTGGGTCTCTGCAAGATTGTGGCATATACTTCTCCAAAAGAGAACGGAGAACTGCTACCAG
Source organism: Nicotiana noctiflora (assembly GCA_032618575.1). Classification (NCBI taxonomy): domain Eukaryota; kingdom Viridiplantae; phylum Streptophyta; class Magnoliopsida; order Solanales; family Solanaceae; genus Nicotiana; species Nicotiana noctiflora. The sequence goes on along the minus strand of JASVEL010001565.1, from coordinate 295,244 downwards.
GTATGGGGTGCTGCACTAACAGGCCTACGCCTCTCAAAATCCTCCCACCAAGTGACAACATGTCCTAAAAACTGATAGGTAGTGAAAGTGACCCCGCTGGTCTCAAGAATACCCGCGGTACGAAGCATACTCTGACACTTGTCAAGAAAGACCCGAGCATCCTTGCCATCTACACCACAAAATGATAGAAGATGAAGCCTACAAAATCTCTCCAACCAAGGCTGCTCGTCCTCTGGCATGGTAGGAACTACATAGTCCTGAGAAGCTGCAACCAGCTGGGCGAGGTGTGCCCCCGGCATCTGAAGTTCCTTCACGACATGCTCAGGTCTGCAAGCGGCGAGAGTCTAACTACCTCCCTCGGCCTGAGAAGTAGCTGTTATTGTATTGGCTGAAACTGCCTGAGCTAGGCCAGTACAAACTAATAATATTTGAGCCAAGGGCTCCTGATGACCCGAAATCACCACGGGCACAGCTGGTGCTACTGGAGGGTCAACCACTAGGACCTGGTCTTGAACTAGGGCAACTGGTGGATCTACAGGTGCTCCCATCGCTGCTCTGACTCTACCATGACAACGGTCGCGTCCTCGACCTCTGGTGGCTGCAGCTAGTGGCACTAGTGGTCGTCCACCCTTTCCGATCGCGCATGTCGTCACCATCTGTAGGAGAATAGAATAACGGAAGTTTAGTACTCAGATCAACATGTTCTCACAACTAAAGTTTTTAAGAATATGAAGTTTTCCCTAATAGTTCTGCAGCCTCTAAAGGATAAATACAAACGTTTTCGTACCGATCCGCGAGACTCTACTAAACGTGCTGAAGACTCGTTAGACATATGTAACCTTGGCTTTGATGCCAACTCATCACGAACCAATCTCGAACCTGGTCGTGATGGCATAAAAGTTTTCACATGCATCCCAATGACATAAAGAAGCTACTGCAACTCTCAAAATTCAATTTCTACCCCTATATAAAAATCTCGCCTATCAATCGAAAATCGCTAAAATATCAACTTCGCCAATTCAAGCCTAAACATACGTCGGACCTCCAAATACCATTCTGATAATACTCCTATGTCATACATCACCTTGCAAAGCTACTTAAACCATCCGAACTCACATCCGAGCCATCTAACACATAAGTGAACATCCGATTGACTTTTCCATCATAAACTTTCCTAAAAGAGACTAAGTGTACCAAACCTCACCAAAACCATTCTTCATTCAATCCGACCAACCCGATACCACAAAACACGGATTATGAAGCATAAAGAAGCAAAAATGGGGGAAAGGAAGTGGTAACTCATGAGACGACTGGCAGGGTCGTCACACCTTCAATCTTCTAAGTTTTACCAAAATGCATTAAATCAACCAACGAACCTCCAAATCCAAATCGAGACATACACCTAACTCCAAAATTATCATCCGAGCCTAACAATACTGTCAAATCTCTGACCCGAGATTATTTACGCAAAAGTCAAACCTTGGTCAACTTTTCCAACTTAAAGCTTATGAACTAAGAATTATTCTTCCGAACCACCTCTAATCTTCCGAAAAATCTAACCCGACAACACTTGGAAGTCTTAAAACAAGAAATGAAGATGCTCAAGGTCTCAAACTGTCAAATGATATTTTAGAGCTCAAAACGATCAGTTGGGTCATTACACTCAACAAATGAGTTTTCCTCGGGCAATGTTCCTTTGTAAAGGAGGAAAATTCAAAGTTTCATTTTTCCCTCCATTTACTTCTCATATTATATTTAAACTAAAAACTGCGACGACCCAAAATCTAACCATGGATGTGGTGGCACCTATCGTGTTACAAGGCAAACCTATTTCCAAAATATTACTACTAATTTGATTATAAGAATTTAATAAAACATTTATAATAATTTAATTCCTGATAAATTAAACCAACTCTAAATATAAATAATGTAATACAAAAACGAGTCCCAAACATTGGGGTATCACTAAGTCATGATAGTCTAAAACTATGAACTGAGATATATAAACTGTCTAACTGTCCAAAGAAGAAAGGATAAAAGGAGTAACAAGGTCTTGCTGACGCTAGCAGCTACCTTGGAGTCTCCGATAAAAATTGGCTTGAACTAAACTATAGTCGCGCTCTGATTCACTAGGATCTGCACATAAAGTGCAGGGTGTAGTATGAGTACAACCACCTCAGTAGTAACATAAATAACTAAGGAACTGAGCAGTAACGTCGAGATGAGCAAACCAGTCCAATTATTTATTTTTCATAATTTTAAAAATAACAAGAATAAACATATAAATTTAATAACTCAGCAACAAAGACATTTAACAGATAAATGCGGTAACAGAGAAAGTAAATGCAACCTCACAACAATGTTACACAATCACTAAGCACTCAACACTCAGCACTCAACACTCAACACTCAACACTCAAAACACTCAACACTCTGCGCTCACTGGGGTGTGTACAGACTCCGGAGGGGCTCCCAAAGCCCATGCGCTAAGCACGGACAAATCACGTGCTACCATATCAATACCCGGATCCACATGATCAACTCACGTGTTACGCGGACAACTCACGCGCTATGGTATAAATACCTGAACCCGCACGGCCAACTCATGTGCTACGCGGACAACTCACGCGTTATGGTATTAATATCCTCACAACCAGGCCTTTGGGCTCACTCAATCATGTACTTCACTAGCCTCACAATCATCAACAAATAAGGGAATGCATTCCACATCAAGTATCACAACATATTAGCAAATAACAAAGACTGAGGTAAACATGTACAATAATTTCTATGACTCAGTACAAACAATGCGAGCATGAATAAATTAATCCTATACATTATCTCTAACATGAAAGCATACAAGTTCAACAACAAGTAACTACGTAAACACAGATGATGGCCATAGGGCCTCACGAGACAGACCAAGTCAGAATCTCTCGCGGTGCACACCGACATGGACATTACTAGCGTGGGTATCACCTCCAAACAATCACATGATATTAGTTTCTCCAAGATTATACCCTCAAAGCCAGAGTTAAAACTGTTACTTATCTCAGTCGCGTAAAATCATACTTCGGGATGCCCTCGTCTATGGACTCGATCTCCAAAGGCTCCCAATCTATCCATAATCAGAATACTACTATCAACATAGTCTAAAGAATCGAATTTCACAATCAAAACTACAAAATAGGCCAAAATTCGAAATCGGCCAAATACCGGCCCCCGAGCCCACCTCTTGGAATTAGTCAAAAAGGGCAGAATCAAAAACCTCATCCTCTCAATAGTCTAAACATATAAAATTTATCAAAATTAGACTCTATTTGGTCCCTCAAATCCCTACCTAAAACTCTTCAAAACTCAAACCCTAACTCCCTAGTTTCGCTTTGAAATCATCAATCAAATCCTAAAAACGAAGACGGATTCATAAAATATAATCAAAATCCAATAGAGAACACTTACCCCAATCGATATGACAAAAATCACCTCCAAAATCGCCCAAATTCGAGCTCAACATCTGAAAATATAATCGAATGAATAAATCCTAGTTTAATATTTTTTTCTCCCAGCTATCCTACCCCGTTTTGCGTGTGAAACGATCCCGAAACTTGTATTTTATGACTCCAACAAATTCCTTGTAAAATTATAATCAAGTTAGGTTTTTGAATCACTCAATTTGGCCTTATGATGAAGGAGATATTTAGGTTTTAATATTTACAAATAGTGTAGATTTTTAACTACGCTACTAGTGGCAATTTCGTAATTACTCTGAACAAATTTGGCAACCTAATTTTTAGTAATGTGACCATAAATCCTCATACGATATCCAAATTCTGTGATTCTGTTTTCTACGAGTCCGTAATTACGATACAGATCTAATGCTTCAATGAAAAACGAAATCGGATATCATTCATTCAATATGATATCATTTATACTTCAAGAAAGGACGTTGAAACATACGGAGAAAAAAAAGCACAACACAATACAAATCTATCTGAAACTTACCCGAGGCCCTCGGTACCTCAACCAATAATTCCAAAAAGTCATATATCACTACACAAACATAGTTGAACCTCTAAAATACCGCAAACAATACAAAAACACCAAATCAACCTTGAATTCAAGCATGAGAACTTCTAAACATCCAAATTTCGTCAATTTAAGCCTAATAATACCACGGACCTCCAAATTATATTCTAGACACACTCTTAAGTCTAAAATCACCCAACGAAGCAAATCATATCAAATAAATCTGAATTCGAGTTCGTTTACTCATAAGTCAACTTTCAGTTGACTTTTCTACCTTAACTTTCTAACTAAGAGAACAAGTGTTTATTTCACTCCAAAACTACTCCGAATCTAAACCCACTAACACGATACAACTTAACACAGCTGAACAATACAAAAAAAGGAGAAATGATGCTATAACTCTCAGAGCGACTGACCAGGTCGTTATATGCCTCCCCCCCTCTTGAATAGACGTACGTCCTCTCCCGAGTCTAAATATATAAAATTTATCGAAATCGGACTCCGTTAGGTCCCAAATCCCTACCTAAAACTCTCCAAAACTCAAACCCTAACTCCCCCAATTTTGCTTCGAAATCATCAATTATATCCAAAAAACGAAGATGGATTCATAAAATTTAATCAAAATAGAGTAGAGACTACTTACCCCAATCGATATGACGAAAATCGCCTCCAAAATCGCCCAAATTTGAGCTCACCATCTCAAAATATAACCGAATGAACAAACCCTAGTTTAATTTTTTTTGCCAGCTATTTTTCCTCATTTTGCGTGCCAAATGATTTCGAAACTCGTATTTTATGACTCCAATGGATTTCTTGTGAAATTATAATCAAGTTAGACTTTTGAATCACTCAATTTGACCTTATAATTAAGGAAATATGTAGGTTGTAATAATTACAAATATAGTCAACTTTTTAAATACGTTGCTAGTGGCAGTTTCGTAATTACTCTAAAAAAATCTAGCAACCTAATTTTTAGTAAAATGACCATATAATCCTCATACGATATCCAAATTTCGTTATTCAATTTGCCATGGGTCCGTAATTACGATACGTATCTAATGCTTCAATGAAAACAAAATCGAAGCTCATTTTTTCAATATGATATAATTTATGCTTGAAGAAACGACGTCGAAACATAAGAAAAACAAGCACAACACAGCTCAAACCTATCTGAAACTTACCCGAGGCCCTTGGACCTCAACCAATAATTCCAATAAGTCATATAACACCACACAAGCATAGTCGAACCTCTAAAACACCCAAAACAACACCAAAACACCAAATCAACCTTGAATTCAAGCCTAAAAACTTCTAAACATCCAAATTTCGCCAATTCAAGCCTAATTTTACCACGGACCTCCAAATTATATTCTGGACACACTCCTAAGTCTAAAATCACCCAACGAAGCTAATCAAATCATAAAAATCCGAATCCGAATTCGTTTACTCATAAGTCAATATCCGGTTGACTTTTCTAACTTAACTTTCTAACTAAGAGAACAAGTGATCATTTCACTCCAAAACTATTCCGAACCCAAACCTAGCAACTCGATACAACTCAACATAGCTGAACAAGACATAAAGAAATAGAAATAGGAGATACAAGGCTATAACTCTTAGAGCGACTGACCAGGTTGTTACAAAAACCTAACAGATCACCGTGGAAGATGAAATTTTGACGATAAGTGAGAGCAATGGGAATGAATTTCGGTAATCAACCAGTTAATGATAATATACTACAAAAATGATATTGTAGTTCCTGAAGATGCCAATTTATGAAATCAAGATTGAGATAAGAGACGATTAAAGATATATTAAGTAAATTTAATCCTTAAAGGTTCAAGACGTTATCCACGAATAACATTGTAGCAATTCTAAAATTATACGCTTTTTGTTTCATTTCAACAGAAAATAAACTTGTAACTCTATTTTTGTTCTTGCTTTTATAGTTCATCAAGACGATTAATATTATTCTTTTACGATCAAAAAGAAGGAAAAGAATAAATACATAAATAGAAGTATTTACTATATGTTACACTTAGAGATTAATATATTAAAACCATATATATACGTATATCTATAAATAAAAAATTTCCTTTAAATTTCATTTCCTTTTCACTATTTTGAAAGAAAATCTTCTAATTCATCTAAGCTCTAATTCAATTAAACTGTTTTATTTAGAATGTAGCCAAGATAGAACCATTTTGTATGGAAATACATTAAAAAAGTAATAACTCTTTGATCTCTATCTCGATTAAATTATTTCAAAATTCAAACTAATTTGTGTTACAATACTTTAAGAGTTACACGGACACCAACATTTTCAAAGGTACAACATTGCTGATCAGCTCAGTCTTTAACATTCTGGTGTCTTTTAGCACATAAATCAAACAAAAAAACCCAGTCGCCATCCAATTTTGATTTTCTTTTTTCTTAATTTCTTTGTTTTAAATGGCCATGTTGTAAACACGTCTCACATTTATTTGTGGCAATTAAAACATTTAAAGACGAAACGGAGATAGGTCTGAATCCTTTCTGGTTGGGGACACGCTTTCATATAAGTAAGACTCTTATTGTTGCCATATGGGGGGCTATTCATACTTATTCAATTCGAACAAAGTTAACTAAAACACACGTTAAGTTTATGGGTGACTATTCATATGTTTCTCTTCAAAAGTGGAAATGCAAAATTCTACCGACCCACTCATAAATATTCAATTCTTAACTAAAATAAAATCACGTTTGTCCCATCCTTGTTAATTTTAATCCATTTTTTTTGTCTTCATTAGAGCAAAAGCAAAATTCAACGATAACAAAACTACTCACAATCATTAGCTTTTTTTTGGTCTTTGCTCTTATACTTTTTTATTATTATATCCTTCCCTTGTGAATCATATGAAAATTTATTAAGAAAACCTTCTTAAAGTGGCGCCACCCCATGTCGTGAAACAAATCATGGGAGTGTACTAAGTTGTTTCTCAATTATAAATAGCAAGGTAAAGATCTCATCACTGCAACAGGTCCAAAAATCCAAACCTTAGTAGAAGAAAACCATTCAGCCTGAGCAGCAGACTACACCAACTTAGTATCCAAATCGCTTGAAAAAAAAGTATGGAACATCAAGGATTAAGCATCACTATGAGGAGAATCCTCCTTCTGATTAGCTGCTTAATACTCGCGGTTGGTATCTGCGGTGGCCCTCTAATGATGCGTCTATATTATGTCGAGGGAGGTTCGAGAGTATGGTTTAGCAGTTGGTTACAAACTGCTGGATGGCCATTCACCCTTATACCTCTTGCCATCTTGTACTTCTATCGTCGAAAAACAGAAGGCACCAATGCCAAATATTACTTGATAACACCCCGAATTTTCGTCGCATCTTTCATCATTGGCGTTGTCACTGGTCTTGATGATTTTCTTTATTCGTGGGGCGGGTCAAAACTTCCTGTATCAACCTCTTCACTTCTCCTTGCTGCTCAACTTGCCTTCACGGCAGTTGGTGCTTTCTTCATAGTGAAGCTGAAGTTCACACCCTACTCAATCAATGCAGTAGTTCTGCTGACAGTTGGTGCTGTTTTATTAGGTGTTCGGTCTAATGGTGATCGGCCAGAGGGTGTGACAAGTAAAGCCTATATTATTGGTTTTATGATGACACTTCTGGCTGCGGCTTTATATGGAGCCATTTTGCCTTGTATTGAGTTGATTTACTTGAAGGCAAAACAAGCTATTACTGCAACATTAGTATTGGAGATTCAAATGGTCATATGTTTTGCTGCTACTGCTTTTTGCACTGTTGGAATGATTGCCAATAGCGACTTTCAGGTACTTTTTCCCCCTTGAACTCATCACTACGTACCCCAGCATCTTACTCCCTGTTGCAGTTTGTCTTACACTATTCTTTTGTGGGTTTAAATTCTCTGCATAATATTTGTACACAATCAAGTCACTTACAAGAATACTACTGGTAAATTTTGTGATAAATTATTTGAATCTTACAAAAAGAACATTACAATTTAAGGGTAAATAATTTGAATCTTTTTCAGTATTGTTCTCCTTTAGCTTTAAACTTCTAGTTAATGTTACCTTTAATAAGAAACTTTTTATAACGATATAGTGTCATGAAAGTTCAAACTCACAAATTTGAAAAGTCTTTAAAGACACACAAATAATTTTACTGAAGACCCAATATTCATAAATTTATTTTTCTTAATTTTCGAGTCAAGACGCAAATTATGACACGTATATTGAAATCGTGATCCTCAAATAGTTCTCTTTTGTTACCATTAGACCCCTAAGGTCTTCAAATGAGAAGTGTATCAATTTCTCTTTAGGTGACGATCTGTTGGCCTTCACCAACGAGCAGTAGTCCATGTTTTAGGATTTCTTATACTCGTTGGGAACCTCTCTCTCTGTTTTTTATTTTTATTTTTTTTTGTCTTTTCAATTACTTCTTCTCATTTCATTTCCCACATATTTACCTAATATATAGATGATGTATCAAAGATACTTCCTCGGTTTTAATTTTGTTTTGGCTTTACACTATCATATTAAAGAGCAAGGATTAAGATATCGATTGAAATTTGCAGGCAATATCAAGAGAGGCAAAACAATTCAACCTCGGAGAAGCTAGATATTATACGGTGGTAATATGGACTACTATTATTTGGCAGTGCTTCTTTGTGGGTGTAATTGGAGTCATTTACTGCTCATCTTCTTTGATGTCCGGGGTTATGATCGCAGTTCTACTTCCTGTTACTGAGGTATTAGCTGTAGTTTTCTTTAGGGAAAATTTTTCAGGAGAAAAGGGTCTTGCTCTTTTTCTTTCTCTTTGGGGTTTCGTCTCATACTTTTACGGAGAGTTCCGGCAAACAAAGAAGGAGAAGAATAAAAGTCCAAAAACTGAGATGACAACAATGCATACTGAGTCTGTTTGATTTACTAAGTGTGTCTAATTTACTATTCACGGCTATACAAATAAATTTTTTGTATTTTTTGTAGAAAATAATGTAAGTTATTTTTATATAATTGCTATATTTTGTTTCTATAAAAATTTTGATGTTCCTTAAATCTGGAATACGACACTTTGAAAGATTGCATTTGCTAGTAAATGATCATTTTTTATGACTTATTCATCTTTACAAGTATTTGACACCACAGTTAAATACTAATTAAGGAAAAAGGAGTTTGATGGATACCCCTCGTATTTGCTTAACAAATATTTTCAAAAGTACTGGACCATTGGTTATCAACTTTCGTCAGTTTTAAAATAAATATCAACAAGTTGTGAATCGTCAATAAAATCACTTATGTAATTTCTTTCTACTCAAAGTAATGCCAAACGACTTTCAAATTAAATCAGTATGTTTCCATTTGGGTTAAAAAAAAAGCCCTTCAATTTCTTCAAAAGTTACAAATGGACAAGACAGCTAATTAACTAGATCATGACACCCTAAACCAAAAACATTATTACTTTTAATTTAGACCTGATTCGAAAAAAGGAAGAAAAAAATCCCAATTTTTACATTGAACTTAGCATAGAGTTTCTTCTCCCTCAATGTTTGTAGTACAATCCCCAGATACTGCGCATGCTCTTCCTGGTTGCATGGATATACGAGTATATTATCAATGAATATTATAACAAAAGAATCAAGACATGGCTGGAATACACTGTTCATCAGATTCATAAATGTTGCTTGGGCATTAGTCAGCCCAAAAGACATCACAAGAAATTCGTAGTGACCATAGCGGGTATTGAATATCGTCTTCAAAATATCAGAATCTCGAATCTTCAACTGGTGATACATAGACCTCAAATCAACCTTAGAGAACACTCTAGCACCCTGAAGCTGGTCAAATAAGTCATCAATGCGTGGTAGTGGATACATATTCTTAATTGTAACTTTGTTCATCAAGGCTTATAATCAATGCACAACCGCATATTAGGTGCATCCCACGGCGAACTAGGACTAATGAATTCCTTATCAAGTAGCTCCTAAAGCTGCTCTTTCAATTCTTTCAACTCCGCTAGTGCCATACGATATAGAGAAATAGAGATGGACTAATTGCCCGACACTAATTCAATACCAAAATTAATGTCCCTGTTGGGTGGAATACATGACAAGTCTACAAGAAATATATATGGGAAGTTTCTTTCTATCGGGACAAAATCAATTGTAGGAGTATTAGTATTAACATCCCTTACAAATGTCAAATATGCCAAACATCCCGTCTCAATCATCCGTTGAGCCTTCAAGTATGAAATCACACTACTGGGAGCATAATAAAGGGAACCTCTCCACTTAATCCTAGGCAATCCCGACATCGCCAACGTTACAATCATAGCGTGACAATCGAGAATAGCATGTCACGGTGACAACCAATACATGCCTAAAATCATAAAATCAACTATGCTAAGTAGAAACAGATCAAATCTCGTCTCCAATCCCCCAATAATCACCAAATACGACCTATACACACGGTCAATAACAATAGTATCACATATCGAAGTAGATACATGAACATGCATAACTAATGAATCACGGGAAATATCCAAATAACATAAAAACTACAATGATACATAAGAATATCTATGATCACTATTTCTAAAGAAACTACCTCTAGCCTGGCAGAAAAAGCATAACATCGCACATGACAACCACGTGACCGACTTGAACTACCTGAGTCACATCCCGAGCTCGCTAAGCAGGTGTTGGAGTAATTGGTGTCGAAGTCATATCTTGACCTCTCTACTGAGCTGGACCTCCTACGAGGCGGGGACAATACCTCCTGACATGCCCCAACTCTTCACACTTAAAGCAACCTCAATTAGAGAAATGGCGTCGATGACTGGATCGAACCCCGAGAACTGGAATAACAACTACAAGAACCCGCTACACACGAACCCTGAATTGATGGAGCACGATATGAACTCTAAGCTTGGAGGGCACTGGAAGTTAACTGACTTAGTTGAGCACTATATTAACCATGACTAGCTGATGCACGAAAATAAAACGGACGAGCCATTTGAGGGGGGCTATAAGGACGACCATTGCTTTGATGGGACTGTACTCTAGATGAGGCAATATTGAAATCACCTTAACTAAAAGGCCTCATGGCCTCCCTCTCCGCACGCTCCCGACTGCGAACCATCTCTAAGCATCTAGTAATATCAACAACCTTGTCAAACATTGTACATTTTGCAACCTCTCGAGCCGTAATGAAGCATAATCTATAGTTGAGGCCATCAACGAACCTCCTAATCCTTTCCCTCTCAGTGAGAACCAATCGTACCATGTAACGAGCCAACTCTGAAAATCTCATCTCATACTAAGTCACTGACATGCCCTTTTGGCATTGCTTCTCAAATTGCCCACACAACTCTTCTATGCGAGTCTTTGGAACAAAATCACTAAGAAGAGAACTGAGAACTCATTCCACGTCGATGGTGCAACGCTGGCTGGTCTGCTCAATTCATAGGCCTCCCACCATCTGTAGGCTGCCACAATTAGCTAAAAAGTAGTAAATGAATGGACTCCGAAACCGGCTATAGGAAGGATCCGGTCACTACAAGATAAAAGGGTTATTAAGGACCAAGATTTAGCTACTATTTTAGAATCTAGTCCCGAAAAGTTTACATACAGGGACAATTTTATTTCCTGGTCCCTATGTTGCTTTTTTTTTTTCAAAATAAATGAAGCGATTAATCTGCTCTAAAAAGAAAAAAAAATACCAGGTCTCTAATAATCGAATTTCAGCATGAGACATAGGCGGGAATCAAATAAGTAAAAAGTTTTTACTTTGGCACTTCACATATTCCCCCTCTCTCCCTCAACCGCTAAAATTCCAAAACGCCTCAAACCCTCGCTCAATAGCTCTTCTTTTCTTTTGCTAAATGCAGTTACTGTTAATCACTGAGAATTATTTGGCTACTTCGACAGTAAGTTTCTTCAATTTATCATTTATCTCATTTTTTAATAATGAAAATCAGGTTTTTTTCTTTCGTTTCTTTCTTTGTTCTTTATTTCTGTTTTACCTAGTCTTTGATTGTGTTTCTTTCTTTATTTTGGTTAATCATTGCTATTTTTTGAGAACTAGAAGTGAGGGTAATGGGTTTGAATTTAGGGTTTGGAGGGTAGCTAATGTTCTGTGATTGTGCTTTTTTGCTCTACTTAAAATTTAATTGTTGTTGTGCAATAGTTAATAGAAAAGTATTTGAGGATTAATATTGAGATTTTGTGTATTATGTCTGAATTAAACAAATCTTTTAGGAACTTGATTGAAAGGCAAGGAAATATCTGTCACAAGTAAATTGTAGAATTTTGTATGTTGTGGGGTTTCTTATATGGTGATGAATTGGTTGAAATTTTTACATATTATGTGCTCTCATTTAGTTCCTATAATTCTGAATTTTATGTGTTTTTTGAATTGTATAACCAACTTATTGATTTTTGTAAATGCAGTATAATATATAAGAAAAGTTTTAGGCGAGGAAGAAATGCAATATATTGTCTTTGTTAATGCATTACTCTATTTTATTTTATATGTGATGTTTGACGTGATATAAAAGAAATACCAACTTGTAGGTTAAATGCATTAGACATACAAAAAAGTACCAGTTACCATCTAATGGCCTTAGAATCTGCATACTATCAATAACAATAATTTGTTTGTATGTGTTTCCTTGAGATTCTTGTTTCCTACGGACGTGCACATACATTCAAGTGAAATGTGTTTACTTTACACAATTAAATAAAACCTCCAAATATCCGGATGAAAGTTTTTGATTGCTTTAGAAGTCAATGATGCATTGTAGCGAAAAAAAGTGATTATTTTTAAAGTATTTGATCTACACTATAGTAGCTAGCCACTTTGTGTGACAAAAAGGCTTGATTATCATGGAAGTATATAACAATATTCCTCTGAACCTAAATTTTGACTGCTGGCCTAGTGACTTTGTGAATGGGATGCGAACCACGCACAAGCAGGGGCGAAGCTACATGGTAGCAAGGGTGGTCAACTGACCACCCTTCGTCGAAAAATAATACCGTGTATATAGGTAAAATATTAAGATTTATATATATCTAATACATATTAAATACCCTTGTAACAATGAAAAGCTATAGCCCAGTGGCATTGAGTGATCAAAACTGCTTTAGGGATACAGGATCAAACCTGCAGCTCTACATTTATTTTTTCGTATTCAAGGTTGAACACCCTTGAATAATTTTCTTGCTTCGCCACTGAGCACAAGTGCAAGTTTTTCCTTCCCGTGGGTCTGGCTAATGCTTATCTAGAAACCTCCCACTGGCAAAAGATAAAGGGTAATACATATTGTGACTCTTGTCTTGCCAATTCAGTATCTATGCAGTAGTTTAAAATATCTCAAGTTATGTATCTTCCCAAACCATGCAACTTTTCTTCAGTGAGGTAGATGAACTTTCTAAACTAAATTTTCGACTAGGTATCGAAATGAATCGTCATATTTTTGTAGCATTTAGTGGGGCTCTAATTCTACATTAAGAGGAGGGAATTGACAGTGTAATGCTTTAAATGGTCTGCCTAATATACTATAGAAATAGTGAAGTTCAATTTGTTTTCATTCTTTTCTTGTCTCATTTATTTATATTGCTTTTGGGGTGTTACTGAGTGGAAGGTGGGTTATCTATATTTGAAACATTGAGTTTTGAAAAATTGACGAGTTGCATCAAAATTCACTGAAGGATGCTTTTATCCAAGATTAAGCTTCTCCATAATGTCCTAGCTATCACATTAGAGGTTGCAGGGTCTTTAGAAATTATGTTTGTAACAGTTTCTTCTGATTTTCTGACTCTTACCTCACTTGTACTTTCTTTCTGGTCATGTTATTGTTACTATTTTGTTGTCTCATTTCATCCTCTTGTGCTGAGGGTCTGTCGGAGATAACCTCTCTATCTAGAATAGGAGTAAGATCTGCGTATATACTGAGTTGTTGTTATTGTTGTTGTTCTTGTTTATTTCTGTAGGATTTGATATGGTATCACCCATAGCATTTGATTTAGATTAAAATGTTACATAACGTCTTATATTATCTACTTTGAAAAGTCATAATATCTTTATACATTAGTATTTAAAAAGAATGTACCTATTATATAGAGTTTTGTACAAATGTATTTTTCTTTCTTGTTCAGAATAGTTTATGCTATCTAAAATAGACAGAAAGAATTACAAACTCTATGATAGTTAATGTCGCCCAGTTTAAGTTTGATACTTAAATGGAACTTCTAGAACATAATCAATATTTTTCTACATACAAGTTGCATAAAACAATTTTAATGTAATCCATTATACGTAAAAGTTAAAAATAAAATCTGATTTATTCAGATTAAACATTAAGGTTCCTTAAAACTCATTTATCTTCTCCCTTTATTTGAATATTGTGTTGTTCAATATTTAACCTATTGTTTATAGGAAAATAATATAGCCAATACGAGTTATGTGCTCTTACTATAAGGTTGATAGTAAATTTTGGTGTAAAAGTGTTCTGCTAGTAGTCAGTTTGAGTGATGTATTAGTTATTTTTAGTATAAGAATAGTCTTCTACTACATCTTGATCAGTATGTAGATTTATACATAGAAGGCCTTAAGATGGATCTTGCTTCTGTGTGAAAAGATCCTCACAATTTCTTCATCCTCAATGTATAGATATTCATAATTTATTAAGAAGAAGGATGTAATAGTTTGCTTCTTGTTGAATTAAGATCAGCCTTAAACATGTATTGAATTATGTTCAGCTTTAAATAAGTATTGAATTATTTTTAGCCTTATACAAGGATTGAATCATGTCAACCTTAGTAATTAGTTCATTAGACAAATTATCAATCAGACAAAAGATACTAAAAGTTGGCATATGAGATGGACTGCAAAATGAGAAGACAATAGGAAATGGAACTTTCCCCATGAGAGAATGTACATTCATTTTGGTACTTTCTCCAGTTTGCCAATTGGTCTGCCACAGTATCTATTCATTTTGGTGGTTTCTTTCTATCTTTTCTGTAAAATAACTTTTGCATCCCTTTTTTCAAGTTTTGGAGACTATAATTTACAAGTTAAGATATAGCTTTTGGAGATACATATACAAGATGGCTGTCGTTTTGCGATGATATAGTTTTGCAAAAAACTATTATTATATTTCTAATATAGGAATGTTAATTAGGTGTTATTGCTATGGGTTTTTGTAAAAGATATTGAGACTTACATCATGGCTATCTATATACATGTTGCTATTAACATGAAGTTGCTCAAGTTTTGTGATAGAAAGGTTTATCTTCATATTATCTGTTCTGACCATGGTTTTTAGAGAATTATTGATTAAAATTGAGATTTATTGAAGTAAACCTTTAGGAACCAGTTGTAATGTCTTTATGGACCAGACTAATTGTTCTTAAAGTATTCATTTTTGATCAATTAATAATAGATACTAGTATATAATTAGAGACTAGAAAAGTAGTCCACAAAAAGTTTTAGGGACCATAAGTAGCTAAATCAATTAAGGACAAGATATTGATTGGTTAAGATATTATTTTCTTTTATTTGTGACCAAAAATATGGTCTTTAAAAATATTTTAGCGAAGGGATCAATGTTGGTCATTGAACGCCTTTAAGGACCAATGTGTACGCCCAATGCTATCGACCTTTAGCGGTGAAGCCTACACTGGCGGATCGCGACCAGGCTCTCATTAAGGGCCAAATTTCGATTTTTAGGGTTCATTTTTCTCATCGCTAATAGCCATTTTTCCGGTAGTGGGTGGCACCTGTCTATAAAATCCTGAGCATCCTCTAACATTGTTCCATTGAACTCTAGAGGCTAAAGCCTCCCAAACTCTTCTAGTCTTTTCTGCTCTCTTCATCACTAATAGGTGGACCAAATTGAGCCTGAGCAAAAGCAACCGGTTGTGTTGGTAATACCCCTGCTGTTTGGAGTCCTTGAGCTACCTACTCTGGAGTATGTGCAATGAGAGTTTGAGTACCTCCCCTCTCCTAAGAAATGGCTGGTACAACTGTAATTGAAACGGCTTGAGGAAGGCTCATGCATACGGTTAAAATATGGGCCAAAGCCTCTTTAAGGTCTAAAATCACATTAAGTATAGCTGGTGCCAGAGTAGGTCCCACTAGCTCAACAACATCTGGTATATACTCCTTTGCTGGAGCATTTGGTGTCACCACATATGCTGCTGTAGCTGCAGTACAAGCCGTACCTCAGCCACTACCGTGGCCCTGACCTCTCATGACCCTAACTTATGGTATTGGTGGTCGTCTGCTGATCTGATCCCACGTAATCATCCATAAGAGAATATAAAAATATAAGTTCAGTTTCTGGAATCCACAAATCTGTACGATAAGAGTCCTAGAAAGTGATATTTCCTAATGGTTTAGTAGCCTCTCGAAGATAAGTAAAGACGTATACATACAGATCCCCAAGACTCTACTAAACCTTATCCTGGCTCATGAGGCCTAAGTAACCTAGTTCTCTGATACCTATTTGTCACGACCCAAAATCCTAACTTGTCCTGATGGAATCGAACACACTTTCTAGGCAAGCTGGTAATCACATAACATTAAACATTTGAAATAAAACATAATTTGATAAAACTCGAAATCGGAAAATCTTATAAATATCTGATAAAAGTAACTAATACTCCACTACAACATTCCTAAAACCTAGTGTCAACGAGTACATGAGTACTACTAAGTATCAACATAGACCAAAGCTCTACTATAATGTCTGTGACATTACTAAATACAACAAAAGGAAAAAGAATCAAGGTATGCGGGAACCGTAACAACAACCTCAAATTCTTCGAGCATGTACTAACACCAATCTAATAATCATTGTATCCAGATGTACCTAGATCTGCACACGAAGAGCAGAGTATAGTGTGTGTACAACCGACCCAATATACTCAATAAGTAATAGAACTAACATTGGGCTTGAAGCTGTGATGAGCTTAGAAGGATACAGTCAGAACCAATATAATGACTAGACAGATATAACAATGAGAATGACAGTAGTAACTCAGAGAATCTTCCATATTCGGCTTGTTCATGGCACAACAATTTAGACATGCTTTCAAGTTCACAATTAATGACCCACACTTATAAGAACATGTCAAGTATAGCTAGCATGAGGAATGGTACATCTCTATGCCTACATGTTAAATATGCATGTCAAAAGTACAGTATCATAGTGATATTTGCAAGCACTCACACTCAGAGAGTACGCGATCTATCTATCTCAATTCCCACTCATCACACACATAAATCACTCAGCACTATACGGGTGCCTGGCATCATCCCTTCACCAAAACGTGTGTGTGTGTGTGTGTGTGTATATATATATATATATATATATATATATATATATATATATATATATATATATATATATATATATCATCGTGCATACACTCTCTGCTAGTATGTCAGATCCCGGAGGGGCGGAACCTTACTAATATGAAGTTATAAGGCATGTTGTGGTGTGCAACCGAATTCACAATATCTAATAAGATAATAAGGCATGTTGCGACATGCAACCACATTCACAATAATAAATAAGCTAATTAGGACTGATGTAACATACATCCCGATCCTTAATATCTTTCACAATTCGGCTCTCAGGCCTACCTCAATCATAAATCTCTCAAGTCTCAAGGATCACAACCTCGTCTACTCAGCCCAAACAATAAAATATGTGATGTAAAATTAAATGATAATAGAAACTAAGATATGATATGCAAATGAAAGATCATGATTGAGTACATAATTGGAGTTAAAGTGGATAATTCAAAATAACAGAAATAACCTCAGTAGGTCTCCGTCATATAAGCACATAGCTAAACATGATTTCTAATATGAATCACAACTCAATTATTCACAAGACATGATATCAACACAAGATGAGAATCTACTCAGATTATGATTACCACAGTGCACACCCACATGCCCGTCACCTAGCATGTGTGTCAGCTAAACACAAACCCCATAATATATTTTTAGGGATTCATATCCTTACTTCCAAGTTTAGAAGTATTACTATCTCAAAGTGCACAACTCGATGATCCAATAAACCCTTGTCACACAAATCGTCCTCCGAACGATTTGAATATAGTCAGAAATAACTTAATATAATCAATAAAAGCTATAAAAATAGATTCCATACGATAAAGCTAAGGTCATTAACCAAATTCAAAAAATTCAACCCGAAAAATCAACCCCAGGCCCATGCCTCGAACCCCAACAAAATTCGCAAACTCCAAATACCCATTAAATTACGAGTCCAATCATACCACAATTATCAAATTTTGACCACAAATCGATCCTCGAATCACCAAAGTTTACTCTCCGATACACAGACAAAACATCCCACAAATTTTACCTTAAATGCAAATAATCTAGGTGTAAAAATCAACGAGTATTCAATATAATTGGATAAAAGTGATCAAAAGGCGCTTGCCTCTTCAATCTAGGTAGAAATGTCTCCAAACCACTAACCTGAACTTAAAAACCCCAAAAATGAGAAAATAACATAAACCTTCGGTTTTAAACACTGCACCGCAATATCACTTGTAGGGATCAACCATCGCACATGTGGTTCTGCTTTAGCGGAAAAAAACTTGCTTGTGTGCAAAATTATCAAAATCCCGACCTGCCCCTTCTATGGCCAAATCCTGCTTTTGCGGGTCCGCTTTTGCTATCCAAGTTTTGCACCAGCTGAACTTCTGTGCTTCTGCGACTCTAGTGCACCTGTCTCAGACCCGCTTTTATGGAACTTCTTGTGCACCTGTAGACTCGTGGATGTGGAAATTTTCTTGCATCTGTGCCCTGTACTCAACCTAGCCAGCCTGCGCACGTGTGGTACTCTTGGCGCTTATGTGACTCCATACCTGTTGCCCCCATTCTCGTAGGTGCAATCACACCAGGCATATAAAAGTCAGTCAAGTCCCTAAGTCCAAAAATAATCAGAAATCAATATAAATATCACCCCATGCCCCCGAGACCCCATCGAGACATACCAACATGTTCTAAAACTTGATACAAACTTAATCGAAGCCTCAAATCACATAAAATAAAAATCAAAAACATGATTTGCATCCCAATTCAAGCCTTACAAAAATAATGAATTTCCAACTTCTAAAACCAATGCCGAAACCTATAAAACCAACTCTGATTGACCTCAGATTTCATACACAAGTGATAAAAGACACAAAAGAACTTACACTAACTACCTAAATAAATATCCGAGACCCGTATCAACAAAGTCAACTCTCAGTCAAACTTCTCAACCTTCCAGACATTCAACATTCTCCAATTCAAGCCAAAACGACGTACGAACCTCGTATTCAATATCTGGATATTCTCCTATGTCTATAATCATAATACAAAGCTATCAAACCATAAATACTCTATTCTAGAGTAGTTTATACGTAAGTCAATACCCAGTAAATTCTTTCAACCTAAACTTCCAACATTAAGGCTAAGTGTCCTAATTTATTGTGAATCATCCCCGGAACCAAAACCAACCAACCTAAGAAGTCACATAGCCACAACATTCCATAGAATAAGTAATAAATCAGGGACCAGGGTTAAAATACTTGAAACAACCAGCCAAGTCATTATAAGTTCATTGGGAATGGGTTGTGTATCGCAATAATTATTGTGATAAAATGTTGGGATCGGGTTGCAAACTACAAAAATTATTAGGTTAAATGTTTGGACTGGTTGCACGCTACAACAATTTTTGTGTTAACTGTTGGGATCGAATTACACACTACAACAAAGTTGGTGTGTTGTAGTTGTAGAGTTTTATCTCGGTACTGTGATATGAAATTTGAGATCATATTATTCTGGGGTCCTCTGGTAGATGACCTCCAGGTCCACTTTTATGATTTTACTGCTTTATTTCTATTTCTATATTCTGGGATTATTAATAATACAATTTTACTGTGCGTGTCTTGTTATAACCTCGTCTCTACTTCTTCGAGTTTAGGATCGACATTACAGAGTACATGGGGTCAGTTGTACTCATGATATACTTTTGTACTTCTTGTGTAGATCCCGATGTTGGTCCTAGCGATGCATAGCGGAGAATGCTCGGATTCAACGACTATAAGAGACTTGACGTAGAGCTTCTTGACGTTTGCATTCCTTGAAGTCACATTCTATCTTGTTTTGCCATCATTCTAGATTCAAACAATATTTTATTTTATTATAGACCATGTTTGTAATATTCTAAATGCTTATGTATTTGTGACTCCATATTTCTGGGATATGTTTAGATTGCGTTATGTTGCATTTATTGCATCTATTTTGAATTATTCAGTTCCATATTGTTAATATTTTGCTTTAGTTGCTAAAAATGGATAAATTAATAGCTAACGTTGGCTTTCCTAGCAAATGGACTTTAGATGAAATAACAACTCCATGGTTGGGATTTTGGGCCGTGAACAAGTTGGTGTCAGAACAATAGGATGCCTAGGTCTCACGAGTCATGAGCATGCTTAGTGGAGTCTGGAGGATTGGTAAAGAGATGTCTCTACTTGTCTTCTACAGGCTATAGAGCTTTAGGAAATTTCACTTCTTTCTTTCTCCATCATGTGAGTTTATGCCGTTCTTTAAAGTTTAACCATTCTATTCTTATTCCCTCGCAGATGGTAAGGATACACACAATTTTCATAGATGAGTAGGAGTCAAAACCTCGTGCTGTAGCCGCTACTAGGGGTAAAGGCTGGGGCCAAGGTAGAGGCAGAGCACATCCTAAAGCACGCTTAAAAACACATATTACAAAGACTTTGATCGAGTGGGAGGAGGAGATGCTTGTTCATCCTGCTCCAGCAAGACCAACTCAGGTCTGAGAGAAGTTCATAGCTGCTCTTGTACGTCATGACACCCTTGTCCATTTATTGGGACTAATGGATAGTATGGGCCATGTTGGAGTATTTCCTATGGCACCTGCTGTTTCTTAGGCTGTGGGAGAAGCCTAGAATTCCTCTACTCACACTCCGGAGAAGATGATTTCTATATATCAGACTCTACCGGTCCCAACAGTTCGAGTAGTTTAGCTAGTTATTGCTACACACCCCACAGAGGTAACCGCTATATCTTCAAAGGGGTTGATGAGGTTGGACAATTTCACCAAGCTCTTTCTTTCTCATTTGGTGGTACACCTTTTGAGGACCTACATGATTACTTGGATTGTTTCTGCGAGGTGTTCCACAACATGGATATTGTGGAGTCCAATGAAGTCGACTTCATAGTGTTTTAGAAGACTAGTTCTGCAAGAGATAGTGGCGGGACTATGTTTGATACAGACAAGCAGGTTCACATACACCTAGGAATGAGTTATCATAGTTATTCTTGTAGAAATTAATCCCTTTTACTCTAAGAGAGGACTACCACAACCGGTTTTAGTATTTGTAGCAAGGTAGTATGACTCTTACCCAATATGAGACAAGATTCGTGGACCTATGTCACCATGAATTTATCTTGATTCCTACTAAGAGGGAGAGGGTGAGGAGTTTCATGGATGGCCTTACTTATCATATCAAGTTGCAGATGACTAAAGATACTGCGAATGATATCTCTTTCAATACAGTTGTAGACATTTATAGATGAATCGAGCGGGTTCATTGTTATGGCAGAGGGAGTGACATATGAGAAGATGACTCATGATTTTGGTGGTTTTAGTTGTGCCTCGTTTGTAGGTAGGTGTTAATTTGGTAACTTCTATCCTCACAGGCAGATTTAGTGAGCGCTTCATGTAGCACAGGGTGCTTCGGGGAGTCATGGTTCTAATGGGTCTCATCATGAGCTTCTAGTATTCACCACACCTTTAGATCCTATTAGTGAGAGTTACTAGAATGCTCATTCAGGTCATTTGGAATCATCTCAAACTCAGATGTTCGGTCAGCCACGCGGTTGTTTTGAGTACGACAACATATGTCACATCCAGAGGTACTATCCTAGATTGAGGAGAATTAGACGAGCGCAAGGTACTTATGCCATAATTTTGGAATCATTTACTCTAGTGCCCACTAAACCAGTTAGAAGTGGAGATTAGGAAGCTAGAGATGGTGGTCAGGTAGATAGAGATGGTGATCAGGACATTAGAGGTTGAGACCAGCCAGCTAGAGGCCGTCCGATGAGTAGAGGTCAGAGTTGTGGGGCTCTATCCCATTTCTATGCATTCCTAGCTAGACCTGAAGCAAAGTTGTCGGACACCATCAACAATTGTATTATTCTAGTTTGCCATAAATATGCATCAGTTCTATTTTATTCGGGTTCCCACTTATTCATATTTGTCATTCTCTTTTCTTTATATATGGATGTGTCTGAGGATTCTTTGAGGTCTCCTATTTATGTGTCTACTCCTATCGGGGATTATATTATGGTAAACTAGATATATTGTGATTGTTTGGTCACTATTGGGAGCTATGATACTAGGATACACCTTCTACTTCTTGATATGGTAAATTTTGACATGATCTTAGGCATGGATTGGTTGTCACCGTATCATACTATTTTGGACTGTAGTGCCAAAAATTTTATATTAGCCATTTTGGGGTTTTGTTTATTGGAGTGGAGAGGGACTCCTCATTTCTTATGTGAAGGCTCTGCGTATGGTCAAGAAGGGGTGCCTGGCATATTTTTCATATATCCGTGATCTTAGTTCAGAGGTTCCTTCCATAGATTTAGTAACAGTTGTATGCGAGTTTTCAAAGGTATTTCTTACAGACATGTCGGGATGCCACCCGACAAGGGATATCAACTTTTGTATTGACTTGGTTTCGGGCATGCAACCTATTTCTAGCATACCATATCATATGGCCTAAATTGAGTTTAACAAATTGAAGGAAAAGTTCCAAGATTTGCTTGATAAGGAATTCATTAGATCGAGTGTGACGCCTTGGTGTGCACCTATGTTGTTTGTGAAGAAGAAAGATGGAACGATGAAGATGTTTATAGATTATCGATTGTTAAACAAAGTCACTATTAAGAGCATATATCAGTTGTCTCAGATTGATGGCATATTTAATCCAATTCAGGAGCCATGGTGTTCCAAAGATTGATTTCAGGTTCGACTACCATCAGTTGAAGATTAGGGCATCAGATGTTCTTTAGACAACTTTCAAACTCAGTAGGGTCACTACAATTTCTTAGTAATGTCATTTGGCTTAACTAACGCCTCAGCGGCCTTTATGGATTGATGAACCGAGTGTTTAGACCTTATTTGGATCTTTTCTAATTTTCTTCATTGATGATATTTTGGTTTACTCCCACAATCGAGAGGAGCATGGATAACATCTTCGCAATATGCTTCATAGTTTGAGGGATCGTCAGTTATATGCTAAATTTTCAATGTGTGAGTTCTGATTGGACTCAGTTGCATTTTTTCAGCCATGTTGTATCTTTTGAGCCCGTAGCTCGTGTTATTACCATATTAATTACCCAAGATTAGAGTACTCTAGCACCAATGATATTGTCTGACATATTTTGTGCTCTTAGGGCTTGCAAGGCTGGGGAAAGTTTCTTTGAGGGTTGCAGTTTGCTATTACAAATGTGGATGATTGAGCATCTGTGTCATCGTCCTCAATTTTTGAGTTACGTGTCTCCAGAGAAAACATGTATAGAAGAATTCAACACAAGAATTAAAGGGGTCAAATTGCCGGAGGGATTCGCGGGTTGGACAACATATTTTAGGTCCCTTACTACTAGCCAAATTGAGTGGACATTCGGATGGTTACCCGTTGATGAAGTTGGATATATGCCGGCAGCCCGACCACATTTTCTTCTGATGGGGCTTAAGAGTATTCAACCTTATGCTCTTTATCGGGTACTGAGACAACTTGGGAGATGCCAAATAATATCCAAGGATGATGGTCTCAGTCTGCAAGTAGTTGAGATTGGCCCTGATGGTCAATTTCCTGAAGCTATAGGGTGTGTTTGGTACGAAGGAAAATATTTTCCATGGAAAATGTTTTCCTAGAAAATATTTTTATGGAAAATGAGTGATTTTATCACTTATTTTCTCTTGTTTGGTTGGTAAGTGGAAAACATTTTTCGAAAAATATTTTCTATGTTTGGTTAGAGAGTAAAAAATAGTTTTTTTAGAAAAATATTTTTTTTGCAACTCCTCTACCCCTCCCCTTCCCGAAGTCTCTAAAAATTGACACAATCTAAAGGAACTAATGTGATGCTTTACTTTTTAACGCAAAAATCGCGTATTTTCGAATCGGTAAATTTATAATTTCTAAACCCGTAAACTTTCGAACTCATAATTTTGGAACTTGTAAAATATTGAGCCTTTAAATGATAAATAATAAAATTAAAAACTGAAAAATATATTTTAAAATTTTTTGGGGGGGCATTGTAACACCCCGCCGAACACACAGCAGCGGCGGTGCCGGCCGTGCCACCGAACACACAGCAGTGACACGCAGCCTAAGGAAATTTTTTCTTTCTTTTGTGCTTGTGAGTGGGTGGGTGGATGGGAGGGGGAGGGGGAGGGGGTAGGGGTGGGGGTGGGTGGTGCGGAAAAATAAGAAAACAGAAATTTAAAATTATAGAAAAAAAAATTAAGGTAAAAGAAATTTTTTTGCGGGGTGGGGTGGAGGGGTAGTAGGGTGGATGGTAACGGAAAAACTGAAATTTTTCTAAAAAAAAAACTGTTTTTTGGAGAGGGGGTGGGGTGGGTTGGTGAGGGTGAGAATGGTTGAGAAGGAGCTTTGGAAAATGTTTTTCCTTCTTTTGATAAGGAAAACATTTTCCTCCAATTGGAGGAAAATGAATTGATAAGGAAAATATTTTCCAAAACATTTAAGCCAACCAAACATGGGAAAATTGGAAAACATTTTCCAGAAAATGTTTTCCTTCATACCAAACACACCCATAGTCCGTCAGATTTAGAATGAATGTCAATATTTGGCTGCAAATACTTGTGTCCGAGACCGAGCTAAAGGAGAGGTATCACCTGACTATCAAGCTTGGTAAAGAAAGGATGTTGCATTTGGGCGGCTGGTTTAAATACCCCATCTTCAGGAATTTGTTGAGTTATCACAAGAGCAGTGGATTTGGTTGGCCAAAGAAAATAAGTACCGGGCAAAGATTAGCATGCTAGAAAAGCAAGTCTAAGACCCCAAGTTCGAAAATAGTGTACAGGCAGCAGCAAACGAGGGTGAGAAAAAGCAATTGGTTAGAGAAAATGAGGCATGACGAGCTCAAATTCAGAAAATGAAGATAGCAGCTGAAACCCCTGTCAGAAATGCCCGAGATGCAAAGTTTATAGACAATTTGCGGCAAAAAGTGTGTGATTATAGTTCTGACCTTGAAAAAGCAGAAAAAACTAGCTGGGGTTCGGAGAAAGTTGGCTAAGAATGTAGGTGAAAGGGCCCGCGTGATTCAACAACTAAAAGAAGAGCATGATATTGAGGTTTCCAGATTGAGGAAAAAGGTTATTACCATAGAGGTCAAAATTGGCAAACAAGCAAAAGAGTTAGTATGGAAAAGGAACATTGCTATACGGTCGTATCACAATTAGAGATGGATCTATAACAACTTCAGGAGAAAAATCAACGGACTTTTGAGGCTCGGGTTGAACAAATTGGGAGGTTACTTCAGGAAAAAAGGGGATGATTAGAGAAAGAATCCTTGACATTGCTCATTATATCACTCGGAAGTGCCAGATTTGTGAGGATATGACCCAGACTACATTTTTTGCCTCAGTGATGATATTCGTGAAACAAATAATGGGTGACCTAGACCGATTGCAAAAGGGACTTGCATATAGGCCCGCGGCGAGACCGAACGATGCCCCGCGGGCATCGGTATCTTTGATGTATTCTTGAGTCTATATTGCGTTAGGTTAAGCATTAGAGTCTGTATTCTGCATTTCAATTTAAACAGTTGTTTAGAGGGTTATAGTCTAGTTGTCATTTAGAGTCTATCTTTTGAATCGTTGTTGGCTATTAATAAATTTGAAAACTCCCAAAAATTTAGTTTTTGTTTTTCTTTTCTTCAAACATATGCGCGATAGGCAAATTTATAGGATCGATATTAATCATATAAACACAAATCAAAATAAAATTGAAAAAAAAAAGAAAAAAATAAAAAAAGGGAAGAAAAAGAGAAAGAATAAAAAAATGATGAAAATGAAAAAAATGATGATGAAAAGAGAAAGAAAAGTCGCAAAAAAAGAATTGGAAAAGCAAGGAAAATTCAACCTTAATGTCCAATAACATGTATTTAACCAATTTCGTGATCCAGATTTCCAAAGCCTTCTCTTTTTCCAAGGTGTTTCAAAGATCCAAGGAATCTCAGGGATTCCAGATATTGCTTACACCCAAAATACCATTAGTATTAGAATAGTACAGTGTGGAAGAGCTAGCTCTCAAGAATCCAAGGTCAGAGGGAGCTCAAGGGTCCTAAAGAATGGCTTGCAAGAGAGGGGCAGAACTTATAGCTAGGAGTAAGTGCAAAGTGAAAGGGGGACTAGGGAGCCATGACAAATGGTGGTCATGCCTGGCCACTAAGTTGGCTGGCACACCCTTGACCACTTGTTTGGTTAAAAAATTTAGGAGTAGACCCTTGAAGGTCAGACCAAGGTCTGGATAGTGATTAGGACACTATCAGACCCAAGTCAAAGGCTCAGACACATAAAAGGGGAAAAGGAGTGGGAATTGATTGAGTTAGTGATTCAAAGAACCCAGTTCAGAATCATAGACATCTATATTAAAGTGTTGTTATGCCCTGAACCATAACCCACATACAAAGGGTAAAGGGTAAGGGAATTCACATAGGAACAATAATGACAAAGTTGCAGAAAAACAGTAAAGGAAAGCATATTTGAACTAGGATGTGAAACACATAGTGGGGGAGAAATATTTAAACTAAGATAGACATACCAGTTGCAAAATAAGAGAATAGCAGAGTAACCACAACAAGCAAGCAACAAAAAGAACTAATGTTTTCTGCAAAACACTTGAAGATTCAAGTAGAGCTTAAAGGGTATTTCAGAAAGCAAAGAGGAGAAGTACACAAAACTAGTCTGTGTATTTGAGAGAAGGAGGGAGTAGAAAGCAGATTGCCGATTATTGCTTGATTTTTACTTAATCCTTGTTACTGGTTTTTAAAAAAGGGAAGGGCTGAGCCATTTATATAGTTTTGAAAGCAGGTGAGATAGGCACAAAGGTATATACATAGAAACTAATCAAATTAGTATCAATTAGGGTATACAGACACCTTTAATTAAGAGTCTAATTCAGGCGACTAAGAAGGAAGAGAGAATCAGTTTATTAAGGCTAAATTAAGGTAAAGAGACCATATGGTGCACAAATAAGGTCACATACACAATTGGATATTTAAGGAAATAGGGCACAGAAATAAAACTAAGGTATAAGTTTAAAAATCAGTCAAGGGATCTCGGATCCAGTTGTAAATCACAAAGAGACAGAGATAATTAAGGAAGTAAATAATTCAAAACATTGGTACGAAATCACAAAAGATATAAAATCAATTATTTAAGGAAAATATCAGTAAGGTAAAAGAGGTTCAATCAAGAGAAATTAGTGACGAATTTCTTAGCCAGATTAAAGGAATTTCAAAAACAAAACTTTGAAAGGGAAGCTTATATATAAGCATGCAGTTCAAAACAAAGAAGACCAATGAGAGTTCTTTCCACAATCATAGGCAAATAAGTTCACAAGTTCGATTTCAGACTCGTCATGAGTCTGTAAATCTAGGGTTTCAGAGTGAAACCCTAGTGTCTTTCACTTCAAAGAAAAGAAAGCCCCCCATATCTTAGGGTTTCACATCGAGTCGGAGGTGAGGGAATTGTTCGAAGTCACAGAGATAGGCAGATATGCAAAAAAAAAGTAAGAGGAAATTAAGAGTTTTAAGGCGAAAGTAGGCAAGAGCATGATCAACATAACTTAGAAACAAAATCAAAACATGAGCTTAAACATATAAGCAAAAGTGAGTCAATAACTAAGCTAACATGTGAACAAAAGAGGTAAAAGAATCTCCCTAAAAGATCCAGTTAGAAACACAAGAGCACACTTGAACATAACAAGGAATAAACAACGAGCATGAATACACATAAAAAGAGTAAAAGAATCAGAAATATTTAGAAACCATTTTCAAAAAACCCTAAAAATAGGATTCAAACAGTTTTAAAGAGGGAAAATTGGGGAAAAACTCTAAAATGGCACACACAATATAGATCTAGCATATATCTAGACGAATAAGCAAAAAAAGAACCTCGATTAGGCTAGGGTTTTTGAGAACCCAAAAGGACGAGAAAGCTCGGAAGTCTCGAGAATGGTTGTGAGCTAACAAGGTCGAATCGAGGCTGAAGAGGCTGAGATACGCCGGAGCAAAGCCGGAAACAACAAAGGAAACTCGAA
The DNA here is from genome assembly GCA_032618575.1 of Nicotiana noctiflora. Lineage (NCBI taxonomy): Eukaryota > Viridiplantae > Streptophyta > Magnoliopsida > Solanales > Solanaceae > Nicotiana > Nicotiana noctiflora. The sequence goes on along the minus strand of JASVEL010001565.1, from coordinate 266,787 downwards.
CCGGCCTGGGTCTGGATGAAGACCTTTGACATCTAGCCTCAAATCTTCAATGAGCAAGCGTCTGAGAGCAGGAGATAGTGGGTAGAGGTTGTCCATGGGTAGATTAGCCATGGATTCTGGTGATTTGAGGTTGAAGAGGGGGGTAGGTGAATATTAGGGTTTTAGAAGTTGAGAAGGTTAAAGATAGACGAGGGGAACCAAAGGCGGCGGATTGTCGAGAATAGGGATAGGGTTAGGGTCGTTTGGGAATTAAAATGGTAAGAAGGAAATGTGGATGTTGATCATTTTGGTCAACGACCTGGATCAAAAGGGAGCCGGGGGGGGGTAAAAATAAACGGGTCATGGGTCGGGTTAATTAAGAAATTAGATTGGGAATTTTGGGTCTAATTTGGTCTTAAGATTGAGGTTAATTTCGTGCTAAAATTAAAATGGAAAGGGCTAACTTTTAAATAGCCACTTTTCTCTTGTTTTAACTTATAAAAATAGCAAAATAATTTCTGGAAATAAATCAAATATGATAAAATGATTAATGATACATAATTATCAAATTAAAAATAATGGAGTCAATTTTATAAATATAATTACAATTGAATCTTTAAAGAGGCTAGTATTGCAATTATATGCAATTTAGTTTTAAAATACTAAATGAATTTGTAAAATTGTGCAAAAATCATATTAGCTATGTTTTGATATAAATATAAGAAAAAAAAATTGTTTTCCAAAATGGCAAATTTTGGAAATAATTATTGGATTTTATAGTATATAAATACGCAATAAATTGGTTTAAAAATCATTAAAAAAATATCAAAACTCATGGGTGTGCTTATATATGCACAAATATGCTATTTTGGAAGTATTCTGGGTACGAAAAATACATAGCAAAAAATTAGGTATCAACACTATTCAAATGTACTGACGTCCCTTTTGCCGAGGAAATTCATCTCACGATGATGACAATTATTTAAAGGTTAATGATTCATAGTTCTAGGATTCTCGTACTAGATATTTGGTGTTCCCCGGTTCTTTCTGGGCATTATCATTACTACACTCATCAGTATTTTCATTTAGTCAATATTTTTAGTACATATTGGAGGCTTCATAGACTAGAATAACAGTTAGATAGAGTCACAGGCTTTTCACATTAAGCTATGTTGGCCAGAAATATGTTTTATAACTGTATTAGTATTTCCGCACATTTGATTTACATCATTTAGAATTTTAGTATATCAACATGTGTTAGTTTATCTTTCGCATTCTGTATGTTATATATCATATGTTGATTCGGTCAGCTAGTTGGCTCACTCGACAAATGTAGTTAGGCACCTAGTGTTGTGTTACGTGTAGGCCCAGGTTCGGGGCATGACAGTTTCACCGGGTGAAACTTCCGGTCCAATCTCAGTCGATGCATAGTGATGTTCGGTGGGATCCTATCATATCTTGGTGGGACCAAGCAAAACAATCAATGTTATTTAAAATGAATTTAACGAGTTTTTTCCTAAGCAGTGAAGTTAACTCCGTGCCCAGGTACACCTTTCGATCTAACAGATGCTTGATCAATATGATTTGTTCCAGTTCTTCGACCGTTAACTTTGTTGCATCAGAATTATTGGGGATTATGAAGGTTCAATGTATCATATAATCATCAACCCCAAAAGTTTCCTACTCCTCTGATCGAGCCGAGGCCGGTGACTGTGGTTTATAATGGACTTATTTCTTTCTCGTTCACTCCTACCCCTTTACTGATGAAAGCGCCAACACTCGTTCTACCTCATTGATTGTAAACATTTCTTTGGTAGTGGGCTTTTCATCGTACATCATTTTGATTCCTTCTGGTGTTGAGAATTTCAGGACTTGATGAAGTGTCGAGGGTACCACACTCATGTTATGGATCAAAGGTCTCCCGAGCAATGCGTTTTACCTCATGTCGCCTTCGATCACATGGAACTTAGTTTATTGGATGGTATCGACCACATTTATTGGAAAAATGATTTCTCCTTTGGTGGTTTCACTTTCCATATTGAAACGGTTAAGTACCCAAGTTGTAGGCACGATTTGATCTTTGAGGCGGAGTTGCTTTATGACCTTTGATTAAATATTATTTTCTTACCTAGATTAATCAACACACATTGGACTTGAATTTTATTCTTCATGATAGATATTACCAGTGTGTGATAGGTAGGTTCCTCTATCACTTCTACATCCCAACATTGAAAGACAAGGTTTCTTATGGTAAGTAATATTGAGTTTGCTTTTCCCTTGTGATTGCCACCTCAATGCGTTTAGATACCCGTCCTTGCGGAATATCGACCCCACTGTCCATCATGTGAATTACATCTTGTGGCTCTTCCAGTTCATTCTATTTGCTTGAATCCCTATTTTTGAAATGGTTCTTGGATCGATTACTTAAGAATTCTTAAAGGTGACCCTCGTTGAATAAAGAGCTACCTCCTTCCCCAGTTGTCCGCAATCTTCAATTTTGTGACCATGGGTACCATGGTATTTCCACATTTGATTTGGATTCCTCTAAGCTATGTCGGTCTACTGGGGCCTGGGCCATCTCGTATCCTTGATTCGTCCAATAGTTGATACAATACCTAACGCATCAATGCTGAAGTTGTATTCTGGTAGTCGTGGTGCTTCCATGGGCTTGACATTTTATACAAAGCTATTTTTACTCATGAGCCCTTTGGAGCCCACAATGTATGGTTGGTAACAAGTTATATTAGATTAGGGTTCTCTATCAATGTCCCTTTAAATTTTGTCAATGTGCCTATTTAAGTAAATAGAACCGGAAGGGATTCCCATTTAATATTCCTCGAACCTGATCTTTGACTGAAATTGATTATGCACATCGAAACATGTCATAGCTGGATATGCAATTAAATTCTCTTTTAGTTGTTGTGATGATATCGAACTTCGTCGTTCAAACCTTGAGTGAAAGCTTGAACAACCCAATCGTCTTTGAGCAGAGGTAGGTTTATGCGTGCCATCTAAAACCGAGATACAAATTCCCTTATCATCTTATTGTTCTTTTCTAACATTGAAGTTGTTCGACTTCTTAGTCGTAACTTTTATTGCTCTAGCGTGAGCCTTTACGAACAGATCTGCAAGAGTGACGAAGAAATCGATGGAATTGCGCTGCAAATTGTGGAACTATATCATTTCCCCTTGTGATAAAGATTCAAAAAACTTTTTCAATAGGTCAGACTCAATCTCATCATCTTCTAAGTCATTCCCCTTTATTGCGCACGTATAAGAAGTTACATGTTCATTAGGGCCATTGGTTCCATTGTATTTTGTAATTTCTGGCAGACGCAATTTCTTCGGGATGAGATTCAGGGCCGCATTTAGAGGGAAAGTCTTCTTTACGAACTTCTTCGAATCCAAATCCTTTAGAATTGGGGGATGCCCCCAGTATTTGGTCAAACCTTGAGTTTTATATTTCTACATTTTTGTCATTAGCCTAGATTTCTTTCCACCCGATTTGATCCGTTAAGTAAGCCCCCCAATCATTTTTATAATGGCGGCATAAGTCCCCGATTCATTGGCATTTAGTTTTTCCGGTACAAATTCGATTCTATGAACAACTTCTTGTGATGTTTCGAGCTCAATTCTTCTGGGTGCTCGATTCTTATTTTGGAGTTGCGCTATCGCAGCTTGTCCAGTCTGTAACATTTTGAATATCATTCGAAGGCTAATTCCGCCTTCTTCACTGCTCTATGCATTTTGATCGGCTGTTCCGGCATATCTCCGGAATCTATTTTCATGGTTGACCGCCGAATTCCCATTAATGGCAATATGAGAGTTGACATTGACTAGATCTACGGCCGGTGGTCCATCAGGGTTGACTGTAGGTACACTATTTCACCGGGCGACCATGTTTTCATTCTCGCCATGAAGACCAAGGATGTTGTATGTGTGAGTGAGTGATGCTTGAGAGTTTGATATATTAATTCCTGAAATCAAAGACACTTTCGAGAACAAGTATAAACAAGTGTGTATTATGGGAATATATACCAAGCAATTACTATTATACCTAGCCCCACAGTGGGCACCAAATTATTTACCCTTAAAATTGGATAACAACTTAATTTATAATGTGGTTATAAGGATACTTGATTTTACCTAATACCAATTGATAAATATAAATATTAGTAATAGAAATTAACGATAAGATAAGGCAAACCAGTCTTTGAACTCAATTTAGTTCTCGAGCTCGAATATCCTCGAATTGATTGGTGCGAGAACTGTAAAAATATAACAAGCCGATGAACAAAAATATGAACTAATGAAAAGGTGTTATATTGCTTTTATATCTCAGAGTGAAAGGTGTCTACAAAATGATTAGAACCCTCTTTATATAGTAGATGAATCCTATCTATGATACAATTCTAATTATGAAAGTAAATCTCATGATTAGCCTAAAGAATCGTCCTTGATTTGATCTGTTCCGGGATTTCCGTCATGATTATCGACTAGTCACGAATATCTCACTTTTCTGTTATTGCACTTTTTTCGAAGTCTATCCTATTTTATCTCGATCGCTATTGGCCTTGATCTCGACAGGCACCTCGCTTCTCGAACTCGGTACCTTGTCTTCGTGCTCTGGTCTGATCCACTACGAAGTCGACCTATGACGTAACTCCCTGAACTCGTTCAAATAGTAAAATCGGGTTGGCACGATTTTAACCGTATACACACAAATCTTTTTGGTTTGATGTTCTTACGAAGAAGTATTGCAGAATGAAAACATAAGGTTTCTTGATTCTTTTCCTAAGAGGCGCGATCGCACATTAGGAAAAACACCGTTAGTTCATGAAGCATCTTCAAATTAAGAGGGTATACTTTAGAGCATTGGTAAATGGTAATGACAATAACATAAGGCTAATATTGATTAATTAAGTTATTTGATTTATTTGTCGACAAGGTAACTATTGCTTATACGTATCTTTCGAGTTCTTACTTGCTTATTTAAGCTAGCATAATACGTATGTGTCAATAAAATTTGAATAAACAAGAATGCATAAATAATTCATGTATAGGTATATGTATATATTCTAATCGCACATTCATTCCCTGATGCCAGGTTCAAGACTTACTCTATTTAATCCTACTGCAATCTATACTTTCAAGTTAAATTCTAAATTCATAGATGGTGTTTAATTGGCGATCAAATAATTAAATAATAAATGCATGATTGAAAAAATAAATCGATACAATAAATTCACGAGAATAATTCAAGCTTTAAATCACAATATTTATCTAGCACCCACAACCCTAAAATTTATAATAAATTATAAAATTAAGGAAAAGAGAAGAAAAACTTAGGGTTGAATTTGCTCTCAAATTACTCTAGCCGTCGTCGCTTGTTCCAAAAGTCGGATTCTCCCAAGGAAAATAAGGACAATGGCATTATAATGCTTTTTTACTCCAGATGATTCGCTCTTTTGCGCACTCTATCCATTAAGCCACCTTCATAATAATAACAAATAAAAATTTGGATAGTTAGGTGTATTTGGCACAAATTACAATTAAAGAGTGATGAAGTCATGAGTAAATTAATATCTAAACAGACATAAATATGCCTAACAGCAATAATTCACTAGTCTTTACGAAAACTTTTTGTATGGTCAGTTTGTTCTACATGGTACCAATCCTATATAACAAAACAAGAAAGAAATAATTAAATTGATTTATCATCGGACAAAAGGTAACTTTCTGATGCATGAGAAAAACAGTTTACTAACAACATGTAGATAACATTGGTGATCAGCTCTGTCTTGACAGTCTGCTGTCCTTTATTGATTTATACAGAGAATTGTTTGCTCAATAGGCATAGTCAATATTGTTCATAGATAATTAGTTACACAAAATAGTATAATAATATGGTTAAATTAGTAAACTTGTAATTTTTTGTATTAGTGATAAGTAAAATAAATCAAACTGACTAGGATATTTAATTGAATAAATCAACAAGAGATATTAGTGTTAGGAAGTGAACTCTAAAAATATAGCGTTAGAAGAACTTATGCCCGTCAACATTTAGTATTTATTATGAAAAGTAAAGTTCGATATTAATAGATCTGACTTTTTTTTTAATCATTTGAGTGAGATGTTGTCACCAAAATCAAAGAGCTGTCCACCTACAACTCATTTATGACTGAACATTTATATGGACCATTCAGGTTGTTAATTAACAACTGTTAATTACTGCGATTATATGGACCATTAATGTATGAACAAACGATTGATATGAATCATGGTTTTTAAGTTGCTTTCATCCAATAATGCGGAATTTCTTGAAATAAAGTAAGATTTTTGAACATTAAAACATGATGCAAGGAAATTCGATCTAAACGTGACTTGTGTTTTTCTATAACAAAAAAACATTGGTTTCTGATATATTCTTTCAAATAGTTAGTTCGCATTCGTAGAGAATAGAACCACGAGCATCACGTCAATTACATAATTAGGGAGACCAATATTGACATGCATGTACAAATGAACTTGTACTATTAGTCTTAAGTTTATTTCCTTTATTAAAAAGTTTCTTTGTTACATTAGGTAAATACTTACCGGTATATAATATATTTTACATTAAAACAATTTATTTAACATTAAATGTTAAATATTAATGTGAGATTTAACCATAAAAGACAGCTCATGATATTCCATCCCAAAACAGATGTGGGATAAACTGAAGTTGGCACCTTCAAATGGACCATGAACAACATACAAAAAATGACGTTGGATGGACATTCTTTAAACTATTATTTATATTTTGACTCAGTTATGAAATATTTTAAAAATTATAACCGACGACATATTTTAAAGCGCACTGGGTAGAATTTACTCGATGGACAAAATTATGAAGAATGTTAGTAAAATTTAGAGTGAAAATTAACTATGGTAATTGTCAGGATTTGTCACAAGATTCTGACAATCGCCTGAATTTCAGCCATACTACAAAAAGATTATGGTGTTAGTTAACATTTTATGGCAAAATTTACGTCGATCACTATAATTATTGCGTGCTTTAAAATTTTGTCCAGCACATCATATAATTGTGGTGCTTATGGAGAATTCTGTTCTGCGTACTTTCAAATTTAAATATGCATGGATTTTCTTTTTAGCCAAGTTGTTTAGAGTCGCTCCATTAATTAAAGTGTTTTCTAAATTCAAAGTACATCTTAGTCTCTCTATATCTTTTTCTTCAATTAATTAGTATTCTTTTCGTTTCAATTCATGTGAACTTGTTTCACTAGGTATGCAATTTAACAAAATGTGATAACTTTTAAATTTGTGATTCTAAACAAGTTAAAAATGGGTTCATACTATTTGTGTGGTTATAAAAACTTCTCATTAATTGTAGAATTATAATTTTAAGCTAAATTATTTCTAAATTTTAAAACGAGTTATTCATTTTGGATCGGACCAAAAAAGAAAGAGATTCACATAAATTAACCCGAGGTAATAGAACTTTATATGTAATTGAAAATTATAAAAATAACTGAACTATATATATATATATATATATATAAGTTGTGACGGAACAAACGCGATTGAAATATGGAGTCACGCTTTCTAAGTTGTTGCCAGTTACTTGCATATCTATCCTATGAGTCAACACCTTTACAATAAAAACTACAAAATAATAGGTATTCTTTCCTCCGACTAATTACTAATAAATTTCTTTGAAAATAAATACTGACTTGAGTTTAAAATGGTTTGATAATTAATAAACCGTTATCAAAGAACCAGATTGTCACGATTTTAATCTAATCTCTAAAACCAATCACATACAATAGTTAAACCAACAAAATATGATATCATGAAGCAAAGTTTAATATAAAATACTAAAATAAAGATGATACAAGCTAACTGGTCACGCTCAACTGAGTCTCACAAAAGATCATGCGACCGTTGCAAATATAATTTGAGTATTGTAGCCCAGAGTCGAATTACAGAGAATTAACCCACCAATTACCACTATCGGATTTACTCAATTCACACAATCTGTTTTTCCTAACTTTCTGATTCACAATTGTTGATTTTCTAACACTAATACTGAAAGCAATAAATAACTAAAAATTAACTAAGGTTGATGTGTAAACAATATAAAGAAGGACTAAGGTAATAATTTTCCCCGTTGGTTTTTTCTTCGGTTGTCTATTTCATAATTATGATTTAGCTATCTCTAACAATCATGAACTCTCTATCTATCATAATTCCTTCTCAAGTAATTATAATAATCTACTATATGTGTGAGCACGTGATTTTTACCCTACACATGAGTTATTCCTATAAAATCCAAAATAAATAATTTTTCTTTATTGTTATAATTTTTGTGTGAATTTTGTGTTAGTTGTTTGCATGTTATTTGCGTGTGATAAATGAAAATATAAAAAATTTGCATCTTTAGGAAATTAATCCATTTTTTTTGTTAATTAAAGAAAAATCAAAAAAAAAAAAAGTAAGTTAGTTTTTAAATTGAAAATCGCCAAAAAGAAGGTAATTAGTTTTAATTAGCTCCAAATAATTACAAAGTAGAATAAATACAAAATACAAAAAAAAAATACAAAAAGAATAAAATACAAAAAAAATACAAGGAAAGAAATACAATGCAAAATACAAAACAAGAGAAGAATAAGAAGAATTAGGCCAAATAAAATCGGCCAGCCCAGCTACCCAGCGGCCCAAATGCCCCAGCCCAATGCCCAGCCGACCCCAGCCCAAACATCCCCAGCCTGCCCGGTTCTCTCCCCCATTTGTTCAATCTTGGCCATTAAAGCCAAATGATCCAACGGCCCTGATATGTCATTACAATTTGATATACATTAGATACAACATAGTCACCTTGTCTCTTTAATCTCAAGTTTCCACAGACGCCTCTTCTCCTTCTTCAACAGAGGCGCCGCCGCTAGGGTTCCGCCTCCCATGGCGGCGGCTGGCCACTTTCCCGGCCAAAAATAATACCAAAATGATCCCCTTCCTCTCCTCATCACAACCATGTTATCCTTTTCCTTCAAAACTCGCCATAACCCCTCCAAACCACGAACCCTAATGGCGCCGCCACCCCTTCCCTCTGCGCCGCCGGCCTCCTCACCACCCAAAACCACCCCAAATCAACACCCCCACCATTCTTTATATCGTGACACAAAGAAAACGAGTCAAAGCCGCCGGATTTTTTAAGAACAACTCAAACGGCCGCGGATTTTCAAGATTTGAAGCCCGTCTCAAAGAAAATTCAAGAAAAAAAGGGCTCGCGTGAGGAATAATCAAGAAGAAGCTCGAAAAGCTTTCAAGAAGCGAAGAAAATTCAGAGGAAAAACAAGGAAAAATAGAAAACTACAAGAAAGAATAAAGAGCTAAGTTCTTTTATCTTATTTTATTTTAGATTCTTTGTTCTTCTATATGACTGATTTCGTTTGTGTTTCTTTTTATTCTTCGAACTTCTAGTGTTACAAAATAACAATTAGTCTAATGAATTCTAATAGACATGAATGAAATACGCATGATTCCAATTCTGATTTTCTGTTAGATTTTGTTAGTTTCTGATTGTTATTAGTATTGTTTGAATTAATTTGTAGATTTTTAGATTTTTCTATTAGGATTTCTTCTAATTTCTGTTTTCGGCCATACTTTGATTTTATTGGTATAATTAGGTTTTTAGACTTGTTATTCTTCTTCTGTTTATTTAATAATTTTTGACAGTTTTAAGATTTTTGTTCGAATTGTTAGATTTTTGCCCATTCTGATTTTCATTAAGTGTTTCTGGATTTTTGTTAGATTTCTATCAGTTCTTATCTTATTAGTATAGTTTTAGCAATTTTTAGATTCATTAGTATAGGATTTCCGTTAAAATTATTGACTGCCGTAATTCTTAGATTTTCCTTTTGTCACGACCCCAAATCCGGTCGTGATGGCGCCCAGCACATTGCTAAGCCAGCCTGACCAATCAATATAAACAACGGAGCTAGACGCTCTCTTTTAGCCCATTTAAGCATATCAAATCACGAAGCAATAGCGATACAAATAACGAAAACAGGGAACCAAGTCCCATAATACATCAACTCCCATAGACCAAGGGTCAAGAGTCGTGAGCCTCTACTGAACATGGGTGTATAATGGTTTACAAAAATACCAAGTGCGGAAAGAAATGTCAATACGAAATCGAAAGACAGTAGGAAGAAATATCGGGTCCTGCGGACTCTGCAGCTACCTCGAATATCCACAAACGTCGCCTCGCACAGCTACTGGATCACTGCTGAGAGGTACCTGGATCTGCACACAAGGTGCAGGGAGTAAAATGAGTACTGCCAGACTCAGTGGTAATAAACAAGGGTAAGACAGCGCAGATAAGAAATCCGCAATAAAGCACTATGTAAAGCTATAATCGGCTACCCTGTCATAGAATCAATCTTCACTGTACCTGTTCCAACAATTACCAATAAATAGCATAACAACTAGCAGATGTAGCTAAATGCAATGCAATGCATGATATGACCGCTACGGCGTGTAGCCCGACTCCAATTTTGGGTACCCGTGCTCACTGTGGGGGTTCAGACTCCGGAGGGGCTCCTACAGCCCAAGCACATCTCATAGAGATATCCCTGCGGCGTGCAGGTCCGATCCAACATATATCTCGCTGCGGCGTGCAGCCCGATCCACTACTAGTCAGCTAATATGCAGATACAGCCTCGCAGGCTCAAAAGTAGTTTTTGAAAACTCTTTTATCATTTTTCAGTTGGAAAACAGTAATATCAAGTTCCAGAGATTGGAATTTAGCATAATAACCAAAAATAGCTGCGGACTAGTAGTAAACTAGCATGTCTATGTGATAAGACAATGATAACGATCCTCGCGGGATCCAATAACTGGCTCACGGCCCACATGTATACTCAACCGCCCAAGAAGGGGTTCCTCGGCTCAAGAGTGGCCATTATCACAATATATATATACATATATGCAACCATCCGAGAAGGAGGTTCGACGGCTCTAGAATAGCCAATAATACAGTATCAACAGGTTGGACTAATATGTAGTCTCCAGTTCATGATCGACCCCGCACTCTCGAGAGTGTGCGTGTCTCGCCGCTATACAGCGTCACAAAGTGGTATACCGGGGTTTCGAACCCGCTGGTCATCACCCACAACTATTACTCACCTCAATACGGCGCGACGACTACTCCGCAATGCCCTTGCCACGAGAATCAAGCTCCGCACGCGTAGAATCTGATCAAATACAGTAAAAATACAACAATTTAGGCCAATGGGACGACACCCAATCAATACAACTCAATTTACATCAAAATTCCCAAAGTTGTCAAAACCCGAGCCCCGGGCCCACATTCCGAAAATTTACGAAATTCACATTTCTGGAACCCTCGTCTCAATACGAGTCTAAGCATATCAATTTTACCAAATTCGGACTCCATTTGCCCATTCAAAACCTTGATTTTCTAAAGTCCAAGACTAGGGCTAAATCCTCCATAAATTACCCCAAATTCCTCCATTTTCATGATATAATTGCGTAATATTATCAATACTAATCATAATATGAGTTCATAGTTGATTACCTGATGATTTCCCTTGATTTTCTCCTCAAAATCGCCCAAAATCGCCCTTAAGCCGAGACCCCCAAATGTTAAAATGTTTCTGAAATTTTCTAACTTCTGATACACTTACTTACAGCGATTTTCGCTTCTGCGGAAGAATTTCCGCTCCTACGCATCCGCTTCTGCGGAGACTCGATCGCTCCTGCGGATATTTCCTCTTCTGCGGCTAGACGTCCGCCTCTGCGGACTCGCCTAAGCGGCTCCCTTCCGCTTCTGCGATGGCCGCTTCTGCGGCTCCCTTTCCGCTTCCGCGATTCCGCTTCGGCGGAAAATGCTCCGCTTCTGCGGTGCCCAGCGCTTCTGCGCTCCTGGTCCGCTTCAGCGCACCCGCTCCTGCGCCCATAATTCCGCAGGAGCGGAAACAACAGAAGCAGTGCACTATTTTCTGCAATTTTCCATATTTCTCCCGATTAACCATCCGAAAACACCCCGAGGCCCCCGGGACCTCATTCAAACACACCAACACATCCTAATTCCTTATTCGAACTTATTCCAATCATAAAAACACCATCCTAAACATCAAAATCACCAATTAACCACGGATTCACGCCTAAATTCCTTAAAACATTCCAAATTACACATTCAATCAAAAACCCGACCAGACGACGTCCGAATGACCTGAAATTTTGCAGACATATCCAAAATCACATTACGAAGCTACAAAAATTGTCGGAATTCTATTCCGACCCCCGGATCAAAATATTACCTACCATCCGGATTTCGCCAAAATTCAACCTTAGCCAATTCAAGCCTATTTCTACACCGGGCCTCCAAATTCAATTCCGATCGCTCCCCTAAGTCACAAATCACCTCCCGGAACTAACCGAATCATCCGAATCCGATTCCGAGCCCTCTAACCAAATAGTCAACTCCGGGTTGACTTTCCTTATTCAAGTCTCCTTCAAAAAGGCTATATGCCTCATTTTCAATCCAAATCACTCCTAAATCACCCGATAGACCCTAACACTGATATAAAAGCATAAAACATGCAATTGCAACATGACGGAGTGGTAAATTCCCGTAACGACGGGTCGGGTCGTTACATTCTCCCCAACTTAAACAAACGCTCGTCCTCGAGCGTACCGGAGTGGTACTAGAAGCAACTCAATAGCTGAATGACCTTACCCAGCATATATTCGGGCGATCACACGTCGCCCTATCTCTCATAAGCCTGAAACACCATATAGCTGAAATCTCACGGACCATCTTAACCATAAACCACATTGTACTTTCTGAAATCATATACCAATTGCTAATCCCATTCCTGTACTCAGGATACACTAGAATCCACTGCAATAAGCCATACTCACCACTCCGGGTGAGATCATATGATGTATCAAACAACCCAATCACTCGAGACGATAGTCTCTAATCACAACAATTGGCCACAATCACCAAATACTAGCTGAAAACCTCTTTCATTAGATAGAGTCTTATTCTAACACCTCCATATCCCTGCCCACGGCAGCTGAAGCACGCGATATACCGAACCCATCTCTCGGGTTAACCATTCGTGAATCTATTTCCCTTTTTAAAACTCATACCACGATAGGTTTCGGAGCCAAACCTCGGTTTCTACCTTTCTAACAAGCTAAGATCCAATATGCTCGTATTCATTAATGACTCCAACGGTCATTTCGATTATAACACACCACACTGGTGATAAACACCTCAACACCGACCTAAGCCACGACGAGCACAACATAGGCTCCAATAGAAACGTCTGCACACACTCGAATCATGACAGCTCAATTCATGACAACTGTCTCCAGCAAATAGAGCTGCAATTTAATCCCTCTGTGCCATCATAATATAGAACTCAGACCGCGTCTCGCATTATAGAAATAAAGTACCCGAATCCTCCTCGAGAGGTCATAACATCACGTGGCCTTGCCACAATTTATGATTCTATCCAAACACTATTACTCATGAAACACCTCAAGTTACCAAGCTCAAAAAGGTCATCCACGCACAGATCTAGGTCTGAACCCAAGCAATCAACCTCACCCACGGTGAAACAATTAATGTATGCTATCACATCCTGAAAGGACACAACCGATGTGCCATTCGCCAAACGATACTCAATACGGACTCTTCCTCAGAAGCCAGGAGGTATTGTATACCAGGTAACATATAACTAACTATATTTTCACAATATTCTGTTGCGGCGTGCAACCCGCTCCAATGACATACCCGTGGCGGCGTTCCACCCGATCTAGATACCATACCTGTGGTGGCGTGCCACCCGATCCAAGTAACCCTCGTCAAATGAATACGCGTCGAGTCAAGTTGCTCATCATAATAAACATATATCGCCTCAAGTTTGGCCACATGAAACGCATCCGACAACGTTTCTCAATACTGGAACTGAATCAATGGTAGATACTTCTACACTAACATCCGCCACTAAGGTCCAACTGACAAAGCAATGCCTACCAGCCGTCCGCTGGTCCTGTGTACAACTACTCTGTTGGAGCATACTCTGATGTTCTCTGCTACGCAATTTGTGCCATTTTCCGACATAGCCCATATCACATTAGTCTAGACGACCTGGCTTATGTCAACCAGTCAGCAATTAAGTATCATAATCCGAATTCGTTTTATCAAGTCAAGAGAGAGCCTCTAAGGCTTCCGATTTCCAATAATCACAAAACGGTGTCGATGCACACGATATACAACTACTGCATAGGCGGATTAACGAGAATTTCAAGTCTCCTACACATATATAACATATGAATCACTATGCCCGATTCCGTATTTCACCGTACATATACATAACGCACATCAAGCGTCCATTCATACCACGACAGCCATTCAGAAATTTCATTATGCCATCAACGACTCAATTATTTTAGTCGATCCAACAAGAGAATACCACTCTACCATGGATATTATCGGTTTACATTACCTTGTCCCTTTGCACCATATACCCTGCCAAATTACTAGAATAGCAGTACCATTTTCTTAAATCACCAGCAGCTGTCCGCGCTGCTCAATAATTTTATTGACTTTCCATATATTATGAACTGATCTCAAAACCTAGAATATACCATTATCAACTTTCCATAACACATCGTGTATACCATATCACACTAAGACAACATGAAAATTCATATCCCTTTCCTCCGCCTCAACATTGGCGCACTCAACTAGTCAAGGACTTTCGTGATCCCATATAGAAGAAAACTCATTACACATTCCACGCTTCGCATATCGATAGGAATATACTCATCTTCAAACCATGATAAAACACATCACAAACTATTTCTTCCCATTCATTGCATAAGTTAAACTGCCAGGACTGAGTCCTTATACCCATATTATACTCATATCGGGTTACACGACCGCCAACACTCAAAAGCTTTATTGCACAATATCTGCAAGACTCCTTACTTCAACCACATACCAGGAATTAGTCGTATTCTTTATCATACCGCTTCGGTTTATTAACAAGTCATTCCATTTACCCAGTTTCCTTTCTGATTCATCTTTGATTTAATATTAGCCACTACTGTAGCACCATAACACATGAACTCATTCCACACGAGACTCGTACATAAAACCACACGGTCTGAGACATATAGGCCACTGAATACTCTCTCAATATTTCCAGAAGGATCACATCCTACAATACTTTATTTTGAAGAACCTCTTGCGATTTGAATTCGTTATCATTACCTTCCAATACGGATTACATAGAATCCCTTCATTCACATGATATAACACAAGCCTTGATCTTTTCTAACGAAACCGCCATCTTTAGCCACATACACAATCTTAAGGCACCTGACTGTTACAAGCAAAATCTTGAACATTGCAAACCATTCTCGGGCATCATTCACCCTTATTCAGCTGTAATTCAACTGTCCTATTGAGTAGAACCACTCGTGTTTTGTTAGAACTTCTGACATCGCAGAACATGACTACTTACAGACACTATTAGCTATCACTTTTTTCTATACACCAAGCATTCCTTACCAACATCAGTTCAAAATACCCTAGTATTTCTTCACATCTACGAAGCACCATAACCTTTATCGGAATTTTCCCAACATACTTAGAGACAGAATCAACATAGCACACAATAGTGCAATCGGTTAATCAATAGCAACCTCCCCAACTTAGCTCGAAGCCATTCATCAAAGCACTTTCAACCACTCATATCAGTATTACTCAAGTGATGCCGAAATGTTAGTATGATATTAAACTCAAGTCATTTACAAGCTTCGGCGAAGATTCGAATCATCAGAAATATTAACTCTTTTGCAATTCTTGCATTCATTCACACACAACAGCTACGCCCCCTCTTTAGGTGACAAAATCTTTTCTAAGTCCCGAATTTTCCAAAAATTTCGGCAGAGTTTCCTTTGTAAATTGGCCTATCCACCTGCCAGAGAATCACCAAACCATCCTAGATATACTTCCACAACTCAACAAGATATCACAATGTATTTCAACAACATTAAATATTAATACCACACGAATTATATCATCACAATTTATACTTGAACCTGCGATGTATCTGCTCGAATCATAACACATATCAATACCTTTCAATTACACATGAGAATCAACCCACCTACCTCGCCTCAATTTAGCATTTCAGCACAATACCTTCTACCAGGATATACATAGCATAATCACTTTAGTCTTCCCGAGTTTAAACTTGTTCCACTACAAATAAGGCATTTTACCTTCCAATTACGAGATATGATAAATATTCACCACGCCCATAGCTCGGGGCTACACAACAGTTTAGATAAGAGTCGAACAATTAACAACTCATCCATTAGTAAGCCTCCATAATACTCTACAGATCGGCACAAGGCCCCAAACATGGCTACTAGCCCAAGTACATAGATATAAGCCCAGTCTTAGTCACTTTACACAGTAATTTATCAATTGGGAAGGATCAAGTCCAAATCCCCGGTCACAATACCACCACGCTCGTCACATGACGCGTATTCCCTCTCAGCACAACACTGTATAGTGCA
The DNA here is from genome assembly GCA_032618575.1 of Nicotiana noctiflora. Taxonomy (NCBI): domain Eukaryota; kingdom Viridiplantae; phylum Streptophyta; class Magnoliopsida; order Solanales; family Solanaceae; genus Nicotiana; species Nicotiana noctiflora. Next base: position 250,176 of record JASVEL010001565.1, on the reverse strand, counting down.
AATACAGGGTTTCAAACCCTCAGTACATTATCTATTGCCACCACTCACAAAATCAGCACCTCAATGCTCAAGTCATAAACAAGGTCCAGCCTCAAGTCATCCCGACCGGCCCAACATGAACTCACAGAGATTATATCTCGCCCCTCACTCGGGGAAATCACAAGCCATAAGGCAATTATATTGCCGAGCGCTCGATGCGTACACAGACGTGTGGAAGGAATTTCAAAAATTATATCTCAAGCTGAATCAAGTGCGCACGATAAGAATTCCAAGAAACGTGAAATGTTTCCTAAAGGTTCGCAGCCTCCCGAGGATAAGTACAGGCATCCCCGTACCGATCCACAAGACTCTACCAACCGGCTCAAGACTCATGAGGCCTAGTAAACCTAGGCTCTGATACCAACTTGTCACGACCCCAAATCCGGTCGTGATGGCGCCCAGCACATTGCTAAGCCAGCCTGACCAATCAATATAAACAACGGAGCTAGACGCTCTCTTTTAGCCCATTTAAGCATATCAAATCACGAAGCAATAGCGATACAAATAACGAAAACAGGGAACCAAGTCCCATAATACATCAACTCCCATAGACCAAGGGTCAAGAGTCGTGAGCCTCTACTGAACATGGGTGTATAATGGTTTACAAAAATACCAAGTGCACAAAGAAATGTCAATACGAAATCGAAAGACAGTAGGAAGGAATATCGGGTCCTGCGGACTCTGCACCTACCTCGAATATCCACAAACGTCGCCTCACACAGCTACTGGATCACTGCTGAGAGGTACCTGGATCTGCACACAAGGTGCAGGGAGTAAAATGAGTACTGCCAGACTCAGTGGTAATAAACAAGGGTAAGACAACGCAGATAAGAAATCCGCAATAAAGCACTATGTAAAGCTATAATCGGCTACCCTGTCATAGAATCAATCTTCACTGTACCTGTTCCAACAATTACCAATAAATAGCATAACAACTAGCAGATGTAGCTAAATGCAATGCAATGCATGATATGACCGCTACGGCATGTAGCCCGACTCCAATTTTGGGTACCCGTGCTCACTGTGGGGGTTCAGACTCCGGAGGGGCTCCTACAGCCCAAGCACATCTCATAGAGATATCCCTGCGGCGTGCAGTCCGATCCAACATATATCTCGCTGCGGCGTGCAGCCCGATCCACTACTAGTCAGCTAATATGCAGATACAACCTCGCAGGCTCAAAAGTAGTTTTTGAAAACTCTTTTATCATTTTTCAGTTGGAAAACAGTAATATCAAGTTCCAGAGATTGGAATTTAGCATAATAACCAAAAATAGCTGCGGACTAGTAGTAAACTAGCATGTCTATGTGATAAGACAATGATAACGATCCTCGCGGGATCCAATAACCGGCTCACGGCCCACATGTATACTCAACCGCCCAAGAAGGGGGTTCCTCGGCTCAAGAGTGGCCATTATCACAATATATATATACATATATGCAACCATCCGAGAAGGAGGTTCGACGGCTCTAGAATAGCCAATAATACAAGATCAACAGGTTGGACTAATCTATTGTCTCCAGTTCATGATCGACCCCGCACTCTCAAGAGTGTGTGTGTCTCGCCGCTATACAGCGTCACAAAGTGGTATACCGGGGTTTCGAACCCGCCGGTCATCACCCACATCTATTACTCACCTCAATACGGCGCGACGACTACTCCGCAATGCCCTTGCCACGAGAATCAAGCTCCGCACGCGTAGAATCTGATCAAATACAGTAAAAATACAACAATTTAGGCCAATGGGACGACACCCAATCAATACAACTCAATTTACATCAAAATTCCCAAAGTTGTCAAAACCCGAGCCCCGGGCCCACATTCCGAAAATTTACGAAATTCACATTTCTGGAACCCTCGTCTCAATACGAGTCTAAGCATATCAATTTTACCAAATTCGGACTCCATTTGCCCATTCAAAACCTTGATTTTCTAAAGTCCAAGACTAGGGCTAAATCCTCCATAAATTACCCCAAATTCCTCCATTTTCATGATATACTTGCGTAATATTATCAATACTAATCATAATATGAGTTCATAGTTGATTACCTGATGATTTCCCTTGATTTTCTCCTCAAAATCGCCCAAAATCGCCCTTAAGCCGAGACCCCCAAATGTTAAAATGTTTCTGAAATTTTCTAACTTCTGATACACTTACTTACAGCGATTTTCGCTTCTGCGGATGAATTTCCGCTCCTACGCGTCCGCTTCTGCGGAGACTCGATCGCTCCTGCGGATATTTCCGCTTCGGCGGCTAGACGTCCGCCTCTGCGGACTCGCCTAAGCGGCTCCCTTCCGCTTCTGCGATGGCCGCTTCTGCGGCTCCTTTTACGCTCCAGCGATTCCGCTTCAGCGGAAAATGTTCCGCTTCTGCGGTGCCCAGCGCTTCTGCGCTCCTCGTCCGCTTCAGCGCACCCGCTCCTCGCCCATAATTCCGCAGGAGCGGAAACAACAGATACAGGACTCTCCAAACCTGAAATTTCCATGTTTTTCTCCCCCGATTAACCATCCGAAAACACCCCGAGGGCCCCGGGACCTCATTCAAACACACCAACACATCCTAATTCCTTATTCGAACTTATTCCAATCATAAAAACACCATCCTAAACATCAAAATCACCAATTAACCACGGATTCAAGCCTAAATTCCTTAAAACATTCCAAATTACACATTCAATCAAAAACCCGACCAAGAGACGACGTCCGAATGACCTGAAATTTTGCAGACATATCCAAAATCACATTACGAAGCTACAGAAATTGTTGGAATTCTATTCCGACCCCCGGATAAAAATATCACCTACCATCCGGATTTCGCCAAAATTCAACCTTAGCCAATTCAAGCCTATTTCTACACCGGGCCTCCAAATTCAATTCCGATCGCTCCCCTAAGTCACAAATCACCTCTCGGAACTATCCGAATCATCGGAATCCGATTCCGAGCCCTCTAACCAAATAGTCAACTCCGGGTTGACTTTCCTTATTCAAGTCTCCTTCAAAAAGGCTATATGCCTCATTTTCAATCCAAATCACTCCTAAATCACCCGATAGACCCTAACACTGATATAAAAGCATAAAACATGCAATTGCAACATGACGGAGTGGTAAATTCCCGTAACGACGGGTCGGGTCGTTACACCTTTTAAATTTTTTTGAGTTTTCTGTTAATTGTTTTTCGGCCATATTCTAATTTGTTTCCAATTGGATTCTATTAAGTTTCGGATTTCTGTTAATTTGTCGGCTGTTATGCTTTGTTATAATCTTAGGAATTATTGGAATCGACTTTGATCCTGTTTTGACATTCGAGGTGATTGCTTAATTGATTAGTAGGACTGTTTGGTGATTAGTGATTGGTAATTTACTGTTGATTAACAATTAGGATGTATTGGTTATAGCTGTTAGTTAGCCATTAAGATTAATTAGTGAATTCGACTTTAGATTAGTTTAAATTCAAGTTAGGTCGATAGTTGAAATCACTTGATTCGTAGCAACCTAAGGTGGTTTTATTAAATAGAATCAATTGCGGTTAGTTGTCTCGATTAATAAGACTCATCATCTATCAATTGTTCTCCCGAGTCTTGTTAATTGGATAATTAGTCATAAGTGGCCATATTTGTAAGATTGCCTAAGGTTGGCTATTAGTTGAAATGTGTTTTTAATTAGCGAATTAAGTTGGATTTAAAGTAGTTGAAAGTGCCAATTGGCTAGTTGAGCAATAGTCACTTAATGGTGGCTATTTGCTAAATACAAATATGAAAATGGTTTAAAATAGGAGTAAAATACAGAAATTAGGAATGTAATAAGTCTTGAGAAGTAGGGGTAAATTAGGGAAAGGGAGTTGGTAAACTTGTAATAAGGTTAATAGGAAAAGGGTGCAATTGGAAAGGAAATTGGTATAATTGTTATAAATATAGAGCTTTTAGGGTATTTTGGTCATAACAAAAGGTATCTTAGTGAATAATAAAAGGAAATGAGGGCATAATAGGTAATGCAAGGGAAATAGAACATGGTAGAGTATTCTAGAATGGGTCTTAGTGTAGTTTTCACTAGATTAATTGCACTAACTTGTGCAACAAGCTAAAAATTAAAGGGGTTTTAGTGAAATAGTAATTTTCAGATTTTTTCTCTTTTAGGCCTATAAATAGGTAATTTCAGCTTCAATAATGGGGGGTTCTTCTGATTTTTAGAGTTTCTCTAGAATATTTTGCCATAGGAACCCAAGAAAAATCCCAAAAAATACTTGTTAAAATTCCAGATCTGAAATTAACATTTCAGATTCATTTTTCTTCTATTTTTGCCTTCCAATTCATTCCAAAAACCAAAAACAATAAGATAATCTATTACAAATCAGTGAAGAATAGTTTGAATGTGAGTTCTGATTTTGAAACAACTTGGGGTTCTGAAATTTTGATTTCCAATTGCTGCTGTTGATCATTGAACTGTTGTTGCTGGAAATTACTGTTGAAATACTGTTGTTGAGTCTTACATAGTTGCTGTTGTATTCTTTGAATCTAATGGATCTATTCAAAATTTCAGGTACCTATTTCTAAACTCCTTTATGTAAGATTACAGCTGAAATGGGAATGAAATTGAAGCTATTGTGGAGATATGCTGTTACTTTGCTTGATTGAAATTAATTAGTTGGTTAATCAGCTAGTTTAAAATTGGGACTGTAATTAATATTATCTCTTCGGAATTGATTACTTGTTAGATGTCGTAATATTTAGTTTTTGAATTACATCTTTAATTGTGATAGGGAATTAGTCTCGGCATGTTGTTTTTTTTAGAATTATGTTCCAGTTTATTTTTTCTGGCATATGTTTTTGCGAATACGTATAAAAAGAAATTTAGTTCTAGTGGCTGCATAGGCAACGCCTGTTGGTAATTAGGTTCAAAATGTTAAAATTTGTTGGTTTTAGTGAAATCTGTTAGCTTAGTTAGTTAATTAGTATATTAGTTATAAATCTATCAATTAGTGCTAATTTGATAATAATTCGTATTCCACTGTTTGTGTTTTCACAATTTAAATTGTAGCTGCATACTAATTGACGTGAGCAGAGGTTTTTTTTCTTTGTATTTCATATGTTGTTCCTTTAAACAATGATGGATTAGAGTAATAGTCTCTAATTTAGACCATAATTTGTTGAATTTGAGGGATAAAATAATGGGTCTTAGAAAGTAGGAGCATATTGGTAATATTCCTTGTTTCAGTCAAACTACTTTTAATTGTTCATGAGTTATTACGTCTGGTAAGATCCATCCTAATGCGCATCATCACCAAATTACATACACCGTCGAATCATGGAAGGCCAAAGATTTAAAACAGTAGCTCTTAAATAACGTTAATTGATTAGGACATTTGTTTGTTATTAGGGATCAATTGAATAGAAAATTATAGTCATGTTAGGATTGACCTTAATAAATAATAATGAGACGAGCCTCGCTAAAATACACAATTACGGGGCCCTCAATTAATTGTAATGAAAATCTTAGACTCGGAAGAACCGTTTAGTAAATTTCACGGTCTTTCCCGAAGTTAACAAGACGTAGGCTCTTCAGGGCACGATTTTAATATACCTTCCATTGAATGAGTGTGCACTTGGTGCGACTCAAATCCAAATCTCGGTAAAGCTGAAATACACCAAAAGTCATAGGCGTACTGGTTGCGGTATGACTCGAGGCGTGTTTTCGCGATACCGCAAATTCCTAAAAAATAATATTTAACTTAAAAGCACATTATGTTGTTAAAACTTATAATTGAGTCAAACAGAAGTCGAGAACGACAGTGGAGCGACCGTGCTAAAACCATGGAATCCGGGAGTGCCTAACACCTTCTCCCGGATTAACAGAGTTCCTTATCCGGATCTTTGCTTCGCAGACATTTATAAGAGTCAAAAATTCCTCGGGTTCGGGATTAACCGGTGACTTGGGACACCATTATCATTCCCAAGTGGCGACTCTGATTAATCTCTAATAAAATCCCGAACCGATTGTCCTTTAAATGGAAAAACTCCTTCCCTTACGTTATTTTATCCGTTTCGGGTATTTGAGCGTCGGGGTATACCCTACGAGTGTATTTAAGTATGTGGGGTAGTAAAAAAGGGAGGTGTGACAGCTCTGGCGACTCTGCTGGGGACCCAACCCTGAACTCCGGTTCCAGGGTTTAAGAACTCGAGCTCCTAGAACTGCCGTTCGCATTTTTATTTAACTTCATTATGTGATTTGAACAACATGCTATGTGCTTTATCGCTTCGATATTATGTGAACTGTATATAAAACTGTGCCGAAAACCCTTCTCTCTTCTCCCCCGGGGATGTGCTTACCTGGTTGAGACTCCCCTTTCTGTTAAATGTCACCTTAAATTAAGAAAACAGAGGCCGGATAAGTTACAAAGCCGATTGACTCCGCGGGTCACCGTTACGTAGCCCCCTCCTCGATTCGAGTTGTCCGCTCGGGTACACGGTCTAGCAATCTATGAAACCATAAGATGTTGAACATAGGTCTAGGACGATTATTTGCATCATACTTGACTTAGGGGACTCAACACAGGGGTTGGGTCCGACTAGGATAGGTGACCCGGTATTGAAAAGACCGAGCATGCTATGTGTTGCATTTTATTGTCCTTGATCATTATGCGGACCGGCGAAAATCCCGAGATTGGAAATTGTTGAAAAAGGAAAAAGAGAGAGAGGAAAATAATGGTACATGGAAAATTTGAAAATTTGAAAAAATAGGTGGAACATTTTTGAAATAATTGGTCAAATAATCTGACCGAACTACGCAGGTTTGATTCTCGCCGTTAGGTGGGATACGTAGGCAACCCTCATCGGGTCCAACCACCCCTATTAAAAAATCAAAAAAAAATGTGTGTTTAATTTTGTCAATAAAATCGAACTGACGCTGTTTTTGAAAATAGCCGAATGTTCCGAAAGGACGCCGGAAAGGCTGTTTTTTGCAAAAATAGCCACTTTGAATCATTTTTTAATAATTTGCGGGCACAACCTTGAAATATTCCTTGTGGAAATGTTGCAAGGCCATAGCCGCAAAATCAAGTACGGGTTCATACCCTCTTTGCAAAAATAACCAAAAAATGTCAAATTTTTTTATTTTGTTATAAATAAGTCGGGTGATGCTATTCTTGCTCAAAATATGCCGAATGTCCCTCAAAAAGACATCGGAAGGCCGTTTTTCCAAGAATAGCTACTTTGAGTCATTTTAAATAATTTGCGGGCATAGCCTTGAAATGTTCCCTCGCGGAAATGTCGAAAGGCCATATCCGCAAAATCAAGTCTTGAGTCATCACTCAACTCTTCAAAAATATCCACTTTATCAAATAAGTCATTACATGGCTAGAATTTTGCAAAAAGAGCCACTTTGTCCAATAAGTCATTACATGGCTAATTTATGAAAAATAGTCTTTTGTTGGTTTATGGTGATGCCGAACGATGCCCCATGAGCCACAGGATAAAAAAAAATATATTCAAGTTTATCTTTCAAATTAATGTTTTGCAAAAATAGTCATTTTGTCAAATAAGCCATTTTGTGGCCAATTTTGTAAAAATAGGCATAATTGACACCAAAAATATTCTTATTCTTGTAGAAATCTCCTACACAAGTTTGTAGTTGGAATCGGTTTCTATAATTTTCCCTCAAAGAAAAAGAAAAAAAAATCAAAAAATCAAATAAATATCTCTTTATTTCTTGCATTAATTTGCAAGAACTACGCTCGGTCTGATTCATGCGGGGTCATGATACGTAGGCAATCCACATAGGATTCGACCATTTCCATAATCAAAAAGAAAAAAAAATGGAAAACTACAAAAAGAAAAAGAAGAGGAAAAACGAAAAAAAAAACACAAAAAGGGAAAAAGAAAAGAAAATAGTAGAAAAAAAAGAAGGTGATCAATAAGCGGGATACCTTAATGCTGACATGGTGGCTTTGCTTTGTTGTGTCCGTTTCCAGGAAGGTGGTTGGTTGTGGTTCTAAGATAACTCTTCCCTATAAGACAAAGTCAGAGGACAATGGCAGAGAATCTCAAGGCTGAGTGGGTTGGTACCGGCACCCGACAACAGCTGGTTGAACGGAACCACATGTTAGTTGAAGAAGTCAAAATGTTGAGACAACACGTGGATGAAATGTATCGGGCGTGGATGGATGGAAAATCACTACCTCCGCCACCACCTAGTTTCATGGACTCTGTCCTTACACAGAAAAATGTTGGAAGCTAAAAAAGGCAATTCAGGAGCTTATCAATGCAGGCTACATTGCCGTACAAAATCCGGATATAGTCGACACCCGTATGGTTGATGCAGAAGGCAGTGGCTAAAGATATTGTGCTTGGTAATTTGAAATATGCTTCATTTGGGGTTTATCCAAAGTAGAATTTTTGGTGGCTTATTTTCTTGACATTTCTGTTACCCAGGTTATTTCAGGGTTGTAATCCGGACGTTGTCTTGAAAGTCAAAACCCTTCTATCTTACTACTTTGCTTTGTTTAGTGCTGTCTAGGTTTGTAATTTTAGTCTAGTCTGTTCGTTTTGTTGTTCGTCTTGTTGTTTCAACCCATCGATTTAATACAACTCTTTCTTTCCCATCATTCCATTTCTGATCACTTTGCATTTCTTCTCATACTGACTTTAGCAACATGACATGCACATAATTCTAAGCCTGGTTTTTAAAAGTCAATGAAACAATGTTGAAGATGTAATGATACTCGGAAGAGATATTGAAATACTGTGAAGACGGAATCAAGTGAATACCGGGGGAAAACAGAACATAAATGCCTTGGAAATGCATCATGCTTCAAACCAAAAGCAAAAGTACCCCAAGGCTAAAGGAACCATTTGTGGTATCGAGATTGTTGCCCAATGGCATTGAGAATCGTCAAATAAAAAAGGCAAAAATGTGAATCAATCAAAGGTGTTTGACCGTGTAGTTTGTACTTGGTAGGTTTTGAAGATTGGAATGACGAAGGCATTTCGTTCGGCTATCCAAACACTTCGTCCATTGCTACCCCTTTGAGTCATATTATATTTTCTTTCATATCCCTCTTTCGGAATCAATAACAAAAAATGAGGATTGAGCGAAAAACAAAAGAAAAGAAGAAAAAAAAAAAAGAAAAAGAAAAAGAAAAGAAAAAGAAAAATCGGGAGAAGTCAAGATGCAACAATGAATACGGACGTAGTCTGAACTACGTCTGACTTGATCCCGAAAGGGTACGTAGGCAGCCTCTCTGAGGTTCAGTCACAATAAAGGAAAAATCAAAAAAAAAAATCCCCCAAGAAGGAAACTGGGGCAGAAGTTATGGTTGTCGAATAAATAAGATTCCGAAAGTTGTAATTTTAACCCACATTGAAATAATTTTGAGCCTTTATATCTTTTTTTCTAAACCCCATCCAAAAGCCTGCATTACGGTCCAAAGGAAGACCTTCCGATCAATCTTCAAGAAATGCCGAGTCAAGCGAACAAAGGTCAATCACATCAGGGGCAACACTCCAGGAGAGTGAAGAACTCAAACCACCACGAGACTCCAGGATGAGAGAAGTCAAGATGAGAGAGTCTTATCGGTGAGGACCCGCACGGGCACCGTAAGGCGACGGTGAGTTGAGAGAAAGAAGGATCAAATGAGAGAGGCTTGTTGGCGAAAACCCTACGGGCGCTGCAAGTCGACTAAGGATCAAATCAAAGAAATGAAGTATTGAAGACCGGTTTCACGGCAGAACTTTGCAACAAGAGTTGAACATCAACTTTGCTATACGGAGAAGGCCAAAAGTGCGTGTCAAGGTCGCTAGAGTCGGTATTCAAAATCCGTTAGGTCATTCGTCTGTAGGTTTCTTGTTAGGAATTGTATTTTCCTTTCTCTTTATTCTTCACACTTTGTTTTACCCTCCTTCTTATCGAGTCAGTCAGGTCATAACAAGTATAGAAATGATTTCAAAATTTGCCACCAAATTTTCCAATTACACAAGATGGGATTTAGCCAACACGACAATTGTCGTAGGTCTGGGATGACAAGGCTAGTGATTTAAGCCCACAAGAGCAATATGTGCAATGGTGATCATGCGAGACATAAGGGTCGGCAAGGTGCCAACTCAAGGAAAATATAGCAAATGGAAGTACGGGGTTCGAACAGAGAGGGGGTATATCTTCGGACAAGAGAAAGACCAAAGGTTGTCAAGTGGAGTCATCAAAGGAATTGAGATCGGAGTTTTGTGGTATCCGTCAAGAAAGGGACAATATACATACCTAAAGAGAGGTGGATTTTGAACAAAGAAGAAGTAAAAATGCATAGTCGGTGAACAGGCAAGGCACTCGAGTGGAAAGCAGTCGCCATCAAAGTTCAAGGCCACAACCAACCACCGCATTTAAACTAACATATTTTTCTTTGCTTTGAAACAGGGGCATAAATGTTATTGGTCCGATAGAGCCAACAACTTCCAATAGGCATAGGCTCATTTTGGTTGCGATGCGTATCTTACCGTATTGGGCCGAGGCAAAGGGCAAATTTGCGCCAAATTGGCAGGGACCGTTCGTGGTATCACGGGTGTTGTCCAATGGAGCATTATATTTAACAGATGTTGAAGGAAGGTGTGTAGAGACTGCTATCAATTCAGATGCGGTCAGAAGATACTATGTATGATTCCTTTTCAATTATGTGTTTTGTATTTTGTTGTGATTTTGGAATTGAAATGACGAAGGCGTTTTATTCTCTATCCAAACACTTTATCCATTGATAACCCCTTTGAGCCTCAATGAATATATTCTTTCATATCCCTCTCTCGGAATCGCTCTAGCACAATAAGACCGAAATTGACAAAATGAAAAAAATGAAAAAAAAAAGGAAAAGGCAAAGAAATCGGGAAAAAGTCAAAAGAAATCCATCTAACTTATGAAGTTGGATGAACTACGTCTGACTTGATCCCGAAAGGGTACGTAGGCAGCCTCTCTGAGGTTCAGTCACAGAAAAGGAAAAATCCAAAAATTCCCCACATATTGAAACTGGGGCAGAAGTTATGTTTAATAATTCCGAGAGTTGTAAATATTTTTGAACCCTCGTGAAATTTTGAGCCTTTATACCTTTCTTTCTCAACCCATCCAAAAGCCACATTACAGTCCAAAGAAAGACCTTCTGATCAATTCCGAAATGATAACGAATGAAATGAAGGAGGAGCGAAACACCGGACAACACCTGTGGTAAGAAAACAAAATACAAAAGGGAAAAATGAGAAACAATGAAAAAAAAATGAGAGAGTCTCATCGGTGAAAACCTTAATCGGCACTGGTGAGACGATTGTGAGGTTGAGAGAATAAATGAGAGAGTCTTATTGGTAAAAACCTTTCGAGGCACCGTAGGGCGATCGTGAGGACTACCAGAAAAGAGAAAAGCAACAAAAAATAGTATCGGTTTGGGTTGAAAACAATTTGGAGACAGAATAATGATTGGAACGAACTGGGTCAGAGTTTAAATACATGGCATGGTCAGCGGAATCAACCAACAAATACCCAGATAAGTTTTAACTACCAGCTCCTGATAATGAAAGTTGAAACAACACTGGATCAGAAAGGAAGAGTTGGGAAGGAAATAAGGAAGCTTGGCAAACATGGCCAAAGGAAAAGAAAACAAACAAAAATGGAAAAAGTGAGAAAATACAAAAAAAGAGTTCGCAAGAGATAGGCAGCTGAAAATCCACACAGCAGGAGAAAAGCAGGAAAAAGGAAAGCAATAAGAGGCAGGGACAGCAGATGCCAGTTGCCAGCAGTATATCTAATAAATTTTGTTCCATGATGCATGCAGGAACAAAGTGTCATTATTCACTTTAAAGCGAATGTGACCAATGTGGAAAAATAGAAAACACCCAAAAAAGAGGAAAGTTTGACGATAAGTGGAGAAATTCACAGATGAGAGACAATTGGTAAAAGAAAATACCAAAAAGAGGAAGTTTTAAATTGTTGTTGAAGTCAGGATGCCCGCCTGGAGAATGGAATGGCATTTTACTTTAAGTTTTAGTTGAAGTTTTGAATTGTTGTTGAAGTCGGGGTGCCCGCCCGAAGAATGGTATGGCAATTTGTTTTAAAGTTTGTTGTTTAAATCGGGGTGCCCGCCCGAAGAATGGAATGGCGATTTATTTTCGAAGTTTGTTAGTGAAATCGGGGTGCCCGCCCGAAGAATGGAATGGCGATTTATTTTCGAAATTGTTGTTGAAATCGGGGTGCTCGCCCGAAGAATGGTATGGCGATTTATTTTCGAAGTTTGTTAGTGAAAGTCAGGATGCCCGCCTGAAGAATGGAATGGCATTTTACTTTAAGTTTTAGTTGAAGTTTTAAATTGTTGTTGAAGTCGGGGTGCCCGCCCGAAGAATGGTATGGCAATTTATTTTTAAGTTGTTGTTGAAGTCAGGGTGCCCGCCTGGAGAATGGAATGGCATTTTACTTTAAGTTCTAATTGATGTTTTAAATCATAGTTGAAGTATTAAATTGTTTTTGAAATTGGGGTGCCCGCCCGAAGAATGGTATGGCAATTTATTTTTAAGTTGTTGTTGAAGTCAGGGTGCCCGCCTGGAGAATGGAATGGCATTTTACTTTAAGTTTTAGTTGAAGTTTTAAATTGTTGTTGAAGTCGGGGTGCCCGCTCGAAGAATGGAATGGCAATTTATTTTTAAAGTTTGTTGAGGAAAGTTTGACGATAAGTGGAGAAATTCACAGATGAGAGACAATTGGTAAAAGAAAATACCAAAAAGAGGAAGTTTTAAATTGTTGTTGAAGTCAGGATGCCCGCCTGGAGAATGGAATGGCATTTTACTTTAAGTTTTAGTTGAAGTTTTGAATTGTTGTTGAAGTCGGGGTGCCCGCCCGAAGAATGGTATGGCAATTTGTTTTAAAGTTTGTTGTTGAAGTCGGGGTGCCCGCCCGAAGAATGGTATGGCAATTTATTTTTAAATTGTTGTTGAAGTCGGGGTGCCAGCCCGAAGAATGGTATGGCGATTTATTTTCGAAGTTTGTTGTTGGAGTCGGGGTGCCCGCCCGAAGAATGGAATGGCATTTTACTTTAAGTTTTAGTTCAAGTTTTAAATTGTTGTTGAAGTCAGGGTGCCCGCCTGAAGAATGGAATGGCAATTTAATTTCTGTTAGGCGCCCACCTTCTAATACGGGAATTCTGCATTCGCATTGCACGTTTAATTTCTGTTAGGCGCCCACCTTCTAACACGGGAATACATTTCTGCATTCGCATTGCACGTTTAATTTCTGTTAGGTGCCCACCTTCGAATACGGGAATATTTTTTTGCATCGCATTTCATACATATCTGCATTTAAAAAAGAAAAAAAAAATATGAAAAGAAGAAAAAAAAGAAGAAAAAAAAAATGAATGAAAAATTCGGACATTCAATAACATGATGTGTCCAGTCACCATACTGGGGCAGAAAAATCTTTCTTTGGTTGTTTATTTAGTCACAAGCAGGGGTCCACCTGGAGAATGGACAAAATATTTCATATTGAAGAGGTTGAACAAGTCAAGGCAATAACAAGAATGCCGGTGAAAAGTTGAACAAGTTCAAGACAATAACAAGAATGCCATTGGAGCGAAGATGCAAGTTGAAGGCAATAACAAGAATGCCGTTGCAAGGAATACAAGACACAAGATCAAGAAAATACAAAAAGACAAGTTGGAAGACATAGATAGGATTTTTGTAATTCATAGGCTGTAGCTTAGGCTAGCTCCTTTTATCTTTACCCGGGTGTAATAAGGAGTCAGTCAGCAATGACAGTAGTAACAACAGCAACAGCAGTGAGATCACAGTCCTTGGTAGTCCCAGCTACCAGACCTTCCCGAACTACACTGACCTGATTCCTGTTTAGCCCAGGATATGTAGGCAACCTCTGAAGCAGGGCGCGGTCAAAGCTTTTCAAAATGCTTCACAATGGAATACTCAAATGGGTAAAAATCGTTCATAGTTGCTCACTTATCTTTGCACGGAAACTCTTCGTGTCCCCGAGCAAAGAGGGGCAGCTGTGAGCACGTGATTTTTACCCTACACATGAGTTATTCCTATAAAATCCAAAATAAATAATTTTTCTTTATTGTTATAATTTTTGTGTGAATTTTGTGTTAGTTGTTTGCATGTTATTTGCGTGTGATAAATGAAAATATAAAAAATTTGCATCTTTAGGAAATTAATCCATTTTTTTTGTTAATTAAAGAAAAATCAAAAAAAAAAAAAGTTAGTTTTTAAATTGAAAATCGCCAAAAAGAAGGTAATTAGTTTTAATTAGCTCCAAATAATTACAAAGTAGAATAAATACAAAATACAAAAAAAAAATACAAAAAGAATAAAATACAAAAAAAATACAAGGAAAGAAATACAATGCAAAATACAAAACAAGAGAAGAATAAGAAGAATTAGGCCAAATAAAATCGGCCAGCCCAGCTACCCAGCGGCCCAAATGCCCCAGCCCAATGCCCAGCCGACCCCAGCCCAAACATCCCCAGCCTGCCCGGTTCTCTCCCCCATTTGTTCAATCTTGGCCATTAAAGCCAAATGATCCAACGGCCCTGATATGTCATTACAATTTGATATACATTAGATACAACATAGTCACCTTGTCTCTTTAATCTCAAGTTTCCACAGACGCCTCTTCTCCTTCTTCAACAGAGGCGCCGCCGCTAGGGTTCCGCCTCCCATGGCGGCGGCTGGCCACTTTCCCGGCCAAAAATAATACCAAAATGATCCCCTTCCTCTCCTCATCACAACCATGTTATCCTTTTCCTTCAAAACTCGCCATAACCCCTCCAAACCACGAACCCTAATGGCGCCGCCACCCCTTCCCTCTGCGCCGCCGGCCTCCTCACCACCCAAAACCACCCCAAATCAACACCCCACCATTCTTTATATCGTGACACAAAGAAAACGAGTCAAAAGCCGCCGGATTTTTTAAGAACAACTCAAACGGCCGCGGATTTTCAAGATTCGAAGCCCGTCTCAAAGAAAATTCAAGAAAAAAAGGGCTCGCGTGAGGAATAATCAAGAAGAAGCTCGAAAAGCTTTCAAGAAGCGAAGAAAATTCAGAGGAAAAACAAGGAAAAATAGAAAACTACAAGAAAGAATAAAGAGCTAAGTTCTTTTATCTTATTTTATTTTAGATTCTTTGTTCTTCTATATGACTGATTTCGTTTGTGTTTCTTTTTATTCTTCGAACTTCTAGTGTTACAAAATAACAATTAGTCTAATGAATTCTAATAGACATGAATGAAATACGCATGATTCCAATTCTGATTTTCTGTTAGATTTTGTTAGTTTCTGATTGTTATTAGTATTGTTTGAATTAATTTGTAGATTTTTAGATTTTTCTATTAGGATTTCTTCTAATTTCTGTTTTCGGCCATACTTTGATTTTATTGGTATAATTAGGTTTTTAGACTTGTTATTCTTCTTCTGTTTATTTAATAATTTTTGATAGTTTTAAGATTTTTGTTCGAATTGTTAGATTTTTGCCCATTCTGATTTTCATTAAGTGTTTCTGGATTTTTGTTAGATTTCTATCAGTTCTTATCTTATTAGTATAGTTTTAGCAATTTTTAGATTCATTAGTATAGGATTTCTGTTAAAATTATTGACTGCCGTAATTCTTAGATTTTCCTTTTAAATTTTTTTGAGTTTTCTGTTAATTGTTTTTCGGCCATATTCTAATTTGTTTCCAATTGGATTCTATTAAGTTTCGGATTTCTGTTAATTTGTCGGCTGTTATGCTTTGTTATAATCTTAGGAATTATTGGAATCGACTTTGATCCTGTTTTGACATTCGAGGTGATTGCTTAATTGATTAGTAGAACTGTTTGGTGATTAGTGATTGGTAATTTACTGTTGATTAACAATTAGGATGTATTGGTTATAGCTGTTAGTTAGCCATTAAGCTTAATTAGTGAATTCGACTTTAGATTAGTTTAAATTCAAGTTAGGTCGATAGTTGAAATCACTTGATTCGTAGCAACCTAAGGTGGTTTTATTAAATAGAATCAATTGCGGTTAGTTGTCTCGATTAATAAGACTCATCATCTATCAATTATTCTCCCGAGTCTTGTTAATTGGATAATTAGTCATAAGTGGCCATATTTGTAAGATTGCCTAAGGTTGGCTATTAGTTGAAATGTGTTTTTAATTAGCGAATTAAGTTGGATTTAAAGTAGTAGAAAGTGCCAATTGGCTAGTTGAGCAATAGTCACTTAATGGTGGCTATTTGCTAAATACAAATCTGAAAATGGGTTAAAATAGGAGTAAAATACAGAAATTAGGAATGTAATAAGTCTTGAGAAGTAGGGGTAAATTGGGGAAAGGGAGTTGGTAAACTTGTAATAAGGTTAATAGGAAAAGGGTGCAATTGGAAAGGAAATTGGTATAATTGTGATAAATATAGAGCTTTTAGGGTATTTTGGTCATAACAAAAGGTATCTTAGTGAATAATAAAAGGAAATGAGGGCATAATAGGTAATGCAAGGGAAATAGAACATGGTAGAGTATTCTAGAATGGGTCTTAGTGTAGTTTTCACTAGATTAATTGCACTAACTTGTGCAACAAGCTAAAAATTGAAGGGGTTTTAGTGAAATAGTAATTTTCAGATTTTTTCTCTTTTAGGCCTATAAATAAGTAATTTCAGCTTCAATAATGGGGGGTTCTTCTGATTTTTAGAGTTTCTCTAGAATATTTTGCCATAGGAACCCAAGAAAAATCCCAAAAAAATACTTGTTAAAATTCCAGATCTGAAATTAACATTTCAGATTCATTTTTCTTCTATTTTTGCCTTCCAATTCATTCCAAAAACCAAAAACAATAAGATAATCTATTACAAATCAGTGAAGAATAGTTTGAATGTGAGTTCTGATTTTGAAACAACTTGGGGTTCTGAAATTTTGATTTCCAATTGCTGCTGTTGATCATTGAACTGTTGTTGCTGGAAATTACTGTTGAAATACTGTTGCTGAGTCTTACATAGTTGTTGTTGTATTCTTTGAATCTAATGGATCTATTCAAAATTTCAGGTACCTATTTCTAAACTCCTTTATGTAAGATTACAGCTGAAATGGGAATGAAATTGAAGCTATTGTGGAGATATGCTGTTACTTTGCTTGATTGAAATTAATTAGTTGGTTAATCAGCTAGTTTAAAATTGGGACTGTAATTAATATTATCTCTTCGGAATTGATTACTTGTTAGATGTCGTAATATTTAGTTTTTGAATTACATCTTTAATTGTGATAGGGAATTAGTCTCGGCAGGTTGTTTTTTTTAGAATTATGTTCCAATTTATTTTTTCTGGCATATGTTTTTGCGAATACGTATAAAAAGAAATTTAGTTCTAGTGGCTGCATAGGCAACGCCTGTTGGTAATTAGGTTCAAAATGTTAAAATTTGTTGGTTTTAGTGAAATCTGTTAGCTTAGTTAGTTAATTAGTATATTAGTTATAAATCTATCAATTAGTGCTAATTTGATAATAATTCCTATTCCACTGTTTGTGTTTTCACAATTTAAATTGTAGCTGCATACTAATTGACGTGAGCAGAGGTTTTTTTTTCTTTGTATTTCATATGTTGTTCCTTTAAACAATGATGGATTAGAGTAATAGTCTCTAATTTAGACCATAATTCGTTGAATTTGAGGGATAAAATAATGGGTCTTAGAAAGTAGGAGCATATTGGTAATATTCCTTGTTTCAGTCAAACTACTTTTAATTGTTCATGAGTTATTACGTCTGGTAAGATCCATCCTAATGCGCATCATCACCAAATTACATACACCGTCGAATCATGGAAGGCCAAAGATTTAAAACAGTAGCTCTTAAATAACGTTAATTGATTAGGACATTTGTTTGTTATTAGGGATCAATTGAATAGAAAATTATAGTCATGTTAGGATTGACCTTAATAAATAATAATGAGACGAGCCTCGCTAAAATACACAATTACGGGGCCCTCAATTAATTGTAATGAAAATCTTAGACTCGGAAGAACCGTTTAGTAAATTTCACGGTCTTTCCCGAAGTTAACAAGACGTAGGCTCTTCAGGGCACGATTTTAATATACCTTCCATTGAATGAGTGTGCACTTGGTGCGACTCAAATCCAAATCTCGGTAAAGCTGAAATACACCAAAAGTCATAGGCGTACTGGTTGCGGTATGACTCGAGGCGTGTTTTCGCGATACCGCAAATTCCTAAAAAATAATATTTAACTTAAAAGCACATTATGTTGTTAAAACTTATAATTGAGTCAAACAAAAGTCAAGAACGACAGTGGAGCGACCGTGCTAAAACCACGGAATCCGGGAGTGCCTAACACCTTCTCCCGGGTTAACAGAGTTCCTTATCCGGATCTTTGCTTCGCAGACATTTATAAGAGTCAAAAATTCCTCGGATTCGGGATTAACCGGTGACTTGGGACACCATTGTCATTCCCAAGTGGCGACTCTGATTAATCTCTAATAAAATCCCGAACCGATTGTCCTTTAAATGGAAAAACTCCTTCCCTTACGTTATTTTATCCGTTTCGGGTATTTGAGCGTCGGGGTATACCCTACGAGTGTATTTAAGTATGTGGGGTAGTAAAAAAGGGAGGTGTGACAATATGCACTTTCTCAAGTTACGCTATTTAATCTCACAATACGGTTCATTTAGATTGCACCCGGGGTTTCGTTATCTCTAATCCAACCCCTTAACCCTTGGTTATGACTCTCGTCTATACTCCGGGAGTAATCATACAATCACCTAAATATGCATTCTCTCTCAAGAAGATACACAATAAATAAGAATGGGTAGATGAGGGCCCTTTCAACTATTCCACAATCAAAACGTAGATGAACAATTAGATATTAACAACCAAATCTAATTATATTGATAAAACAACCAAGTAATTCCCAACGGGTTCCATCAAAACCTTAGATTAAGGTGTTTAGCTACTCATGACAATAGGTAAATCAATGGCTAAAAGATTCATAATCATAAATTGCAAGAAATTAAGAAGAATAAAAGTAATGATATTTTGGGTGATCTCTCCAAAATTAAGAATAACCTAGCTTTGGGCGTGTTTCCAACATAATATAAGGATTTTACAAAATTTTCACTGAGTTACACTTTGACCCTTGATGTCCTGGACTCTGCACTTTCTCCCGTGGCCGCGGCGTCGACAGCGGACCGACCGCGGAGCCTGCTGTAAAGGACTGCGGTGCAGACCGCGGGAAACCCTAAACCTGCTTCTTTGTCCGCGTCAATTCTCTTAATTGCTCTTTTGCACTCGGGTACTTCTCAGGTGGGTGATTTCTTTACGTTTTTGCCTCCAAACACTTCATTTTGTTCTCCTTCTATCTTGCATTCCCTGGGAAGCCAAATTGCATCAATTCAAGCATTTAATCAGCAACTTTCATAACAAAACAACAATAAAGCATGGGTATCTATGACACAAATATCAATTGTATAGCCTATTATCAACACCCCATACTTAAACCATTGCTAGTCCTCGAGCAATTCACCACACTCATAAAATTTATTTCTTATATTTTTCCTTCAACGACTCACACCGTGAACATTATACAAGAGTTATACCTAGTAGTGAGTAGCTCATACCTTAACAATCAAGTTTTTCGTACCCTGTACATCTACACTTACTCAAACCACTCTATACAATAGTCAAAACACACCTTTCCTTTCTGAATCACATGCCCTCACATCACAGAAGAGAGTAGTTCCGTGTAAATAATGATAATGATACAACTCGGAACTCAAATAGACAAAATTCACTCACCCTCCAAAGAACTTTCACATGCAAAAAAGATGCACCATAGGCTTGCCCCTAGTGTAATACTCGACTAATTGAACCTCATTCAGTCTAAGATCAATAGGACTTTATTTGGTTGTAATGAAGGCTAAGGGTTAGGTAGGATTCATTTAGATGTAGTGACTAACTTCCTTAAGCACTTTTAATACAATTACATTGAACTTCGAGCTCATTATTTTGTAAGCCAACCACCATGTTTAAACATCCCCATAATTTAGGTGCACTTTAACTAGCTACCACTTATTTATCACTACAAACCTCTCTTTTTTTTCTTTTTTTTTTGTGGTTCTTCTCTTTATATGCTTCACATTCGCACCTTTTTCAATTTCTACATTTCTACTTTGTAAACAAAACACCCACTTTGTTTTTACATAATCTCAACAACCTTCAAGTGCTTAGAGATCGGAAGGAAATGTTCAAAAAGCAAGCTATTAAAACAGTCGGGTAAGATTCATATTTTGGTTACCAAAGAACAGGCTTATAGGCTAAACGGGGTTAACTAAGATATACTGCATTCGGGTGGGTAAAGAAAATATTTATGGCTTAACAAGGAAATGCCTATATCACTTCAAAAACCGATTGAAGCTACTATTTTGCTTTGCAAACACACAGGGCAAGTTCTAGGCATCAATTGTACAGCATGGAACACAAACAATATTTACACACACTTGGCATATGACTTACTCCAGATTGGTTTATTAAGATACTATCTTTCGAGTGTTCAAGTTAAGCACACATATACAATTTTTAAGGCACTCAAACAAGATTCAAACTTTGAAGCTAAGCTCTACACTCTACCATCTATTGTGTTCAGGTGTAAGAACATAAAAGGTTGCAAATTTTAGCTCTTCGATCTTTAATCCTACCTTAAACTAAACTACCTATACCCGGTTCAAGTAAAACCCTTATAAAATAACCGTGGCCTAAAAAAAATCAAGGGAGAATTACTACACCAGCTAAAAAAAATCTTGTCGGTATTTTCTGTAGACTAGCTTCCCTCACGAAAACTACCTAAAGAATCCGTCATTAGGAAGAGTCTGTATACTGCCTTCTTTTTTTACTGGACTTAGTCCCTCAAGAACCCCGTCGACAGAGATCCATCGTCGCGGCAAGTCGTTCTAATTTAACTTCCTACAACAGAATAACTACTACTCAAATTCTAAAAATCTAACACACAAAAGAAAACAAGTACAACATACATACAATGAAATTCCCCCACCCCACAATTAAAAAAAGAAATGTCCCCTTGGCTTAACAATACAAAAAAACAATAAGGTAAAGGAACTTCCCTGAGGCATCACTCTTGATCACACATAGTGTTGGAGTTCACGTTGCAGGCGCGTCCCAGAGTGCTCTACCAACCCATATATTTCTTGTCGGACTTCACTTGTCTTTCAGCTATAGCATCAATACGGTTGCCTAAGTTAGTGACAGATGTCTGCAGTTCAGCTATCTAACGTTCCAAATAAGCTAGTCGAGTGTTACAGCATGTTTGGGAGGACCCTGCTTTGCCCCCTGGAGGAGGGGCGGTGATCTCAATAGCATCCTCAGCATCATGAGCATTTTTTGACTCAGACTCATTAGACGAGTCATCAAAATCACGTACTGGCTCACATCTCTCTTGTCCAATTTTGCTAGCTCGTAATAGTGTTTTCAAAGGTGATTTCCCATCAGTTCGAACATTCTTGGAGATAATGGCTATGTGGTAGAGACGGGTGACAATAGAGGGTAAGTAGTGGCCTTTGCTAAGTTCTGGCGATCTAATTAACATCTCCTCAGACAACACTCGTGTAACATCAAACCCTTGATGGTTCATGAAGTAATAAATCATGGCCGCCCGTATCGCTGGAAGGCAACAACCGAGTGTTGATGACTGTGAGCCAACACTTGGCCAACCAATAGAGTGAGCGAGAATGCATTGTAGTTGGGTTTGCACTCTATTTAGCTTGTTTGCCCGAAATACCAACGACTCCCATAAGTCTATCCCAATCAATCGGTGGCCGACTGTTTAGGAGGTAGTGATCCGTACCTATGAAAGCTGGGATGCGATAGGCCCGTCGGATTGCCTCAGAAGTAGCACTGACCCTGGTGTTGCATACAGTCACCACCCCATTCTCATGTTCAGGTAGGTTGGCATTAAATTCTTGCACAAGCTAAATATTGTCTACTTCGGGAGTGTCAAAGAAGATGTCAAGGTAACACCTCCATAGCTCATCAAACATAGCTGGGCAATCTAGCTCCAATGCATACCTATCTATATGGACTTCATGTTGTAATTTTTTAGTCAGCTTTGATTGTATCGTGTCTCGGCTGCTTTGGAGACAAACCTAGTGCTATCAAAATCCGTCGCACTACATTGGCCCCTAGCCTGTGAAGAAGAGCCAGCGCCCCTGACTGAGGCCCCAGTGTTCTGTCACTTACGTGAGGAACTCGAAATACCTACAAAGAAGAGAAACAATTATTAGTATGATCCTAAAATGGTGACTATGGGATGCTACTTAAACTTCACCCCAACCATGTCACACATCTCCTTATAACTCCATTATTGAGGAAATTTTACAAACACATTGTGGGCAAACATATGTTATTCATCTTCATAGCCCAATAAGATCAAGAAAGAACTTTCCCAGTTCGCTTATTCACACAGCCACACACCCCACACTTAGTCAAAGCCATCACCCATCAATCAACACCATACCAACCATTAACAACACAACCCCTTCACCAAACATATGTCAAAAATGAAATACCACTCATATACACGAGTACAAACTAAAATTTCTTTTATCAGTACACTACTTAAAAATAATGAACATTAGCATACAATACAACAACAATAGAAATAAGAGAGAAGGGGGCGGAATCAAACCTTAAGGGAGAGAAGAAGAATGCCTTGTGAAGGAGGAAAATGGGAAAGAGGGGAGGAGTTAGGGTTTGAGAGGAAGAAGAAGAGTTGGGATGTGATTAAAGGGGGGGGGGATTTCGTTTGATTTGTATGTTGGGGGAGGGGTTTGGGGTTATTTTTAAGTTTTATGTTGTTAAAATTAAGGGGGTGGAGGGTAATAAAATAAAAAAATTAACTTACCCGGCGCCCCCCGACCGCAGTCGTGGATGCAGTGCGCGCCTCGGTTTGAGGCAGGACCCTCCGTAGTCGAACCGCGGTCCACACCGCAGTCGTGGAGCTTTTTTTCTTTATTTTACAAGAGTTACAAGAGTTACATATTACACTACAACAATTTCGTGGGATGCCTCCCACGCAGCGCCTGATTTAACGTTGCGGCATGATGCAAATAGTGGAGTCCCTACTTCTTGTTTTCATATTTGGGTTCTTTGAAATGTGACACCACAGTATCCCATTATTCATCAGCTGATCCAAGGTAATATTTTGAACTTTGTCTGTTGACGTAGAATTTGTTCGTCTCGTCTTATGATTCAATCTCCACAGCTTTACTAGCAAACATTTGCACCATTGTGAATGGCCCAGACCATCGAAATTTTAACTTACCCGGAAACAATCTCAGTCTTGAGTTGTATAATAACACCATATCACCAGGTTTGAAATCTCTGTCCATGATGTGCTTATCATGTATTTTCTTCATCCGTTCCTTATAAAGCCTCGTGCTCTCAACGACGTGATAGAAAAATTCCTCTAACTTACGCAACTCCGTAAGTCTATTTTGTCCAGCTGCTTCAGAATTAATGTTCAATTGTTTCAATGCCCACCACGCATGGTGATCTAGTTCCACAGGTATATGGAAAGCCGTCCAAAACACCAACTTGTATGGTGATATACCAATTGGCGTTTTAAATGCAATTCTATAGGCCTAGAGTGCGTCGTCCAGCTTTTTTCCCCAATCCATTCGTGTTGCGTTCACAATCTTTGTTCGCACACTCTTAATCTCTCTGTTGGACACTTCAACTTGCCTAGTGGTTTGTGGATGGTAAGGAGTAGCCACTTTGTGGTGCACATCATATTTAGCAAGCAATTTCTCGAAGGCTCTACTGCAAAAGTTAGTGCCTCCGTCACTAACGATCGCCCTAGGTACCCCAAATTGGGTGAATTTGTTCTTTTTCAAGAATCCGACCACCACTCCTGCATCATTGGTGGGCAAGGTTGCAGCTTCCACCTATTTAGACACATTCTCCATCTCCACAACTATGTACTAATTACCGAATGAGTTGACAAAGGGACCCATGAAGTCTATCGCCCACACGTCAAACACCTCTACTTCTTAAATTTGTTTCATCGGCATCTCATGGCAATGGGAAATGTTTCCCGTCCTTTGGCATTCATTGCAGCCCTTTACACAGAGGTGTGCATCTCTAAATATAGTTGGCCAGAAGAATTCAGCCTCCATCACCTTCCCAGCTGTTCTGCCCCCTCCAAAATGTCCTCCTTATGCTGAAGCGTGACATGCCTGCAAAATTGAAGATTGTTCTATCTCGGGGATGCAACTCCGAATAATGTTATCAACACAAATTCGAAACAAATGAGGTTTATTCGAATAATACATGCGGCTATCACGGAAAAACGTTTTATTTTGGACAGAAGAAAGGTCATCAGGAACAATGCCACAAGCCAGGTAGTTTGCAAAATCTGCATACCATGGCACATCCTCGAGACTTGGTGCGAGCGGCTGCTCGCCTAGAAAGGTTTCCAGAATTTCTTCAACCTCGACTAATTTTTCAGCTCCTTCAAGTAGTGATAGATAATCAGCGACTTGATATTTTGTGCCCTTATGGTCATGGATTTCGAGGTCAAATTCTTGCAACAGCAGCACCCAACAAATTAAGCGTGGCTTAGACTCTTTTTTCTCAATAAGGTACCTGAGAGATGGTCAGTATATACAATTATCATAGAACCAATCAGATATGATCGAAACTTGTCAAAAGCAAACACGACTACCAACATCTCCTTCTCTGTCACTGAATAAATTGAGCTGAGCACCGCTTAGCATTCTGCTTGCATAGTAAATCCGGTGCATCAACTTGTCTTTTCTCTACCCCAAGACTCCTCCTATAGCATAGTAGTTCGCATCACATATGAGCTCAAATGGTTTCTCACAGTCGGTCTCAACGATGATGGGTGTAGTGGTCAACTTCTTTTTGAGTTCCTCAAATGCCAACCTGCAATCATTAGAAAATACAAAAGGGTGATCCTTTTCAAGGAGTTTGCATAATGGTTCAGCAATTTTGGAAAAGTCTTTAATGAAACGCTTGTAGAATCCAGTGTGACCTAGGAAACTTTTCACCGCCTTTACTGAAGTGGGAGGTGGTAACTTTTCAATCACATCAACCTTAGCATGGTCGACCTCAATACCTTTTCTGGACACTCGATGTCCCAAGACTGTTCCCTCCCGTACCATAAAATGGCACTTCTCCCAGTTTAGTACTAGGTTTGTCTCAACACATCTTTTGAATATTCTGCTTAAGTTGTGAAGACAGTCTTCGAATGAATCTCCCACCACGAAGAAATGATCCATAAAGACTTCCATAATATCTTCCACCATATCCGTAAAAATGGCTAACATGCACATTTAAAAAGTCGCAGGTGCATTATACAACCCAAAGGGCATTCTCCGAAAGATAAAGATGCCATAAGGATAGGTGAAGAATGTTTTCTCTCTATCTTCGGGGGCTATTGAAATATGATTTTACCCTGAATATCCATCTAGGAAACAAAAGTGTAATCTACCAGACAGCCTGTCCATCATTTGATCAATGAATGGTAAGTGAAAATGGTCCTTACAGGGTTGCGGTGTTTAATTTCTGGTAATCCATGCAGATTCGCCACCCTGTGACTGTATGAGTTGGGATACTCTCATTGTTGTCATTTTTTACAACAGTCATACACCCTTTTTCAGGACACACTGAACAGGGTTGATCCAATTACTATCAGAGATGGGGAAAATAATTCCTGCATCTAACCATTTGATCACCTCTTTGTTTACAACTTCTTTCATGTTAGGGTTCAGCCTTCACTGGAAGGTTTGTGTCCTTCTTCCAAGAGAATCTTATGCATGTAGAAAGCTAGGCTGATACCTTTTATATATGCCACAGTCCAACCAATGGCAGTCTTGTTTTCCTTCAGTACCTGCAAAAGTTGCTCTACCTGCACATCTAGCAAACAGGGTTAAATAATAAAAGGTAAAGTCGAATTAGGGCCTAGAAATTCATACCTTAGATGATCAGGGAGTGGTTTTAGCTCCGGCATGGGTGGTTCCTCTATTAATGGCTTGGTTGGAGGAGTGACCCTTTTCTCCAGCTCAAGGGATTCAAACTGCGGTTCCTTTGACCAAAATCCTCGGCCTTCCAATGCCATTACCCATTCAGCTAACCTCTCTCCATCCATTTCTTCTAAGTTTGTCAAGCATGCCTCCAATGGGTCCTCCACAATCAGGGCCCTATCATCCCCTTGCAGAATAACATCAACTGCTTCCACTAGTGAGCAACTTGCATATTCGCTCCAAATCACAATCAGAATCGCAATCAAAACACGCTCCTAAGTCCAAAATCAGTCAATGTAGCTAACAAAACTATTAAAACTCCATTTAGAAGTTATTTACACATAAGTCAAAATCTGGTCAACATTTCCAACTTAAGCTTTCAATTATGAGACTAAGTGTTTCAATTCATTTTGAAATCCTTCCAGACCCGAATCAGCTAACCTGGTAACTCATATAATAATTACAAAG
Source organism: Nicotiana noctiflora (assembly GCA_032618575.1). Lineage (NCBI taxonomy): Eukaryota > Viridiplantae > Streptophyta > Magnoliopsida > Solanales > Solanaceae > Nicotiana > Nicotiana noctiflora. Next base: position 223,627 of record JASVEL010001565.1, on the reverse strand, counting down.
CACAAAATAGGTAGTAAAGGGGGAAACGGGGCTACAACTCTCAAAATGACTGGCCGGATCATTAGACAATTGAAAGTTTTAGATTTTTAAAGAATTTATTTTTATTTTAATTTGAAGGAGACTTATGTTGCACCATTTTTTGGATGGAATTTGATTTTTATTTGTTCATTTGAAAATGAAAAAGTTAGTCTTTTTTGTATTGGACACGCTTGGTAATTTTTGTTCATTTCAAAATGAAAATTGATATGATTGCTTAGTTTAAATGAGTTCTTGCATATTAATATAACTTGTAATAAATGCAAACTAATCGGCCAGAAGTCAGCTTTAGGGGTGTGCACTCGATTATCGATTCGATTTTGACCCTTATCTATAAATACTTATCGATTATCGATTTGTACATATGCTTATCGTTATCATTTTAATAAGGTTTCAATTTTTTTGATTTGGATTTATTGCTTTTTAGGGCTTATCAATTCGGTTATCGATTACACCAATAAGAAAATTTTTGGGATTCCACAGAAAGTATACCATTATAAACACGCCTAACTAATATGGGCTAGAGAAAAAGTCCACATTTGCCTTATCTATTTCATACTATTCCAACAAAATCCTCAAACAGCAGAAAGAAGATCATTTAACATTCATTCTCCTACTTTTCCAACTGGGTTTCTAGAATTTCTCTTACAACCAATCATCTAAAAAAATCTTCAACATTTCTCTCATATATTAATACAATTCCAGCTAGACAACTAGCTCCATCGTAATTCTCATAACACGCAAAAACAAAAAATAAGAAGGAATCAACTAGGGATTGGGGACCATATGTTGGAAAAATGACAAGGGAGTGGATACTCCATGTCTAAAATAACTTCAATTGGGGAGTGGAGACCCTATGTTGGAAAAACGACTATGGAGTGGAGACCGTATGTGTAAAATAACTTCAAATAGGGAGTGGAGACCCTATGCTGGCAAAACGATAAGGGAGTGGAGACCCTAGTTCTAATCTAGAATCATCCAAGGATATGTTGGAAAAAGTGACTAGGGAGTGGAGACCATATGCGAAAAGTCAAATATGAAGAGGAAATGGAGTCACGACCAGAACAGAATCGTGCAAATTATTGCATTACCATCAAAAATTTTAATAAAAGCAAGAGATTGTTACGTGGGAAACATGAATAATTACGTTGTAGCAAAATCCTAGGAGTTTGCCAAAGAGTTATACTGTTACATCTTCAAGGTCAAATGATAGTGAAGAATGGGTAGAGGAAATAACAGGGTTAGGGGCTTAGGGTAAAGGAAATGGTATTATAGAATAAAGGTATATATATACATTGCGATTCTCTCTCAGCAGCAGCTGAAATTGTGAGAAAATTGAGGAACGGAGGCGGAGGTCAGAAAATCCATGGATGTCAGAAATCAAATTCAGTGTGCATGGGAGTTCCACAGTCATGAGATGCAAAGAAAGTGAAAAGTATTAATTTGATCAAAGTAATAATACCTTCGGATATCAATCAGATCTCAAATCCTACCACACTAAAGGGAGCGAGTGAGGAAAAAACAATGGCGAGTAGGGCGTTATGGGCAGATCGAGTTGATGACGAAGAAAAGTTGAGCAAAAGTATAGGTTTAACTAAAACCCTAGATTCAAGTACTAAAACATGGAGTAATGTTATGGGTACAATACCAATAGAGGAAGGCTTAGACCTAATGATGAAAGTTATGGAACAAAATGTAAAAATAACAATGGCAGATATCAAGGATGAGGTAGATTACTGGACAACAGCTTTCGTATGCTATGTTCTAGGCTCGAACACTCTGTAAGTAGTAATCGATGGATACTTCAAGAGAATTTGGGGAGCTATGGGAATAGACAAGGAAGCACAACTTAACAGGGGAGTGTTCCTTGTGAGATTTCACAGTGTTAAGAGTAGAAGTTAATCAGTGGAAGAAGGAGTGCAAATGTTTGATAGGAAATCAGTAACAGTTAAGCCATGGAAGCCAGATATGGATATCACAAAGAAAAAAATGGAGAACAGTCCAATTTGGGTGAGATTGGTAGGGCTAGACATCAAATATTAGGGGCAAGCTGCTGTTACAAAAATTGCGGGGTTGATTGGAAAATCACTAAAGGCATATGTAGCTACTACTAACAAAGATAGATTGACCTATGCAAGAGTAATAGTAGAGGTAAAGTTGAATTAGCAATATCCAACAAGCATAAGATTTGAGAATGAGACAGGAAAACTAATTGACAGGAAATTCATTATGAATGGGAAGCAGTTCTATGTAGAATATGCAAGAATTATGGACACGATATGTATGAGTGTAGGAGATATATCTAGGAGGAAAATAAGAAGAATGTGAAACAGCAAACAATGCAGAAGCAGGAAGTATAACAAAAAGAAGCAGAAAATATATAGAAAAATCAAACATAGCAACAACAAGAAAGGGGCAAGAATCCAGAACAAAACAATGGATATAGAGAGGGGAAATATGTGAGGAAAGCAACGATTGTGAAAGAAGTACCATTGAAGAGAGGAAATACTTTTGATACACTAGGGGAACAACAAACAGAAGAAACAGCAAACACAAGTCAGACAGGACACCAGTTGATAACAATTGAAAAAGGTGTGACAGGAAAAAGAGGGAGTGCAGATGATAAGGGTAGGGGAATCCCACCAAAGAATGGATAAAATTGGATTTTGGAATACCAGGGGGATAAATAATCTAGATAAACAAAAGGATATAAATCTGTTTATGCATAAATTCCAGGTTGAAAACAAAGATTAAGAGAGCTAAAGCTCAAAAGCTGGTCTTAACCTATGCAATAGATGGAGTTATGGTACAAATTTACGTCAGCATAATGGATGAAGAATTTGGATATTATAGAAATCGATGGTCTATGACATAAGTATATGTAAAGTTACAGAATAGTTTCATCATAGAGGAGATGGTAGGAAATTTTCAGTAATAATGGTGTATGATTACAATGATGCTACATTGAGGAAACTATAAGACGATATTATAGAGATAAATGATCAGATGGATGAATCATAGGCAATAATGGGAGACTTTAATTGCGTCCTGCATAAAGAAGAAAGGATTGGGAGTCCAATTATAATGGCAAATATAAGAGAATTCAAGGAATGTGTGATAAAATGTACACTAAAATAAATGAAATCTTTAGGAGCATTTTATACTCTGAATAATAAGCAGGGAGGTGCAGATAGAGTATACAGTAGGATTGATAGAGTGCGGATCAGCAATGACTGTATATTAGCAATGCCAGACTCAGAGGTATTCTACAGGAATGATGGGACCTTTGATCACTGCCCTACAATAATCAGATGGGTTGAAGACCAAAAAAAGCAACAAATATTCAAATATTTTAATATGTGGAGCATTTCACCAAGCTACAAGGAGACAGTGAAGCAAGGCTGGATAACCAATAAGAGGGGGACCAAAATATATGATTTAGTGAGAAAGTTAAACAATTTGAAGGGGAAACTACAGCAGCTGAACAAGGAGAAATTTAGTCTGAAAGAGAAGAAATCTGACCAAGCATATGAGGAACTAATGCAATGTCAACAAAGGATGCAACAAGAACCTCTGAATTTGGAACTACAGAAGGAAGAAGCTAGACTACTCAGGAAAATAAATAGATTGAAGGAGGAAAAATATCAATTTCTGAGACAGAAAAGCAAAGTGCAATGGCAGGAACAAAGGGACCTAAATACCAAATATTTTAACAGCATGATGAAAGCAAGAATGAATATGAAAAGGGTGTTCTCTATTACAGATGTAGAAGAAATCTAAAGAACGAAAATGGAGGAAATTGCATAATCCTTTATTGTACTTTAAACAAACCTATTGGGAACCAGCAGGCAAAGGGAATATGTCAATAGAAGATTGATACAACAAGTGCCAACAGTTATAGAAAGACAAAGAAGAATGCTAGAGGAAGAATTTATAGAAAAGGAGGTAAAAATAGCTTTGTGGGCAATCAATGTATACAAATCACCACGGCCAGATGGATATGGAAGTAAGTTCTTCAAGGATTGCTGGGAGTTCATAAGAAAAGATGTAGTAGATGCTATAATGGAATTTTTAGAACAGGGGAGATAGTGAAAGTAATGAATTATACGGTGATCACAATTATCCCAAAGAGCTCACATACAACTAGTATACGTGATTACAGACCTATTGGAGGATGTAACATAATTTATAAGGTGATATCCAATATGTTGCGCAACAGGTTGAGAGAGGTACTACCTACATTGATTTTTGCTAATCAGAGTGAATTCATAGTAGGAAGAATAATAGTACAAAATGTACTGATATGTCAAGATCTAGTAAGACTGTACAAGAGGAAGAACAATACTCAAAGCTGCTTAATCAAGATTGATTTGAGAAAAGCATATGATAGTGTATAGTGGTCATTTGTGGAAGAGATGCTCCATGCAATGAACTTCCCTCAGAGATTCATAAAATGGATAATGGAATGTATAACAACTGCCAAATATTTTATTGCAATAAATGGAGTACTATATGGGATCAGAACAAGGAAAAGTGGTTTAAGACAATGGGATCCTATCTCACCCTTACCCTTTGTAATTTGTATGGAGTACCTAACTAGAATTCTGAACAAAGTGGCTGATACGAGGGAGTTTGTGTATCATATAAAATGTAGGAGAATCAAACTCAATCACTTATGCTTTACAGATGACATTTTATTTTTCTTTAAAGGAAATTACCAATCAGGCAATGTTGATGTTAAGTGGTCTTCAAGCTTTCACAAATGAATTAGGACTGGCTACTTGTTGATATCTATTTTTTTGTATATATTTTTTTACCCAAAATACCTTTACAAATAGCATGTGTATGTATATATAAGCGTGTCCAAGAGTTTTAGTATTTTTTCCCCAAATTTTAAAAATTTTGAAATCAAATTATTGTCTATTTTAACAACGCAATTTCCAATAATTATTTCCAAAATTATTATTTTGGTGAATAATTTATTTTCATTCTCATATTTACACCAAAATATAATTAATGTGATTTTTGCATATTTTTATAAATTTATTTGATATTTTTTTAAGATAAAAGGCATAAAAGTACAATTATAGCCTACATGACGAATAATAGCATTTTACATTTATAAAATTATTCCCAGTATTTTAAGACTAATGTTTATATATTAATAAAAATTAAATAATGAGAAATTGGCTATTTAACACATAGCCCATTATCATTTCAATTATGGCCGCCGAGAGAGCACTGAGACGAAGAAACTTGACTAGCTCAAAAGGAAGCAGCTGGATGTGTAGATGGGCTTTGAATAAGAGTTGGGTGATTTATTTCCAATAACGTTGCCAGCTACTGCTAGTCGCAAACAAGCCCTTCCCTTCTGAGCTAGGAGTGAAATGCCCTCGATCGACTTGGGGCTAAAAGCCCTAACGAAGAAAAAGAATTGTCGGCTCTGCTAGTTGGCTTTGTTGCTATCAAGGCATAGCGACCTTTAAAAAAAGCTGAAATCAAAAAGAAAGAAGAGAAATTGGGCCATCTTTCCCGAGAGAGGCCGCCTTCTCTCAGGCCAGCAGTCTTTTACTTCTAGTCGACTGCTCTATGATGGGCTTCCCTCTTTCCTTGGCTCTGCTCGCTCGTAAAGCGCTACTTCTAAAATGATCGTTAAGGTCATTCACTCGGTGGCTCTGCTACCGATGGATCAAGATATGTTGCCTGCCTATCAGGCCCTAGGCACTGATGTGACGTTAAAGTTTTAAAGGAGCTACTGCGTTCCTTCTAATCGGTTCGAAGAGGGGGTTGCCTGAAAATAGAATTGATTTCACTCTAAGTCCTGACAACCAGCCTGCATGAAGCCTGAATCGCTAATAATCGCCGGTCAGCCATAGAGCAGTGAATTCCTTCCAGGGCCTTGTACACACCGCCCCTCTCCTTTTCTAGCTGTCCAGATTGAATTCCTTTGGGAACAACTAAACTCTTTCTTGAAGCTACCCCCCCCCCCCCTCTCATTATGCACTTGCCTAGAAGGCTTAGGTGTTCATCTTATCAATGAGCGTAGATTAATAGCCAAGCCTACCCTTTTGTGCTTGTCAATCTGTATCCCATTCTTCAGGTATAGTTTTCTTTGATCACAGATCGAGAAGCGGTGGAACGTACAGAACCACATATTGGATTACTCCAGTGCAACACTTAGTCGTTGATGCTGAGTCTCCTCGTATGCCGCTAGCTATACCCTGCTTGGTCCCCCTCCCCGGCACGATGAAGGTTTTGTAGCACGTCATGAGCATTGGGCTGAGGGGCGGTTAAGCAACTCAAGCGAACCGCTTTACTTTATTCCAACATAGGGACAGAAGGGAGATGGTTGTAAAGGTGGCCTCATTATCCATACATCCGGTCGGATGAATGGAGGACTGATCGACCCGGGTTTTCACGAGCGTTGGCGGGTTCTGGAGTCTTCGCCCGCTCCCGATTGATGGTGGAATCCATTGAATGCGTTGGTAAAGCACGGGATTACGGCAGAAAAGCGTAGGTTTCTGCTAGGCGAAGGAGCTCACTTGTCATTCTGATTACTTCATCCATAAACCTTTTTTTATTTTAAAATAACGACACGCCCTAAAAAGTTAAAGGAGAATCTTCCATTCTAGAAGCTACCGCTTTCCGCCTCGCTCGGGGTGAGAAGTTCCCTTCCCTTTTCTAAAATGCCTGAGTGGTCTGCTCAGCAAACATACAAAGTAGACCGCAGTTTGGCTGACCCTCTTCTTCCATTCGGGTTGGTTGACCCAGAAGTATCTTGAGGGGTGCCTAATACCTTCCCCTCGAGATAATTTCTAGCCCTTACCCAAACTCTGGTTCTTCAACTCAAACCCCTTCTTTGTGTCGTAATGCACTTAATCATTTGGTCGCGACTCTTCAAACTCCAAAACCCAATTCCAAAAAGGGAACGAGTTGTCCTCCCAAATGTCACAAGCCCGATTTCTGGAGAAAAAGGGGGCGTCGACACTACTAATGCAGGGAAATCCAACATATTCAGTGCCAACATGCCATAAGAAGAATTGGAAGACTTATGTGAAGCTACAGGATATCAGAAAGGGACATTACCATTAAGATATTTGGCAGTTCAAATTTTAGCAAAGAAGCTATCTAATATGGATTGTGAAGTCTTAATTGACAAGATGACTATCAGAATAAGGACATGGAGCTCGAGGAACATGTCTTTTGCTGGAAGGGTACAATTAATAAATGTTGTGTTGCTGCATATTCATACTTACTGGTCATCAATCTTTATACTGCACAAAGCTATGATGAAAAAGCCGACGGCAATATGCAGGAACTATTTGTGGGATGGAAAGGAACAAACAAACAAACAAACAAACAAAGCTCCTTTGATGGCATGGGCATAGTTTGCAGACCAAAATGTAAAGGACGGCTAGGAATAAGGGACTCTTTAATATAGAATGAGGCTGCTATTGAAAAATATGTTTGGAAAATAGCTCAAAAGACTAAGGCCTTATTTGTTTGCACTTAATGGAGGTCTGCATTTTAATCATTCGGATCTCATACATTCAGTGCATTTGTTTTTAAAGTATGAATCTTAATTATTCATATCTTAATCATTAAGTGTGTTTGTTTTTTTTACTTCACAACCACTTAATGGGCCTGAATAGGTCTGTATGATTAAGATCTATAATAGAGACTTAATTTCATCGAGATGCTATCACATATTCATTATTAATTACCGCTACTGCCTACCATTATCAACTAGCACCATACCGCCACCGCCGCCATACTTAACTACCACTACCACCCTCACCACCACCCTACAATCATCCTTACTCATAACTGCCACCATTATCGATCATCATCACCCACTAGCCCCACCACTTCGACCACCATCATTCTCACTCACAATCAACACTCATCCACCTCAACTACCACAACTGATCACCCCATCGCCTTCAACAACCCATTTTTATCAAAGGCAAAAAGCATAAATAAGCTCTAAGGTCCGATGAGGCTTTAAGCGCAAAGTGCAAATAAAGCGTGGGATTTAATGAAAAAGGCGCAATGGGAGAAAAAGTAATAATAGGCATAGTAGTCCAACACTAATCATTATATGCATGAATAACAAATATATGGACAATGAAATTTTAAAAGAATCATGATAAAGTAAAATATCATTTGTTTAAGGTCACTTTTTCAGAATTACAATCATTGGCAAGGAAAAGTATGCGTTAAAGCTTTGATTCAACACTAAAGCGCCCACAAAGCGAGCGAAGCGCTCAACGTGTTTTAAGCCTCGCTTCAGGGCTTAAGCATGCTTTAAGCACGCCTTTGACATCACTGCAACAACCACAGGCGGCACTGCCCATCATTATAACCTACCACTACTCACCCACCACTTTCTTCAATCACAACTACCGCCACCACCCACCATTATTAACTATCACTGCCACATTCCCCAATCATAATCGCCACCACTACCAGTCACTACTAGCTACTAGCATGAACTATCACAATCAACCAAAATTACCACCAAGCACCGCCTCTAATCGCCATTCACTTGTTACCATCACAACCAACAACTATCATATTTTAAAAAACTATATATTTTATTGATATAATATTAGATTAGTAGTATTTCATTTGAATTTGATGTTTATTAATATTCAAATAAAGATAATTTTTGTATATTCAGATATCAAAAATCAAACAATCTTAATTATTTGGTATTCATATCTTAATACACATCTTAATATATCCGGATGTGTATTTAGATTCAGATTTCTTAATCTTAATGCACGTCTTGATATTCAGATGTGTATTCAGATTCAGACGTCTTAATCTTAAAAAAAAAAAACAAATGAGGCCTAACAACTTGTGGGTGAAATGGGTGAATCGTGTGTATATTAAAGAAGCTAGATGGGATCACTATGTACCACCTAGTGATTATAGCAATTTGTAATATAAAGGAAAAGTTCATTGATGGATATAGAGGTAATAACTGGCAACACATAGGAGGGAGTTACTCCATACAAAAAGGATACCAATGGAGGATAGGGGAGCTGAATCAATGGCCCTGGGCGAGGTGGATCTGGAACCCTGTCAATGTCCCATAACATAGTTTTATTAGCTGGTTAGCAGTTCACAAACGACTACTGACAAGAGGAAAAAATAGGTGTATTCATAGAAACAAGATATGAAATATATGGAGGAAGCAAGGAAACAATACAACACTTATATTTCGAGTGTCAGTTTTCAAAGGAATGTTTGCAAATTTTATTGGAATGGCTGGGACTGGAGACAAAAGAACCTGATATCATTGGTATATGGAGAACACTAACGAGAAGTGTAAGAGGTATAATGTGCAGGAAAATTATTATTACATCAGTGGCAACACTAGTATACAAGATATGGCAGGTCAGAAATGATGCGATATGGAATAACAAAGTTGTCAAACCGCAGGTGATATGTCGTTAGATACAGCAGGAATGTAAAATACGAGTGAATATGCAAAGAATTAGGAAAGAGGGGAATGGTAGAAGGAAATGGATAGAGGAGTTGTTTTCTAGTATATCATAGAGGAAGCTAGATAGGGATTTCGCGACTAGAAGTACTTATTCTTCTTGTGTGTACAGCTTAAAGAAATGTATATTGGTTGGTCGAGATTAATAATATTTTCTCTGCACACCCAAAAAAAATAAAAATATGTTTGTCTTTTTAGTATATCTTATCGATTTATCGATAAACCGATAATCGAAGAGGACAAAATCGATAACTCGATAAGAAAAATTTCGAAATCAAAATCGTAATCGATAAATCCATAAACCAATATCGATAAACCGATAACAAATAATCGATTCGATTTATCGATAAATCGATTCTAATGCACACCCCTAATCAGCTTTTTATTGCACAAGAAATTAGGACACATATCCAAAAGAGAATTGAGAAACTTGTGTCCAATAACATATTCGATCCCCATGACTTTTGTGATTTTCTAATCTTACTACAAAGGCTATTTTGACGAATTAGACGATGTTCCTTGAGGATGTTAGAGTTTACGGGGATAGAGGGAGAATAATGCACTTTGCCTTTGAGAGGAACATATTGATTATTCCACTAATTGCTTCCGTCTTTGCTTAGGAATAACTTCTGATGCCTAAACTTTTTTAAGAAGTAAATCCACATCAATACAATGACATTCAACCTTCCGTTTGAGAAATTATTCCCAAAGAACAAACTCTACAACTTCAAGAACTAATGTTTTCAAAGAAATTATGCATTTGAATATTTGCAAATAATTTTAGAATTTTGGGCAGATATTGTAATAACTTGAAATTTATCTTTATAAAGCATCTGAAAAGTTCAAAATTTCACAGAGAACATGCATACATTGTTTAAGCTCACACAACAAAAGTCTGAAAAAGTCAAAGATACTAATATATTCATATATCGACTTTACTAGATACAAATATGGTATATAGTTGGTTGATGAGCTATATCAGAAAGAGTATTAAATGAAAACTCATAGTTCGTTTTACCCTCACAGTTGAGTTTATAGAGTAATATGAGGTATCTGATTATGGAATATGACTATAAGATTTTGTCATTTCGCTACGAATTTTGGATGAAATTGAAAAAAATTTTCATTTATTTTGTGACTATAAGCTAACATTCATGTATTCCAATAACAATAAAAGTTTGATAAAGTCAAAGTACATTGACATAAAGTTCCTAGATGTTAAAGAAAGAGTTGAAGTGGCTAAGTGTCTATAAAACATATTAGTACAAACTCCATGGTTGTGAATCAACTTACTAAGGGACTGCTAGCTAAGGTCTTCATGAGCATACTGCTCATATATATGATGTCATGTCATTTAAGGATACTCAGTTTTAGTAGGAATTTATAACCTCTTAAATATTCTTTATAGATACAACTTAATTTACAGTTTATGGTTTCAGTTTATGATTTCAGTTTAAGGATACTTGGCGTTATTTCTGCAAATATTTAATTATTCTGTTTATTTTTTTACTCTAACTTATTTTTTAGTTTGACCAATTGGGAATAGGCATGCTTGGATCACATTACATATAATTTTTATGCTACACATTCATACTTGATCTATGTCATTTAGTTATGTTTGTATTCATGATCACGGAGGGTTTAGTTACGATAAATATAACAAAAGTCGACTTGATCCAATATTGGCATAAATGCTGAATGAAATTGTGATCAGATTATGATAGCTAATATTTTCAGATTATAAGGTGACATACAATTATAAGGTTATATATACGTATATTTGTGTAGTCAAGTGGCAGACTTTTAGAATTTTTTTATGGACTTTCACATTTATTGTATCAAGTAATTGTATGCTGGTTGTTACAATTATAAGGTATTGGCGAAAATTAAAGTGATCTAAGGCTTAAAGTTAATTGTGACGAAAAGACACACTCATAAAATAAGGGATCTTATGTACATATTCGAAAATAATTTCTAAATTTAATAATGGGCTAAATTAAAAATACATAAATTATGTGCAACTGTAATTAGGATTACGGTCCCCCAAATTAAACGTAGAGTTTTCTTTCTAGTATCCTATCATTAGAAAGAAGTTAACAACTTACATGTTAGTATGGAAGACCACTAAGCACAAGATGACAAGTTTCATCCATTCTCAAGGATTCAGGTACATTTCAACATCTAGTTTTACTCTTTTGGATAATTTGACATGATAGATATAAGGATATGACGTGTTAGGTGTTTGCCATAATTTTTTTATCATATTTGATTTTCCTATCTCTCGAAGGAAAGGGGTAATATAATTACCTAAGTTGGGTTTTCCCTTTTTGTAAAAGGAAATTATAAATTCTTCTATATTTGGCTAGTCCCTTTTCTTGTAGGAAAAGGTTTGGACTTCTATAAATTGATGATCCTTCCTTCTCATTCAGTAGCATTCACAATGTAGTTACAGGGGGTTTGAGAGTAGTGTTTAGGGGGAGAATTTTTCGAGACAAGTGTTAGTGTGTCACTTGTGTTTGCCTCTTCGTGAGGTTGTTCTCTCGATATTTTATACTCTCTTTTTATTATAGTGGATTGCTCATCTCCCTTGTGGACGTAGGTCAGTTGACTGAACCACGTTAAATGTTTGTGTCTCTTTTGGTAGATTTTTCTTGTGTTGTCGAATTTATCGTCGTTAAAGGTTTGCTTTGCTAGCTTCCGCATGACACATCCGGATTTTTTTTCGGTCCTAACAAGATGATGGTAGTGTTCATCTTTAAAGTTTTGGTCCAACACATGTCTCCATACATGTTAATGGTTAGAATAAAAGCTGGACTCGATACAATTGCTAAGGAAAATCTAATTTTTCCTGATCATCAGATTCTTATGTGGGTCAACCTCTTTATTACCAGAAAAGATGTTTGGGACTTGAAACTGAATTCTGCATGTTAAAGGAAAAGTTGGTTTTGTGGCTACAAATTCGAATAATCATCTGAATTATTGATTAGTTGAAAATTCTGCAATAACACCGGAGCGGTCCAGATCGATCCTAAAGTTATTGATTAACTATTTGTCCCCTATTTACAGTTGCATGCTCCATGAAAATGACTACTGTACAATCTTAGCTAATCAGTAGTGGTGGCTTGACAAATCTCAAACAAAAATCATACAACTAAAGGGTGACAACAAAACTTTTCATTACATAATTCATGCATTATTATTCCACAGATAAAAGTCATGACTTGATGATGTATATATAACTTAACTCGTAGAATAATACAAGGAATATTAAATTATTGCACGAGTAGCTATTCAAGATGCATAATACATTGAAACCAGACAGTAAATAAAGCAATATCAAATTATATGCCATGATTATTGCATCTAATACATGCAACAATTCAAACAGATTCGATTTCCGTTGGTGTCATCTCAGTTTCTGAACTTTTACTCTTTTTCTTCTGCTTCTTCATTTGTCTGAATTCTCCGTAAAAGTATGAGACGAAACCCCAAAGAGAGAGGAAAAGAGAAACGCCCTTTTCACCTGAAAACTTTTCACTAAAGAAAACTATAGCCAATACCTCGGTAACAGGGAGTAAAACTGCTATTATAACCCCAGACATTAAAGCAGAAGAACAATAGATAACTCCAACAGCGCCCACAAAGAAACATTGCCAAAGAACGGCAGTCCATGTTACAATTGTATAATATCTAGCTTCTCCGAGGTTAAATTGTTTTGCCTCCCTTGATATTGCCTGCAAATTTTAGTCAATATTTTAATCCTTGATCTTTATAGAAAATCTCTAAGCCTATAATGAAAATTGTATTCCTTTGTTCCAACTTATGTAAGAAATACCAATATTTGGGGAGTCAAAGAGGTTCTTATTTATATTAGATATAGAATTCAAATATGTAAATTTTATTTTTAAAACATAAAAATTATAAAAGTCGTTGATCTTATAAGAGAATCTCTAAAATAAATAAATAAATAAATACATAAATATGCAGTTATATCTAAGATACATTATTTTTAGAAAATCTGTTCGAATCCAGCAGTGCTCCAGTTTTTATCTACTTCTGACAAATGCAAATTTAATAGAAGTACGGAAAAAAGGTGTCACTCAACCCAGACCTATATGATATTGATATATTCCAACATAGAGAAATGAATTCCATGACAAAAGAGTCTCCATCCCTCCAAGTGAGATATGAATATAATTGGGTGAGCAATATTAAGTTCCTTCATTAAAGTCAAATCGCGACCCACAAGCTTCTGTTATCTCTCTTGTCATTAGCGTTAGAAAACTTTATTGGTAATAAGATAATTAAGAATAAATAAAAGAAAAAAGAAAAGGAGAAACACTGCCAACGAAATTGAAAGAAATTCATAAAAAATAAAAAATCAAAAAACATATCACTGAGGAAGTAGTTGATAGATTTGAGGCAATCAAAGGATCTAAGTAATACCATAAAAGAGCACTATGTTAAGATGCATACGAATTAAAAGGGAAAGAATTTAGAGATGGCAAATTGAACGGGCAAGTTTAAAGAAAAATGTTACTCTACTCTCTGTTATATTTTATAATATATGATGCGTAATTTAACAAAGCAATGAATACTTTTAATTATAGTCTTAAATATACCATAATTTATACGGCTATAAGAACGCTTATCATTAACATATTAACAGAAAAAATGAGAAGTTTAAATTGATTTATTTTTAAATTAAAAAAGATCATTCTTTATAACGAACTAATAAAGAAAATATTGTCATTCTTTTAAGAATTGATAAGTATCGGGACGGAAAGGGGTGCATTAAAAAGCTACCTCAAAATCATTATTGGCGATCATTCCTATCGTGCAAAAAGCAGTAGCAGCAAAACATATAACCATTTGGATCTCCAACACCAATGTAGCAGTAATAGCTTGTTTTGCCTTCATGTAAACCAACTCAATACTAGGCAAAATGACTCCATACAAAGCTGCTGCCAGAAGTGTCAGTATAAAACCAATAACATAGGCTTTACTTGTCACACCCACTGGCTTATCACCATTAGATCGAATACCCAATAAAACAGCACCAACTGTCAATAGAATCACTGCATTGATAGAGTAGGGTGTGAATTTCAGCTTCACTATGAAAAAAGCACCTACTGCTGTGAAGCCAAGTTGAGCAGCAAGAAGAAGTGAAGAGGTTGATACTGGGAGCTTTGACCCGCCCCACGAATAGAGAAAATCATCAATACCAGTGACAACGCCAAGGACAATTGATACAAGGAAAATTTGGGGTGTTATCAAGCATATTTTGGCATCGGCACCCTCAGACTTTCGACGATAAAAATATAGGATGGCAAGAGGTACAAGCGTGAGTGGCCATCCACCAGTTTGTAACCAACTACTAAACCATATTCTTGAACCTCCCCCGACATAATATAGACGCATCATTAGAGGACCACCACAAACACCAACAGCGAGTATTAAACAGTTAATCAGCAGGAGGATTCTCCTCATATTGGTGCTTAGTCCTTTGTCTTCCATATATTTTTTTTCTCAAGAGATTTGGATATATACTAGCTTGGTTGGAGTTGTGCAGCTCAGGTTTTTCTCCAAAGACACAGATTTTTGGACCCTCTTGCAGTGAAGAGATGTGTTTGAGTTGAGCATAAAAGCCTCCTATTTATAGTTGACGAAAATCTTAGTCCATTGCGACAATTGGTTTCACAACTTGGAGTGGCTCCTACTGTAGGTCTCTTAAATTGTACTATAGTGAAAAATACAATGCATATATAGTTGTATACTAACTAAATAACTAAACTGAATAGCTGTGCCATATGTTCAGGCTTAATCATGTAATCAATTAGGTTTAGTTGAATAATCGTTATTATCCATGTTGATACATGTAATCAATTCTTTATGTTTTCTGTTTAAGTGAATGTGTGTGTGTGTGTGTATAATCAAAGCAATTGGAGTGCTTGAGGCCCAGCAAATCGTCTAAGTACTATTGCTGTTGTATGCCCTTTTTCTCCTTACTCTGAGAAGATGACATGGTAAAATCAACTGCTACAAATATTGTATACATAAAAAATACCCCCTTCTTGTCCCTTACTGTGAGAAGGTGATAAGGATTAAATCAACAACTACAACAAGATAATAATACTCTTGGAATTTTCCTTTCTAACAGATTAATAACATAAAACTTCCCAAAGAATGACGATGCATTTCCCATATATTTTGACATTTCATTCTTGGAAGTGTGCAATGAGTTGCTTGGAGAAACGTGGGTTTTATTAGTTAAAAATATGTTTAATAAACAATAAGGAGGGCAGATTTAACTAATAAGGATTTTGATAGTTGAAACTTGCCACCCATATATGTCAACAATTAAAAACCTTTTCTTATAGGTCAAGAACAGCTGCACACATTTATGAGGACAATTACGACGGAAGAGATATTGAAAAACAAAATACTCACTTCGCCACTTTGCTAGATTAAATTTCTTCTTTCAGCACTAATGAATAGACTAGTCCACTTGTTTAAACGAATTGTTCATTTTTCAAATAATTCAACAAGTGACTCTAGCAAGGAAAAGAACAGGAAATTTGATTTGAAACTTGAGATTTTTCTTTTTTTTTTGAATTAAGTCTAAATTAAATTTTTGTTTTAGTGTGTCAGGGTCGAGTTAGCTGTCTTGTTCATTTTGCAACTTGCTTATACAATTTTTTGGAAAATTAGAAGTGCTTCTATTTCTTTCTTTTAACGAAAGGAATAGTCTTATCTAATTTGAAGAGTTAAGGTGTTTGGCTAAACTTCGAGAAAAAGATTAAGCGATTTTTAATAATAAAATAGTGCTTATTGCTAAAAATATTTGTTTTTTCGACTGGAAAAAAGTCAAAAAATCGATCGAACACGATGGGTTTAATTTTAAAGGATTATCACGTTCGAGAGGCAACTCCTGGTGATGCTGAAGAAGAGCACATCGCTAAAACATTGAGGATCCTGAGGGAGCAACAAAAGGTATTTTGGGTCATCTCTCACGACAAGATAAGGTCATGATAGAGTTGAGGCATGTGTTGTCAGGTGCTTCCAACCACGTGAATGGACGAAGTCTGATTCCTCCCGATGCTCCTACAAATCAAACAACGCAAAGGGTCGACAACAACACCCCTAGGGAAAAATTTGGCGTTGACAGGGACGAGGGGAACGATCACGGATCTAGTAACAACAATGAGAATGGTCCCTTTAAAAGCGAACTCATGTGGTTTATGAGGAAAATAAACGCCCGAATGGATCAGATTTCGGGCACGCCACCAGAGTTGAAAGGATTAGACTCAAAGAAGTACACACAATTACCGTTCAAACCAAGCGCGACACTAAATCTGATCCCGAAGCGGTTCAAAATACAAAACATGCCGAAGTATGATAGGACTTCGAACCCGTAGGAACACATCACCTATACAACAGCGGTGAAGGAAAATGATTTAGCTCTGTACGAGATTAAGTCAGTCTTACTGATGAAATTCGGGGAGATCCTCACAAAGGCAGCCCTGACATGCTATTCTTCCTTGCCCGAGCATTCAACAGATTTTTTCGAGATTCCCGCGAATTCTTTTATCAAGGACCACGTTATGGCCACAAAGGTGCATGTCCGAAAGGCTGGCATATTCAGGATTGCACAAGGAGAGTCTGAATTGTTGCGGGAGATCGTGACCAGATTCTAGTAAGAAAGAATAATGCTTCTGGGCGTACTAGACGAATGGGTAGGTGAATCATTTACTAAAAGGTAGAATCCAAGAAGTTTTTATGCTTCTCAGAAATTGAAAGAAAGTTTCCAGGAAACAACATGTGTGGATTTTCATAATCGGTACAAGTCAAAGATAAGAATTAAGGATGATCGGCTTTTTTCCATCATCAACCAAGGGTTGCGACTGGGAGAAGAATAAGGAGAAATCAAAGGAAGATTTCGACATAGATCGGCAGTCTTCAAGGGGTTGATTTTTGCCCTATAAACGGGCCGAAGGACGCGGCATAGGTTTTCAGTAACCGGATAGATTCGCTATAGATAATCGAGTTGATCCGGCCGAAATAGCAAGTTATTTTATGATAAGGAAATATCGGGTTCCCGAGATTCCTCCTACCCCAGGCTCTCAGAATACAACTTTAATGCTAACATATTGTAGCTGGTGTCGGCTATGAGAAACATTAAGGATGCACGCTTTCCGAAACCAATGAGATTCTATCCTAGTCATAGATATCCTAATCTATGGTGCCAACACCATGGGAATAATGGTCACCGGATTGGGGACTGCTAGCATTTGCAGGAGGGGGTGGCGACATTGCTAAAAAACGTCTGTCTTAAAGAATTCTTAATTGATCGAGCTAAAAACAATTACGGTTGTAATCGTGACAACGCAAAACCTTAAAAAAGGAGAAGATCTTCCACGTTTGACTATCAGCATGATTTTTGGGGAAAATGAAATTAATGGTGTGGCTTTTTTAGTGACAAAGA
This sequence comes from Nicotiana noctiflora, assembly GCA_032618575.1. Classification (NCBI taxonomy): domain Eukaryota; kingdom Viridiplantae; phylum Streptophyta; class Magnoliopsida; order Solanales; family Solanaceae; genus Nicotiana; species Nicotiana noctiflora. Next base: position 205,595 of record JASVEL010001565.1, on the reverse strand, counting down.
AGATGAAGGTATCAATAACCCACAGTAATTAAGAGACTCCGGGAAGTCACCCAGGAAGACATTACTTTCACGTAGGAAGACGCGGATAGATTATTGTTGTTGCACAATGATTCCTTGGTAATCTCTTTAAATGTCTTAAATTTTAAAATTAAACGTATTTTGGTGAACCTAGGAAGTTCGGCCAATATTATCTAGAGAAGAGTGTTGTAGCAAGCTAAGGTGATATGAAGTATAATTCCGTCCACAAAAGTCTTTGTCGGGTTCAATATGGTAAGTGTTACAACCTGAGGAGAGATCCTATTGCCCACGAATGTCAAGGGAGTGATGAAGACGTCCCTATTTGAGGTATTAGATGGTGATATGCGCTATAATATTATCCTGGGGAGACCTTGGTTGCACAAGATGAAGGTGGTACTGTCAATATATCATCAATTACTGAAATTTCCCACTCCCAAGAAAATTAAACAAATAAAAGGTGACCGACCGGCAGCAGGGATATGAACGCAATATGAGTTTCCAGCAGCAAAGGGAGGAAATATGTAGGAATCCTATTAGGTACCAAGTTATTTTCGGGTACCAGAATAAATGGACACAACAAAGTCTTCATCGGAAGAACTTGAGCAAGTTGCGTTGTTCAAAGAGTTCTTGGAAAGGAAGTTCCACTTAGGGATAGAACTAAAACCCGAGCTCGGTTCAAGATTTATTGAATTACTTAAATTTGATATTGATTTTTTTGCGTGATCGTATGCGGATATGACAGGTATCCCACCATAAATGTCTATGCACAAATTAAGCCTAGATCCTAACATCCCTCTAGTAAGGTAGAAAACATGTCATATTATCGAGGTAAGAAACAAATTCATCAAAGAGGAGGTAATTGATTTGCTTGATATTGGTTTAATCCGCTAGGTAAGGTATCATGTCTGGTTAGCTAACGCAGTAGTGGTTCCAAAGAAGAAAAATAAACTTCGCATGGGTGTGGACTATAAAGATTTAAATAAGGCACGCCCAAAAGACTCATTCCCATTACCAATTTATCAAATGATTGATGCGATATCCGGGCACGAGTTAATGAGTTTCCTCGATGCTTACTCCGAGTACAACCAAATCAAGATAAGCCCAGAGAATCAGGAAAAAACTCCGTTCATAACAAATTCTGGCACAAATTGCTATAATGTGATGCCTTTCGTGCTAAAGAACACTAGAGTGACTTATCAACGGCTCGCAAACAAAATTTTTGAGAAACAAATAGGGAAAACTATGAAAGTTTGAATAGATGATATGTTGGTTAAGTCTTTGAACGTAGGTGATCGTCTTAAAATCTGCAAGAAATATTTGGCATCCTAAGAAAGCACAACATGAAGTTTAACCCTGAGAAATGTGCATTCGGAGTCAGCCCCGATAAGTTCTTAGGCTCCCTAGTATAACAAAGAGGCATCGAAGTCAATCCTAATAAAATTAAAGCCATCTAAGGTATCTCTGACAAGATGGAAAACATAAAAGAGGCTCGAAAGTTGATAAGAAGACTTGCCGCTTTAAGCAGGTTCATTTCACGATATTCAGAAAAAATGCCACCACTTATTTTTCCATCTAAAAAAGAAGAACAACTTCGAATGGACTCCGGAATGTCCGCAGGCATTGAAGGATTTGAAAAGATATATTTTGAGTCCTCTATTACTATTGAAACTTGATGAAGGTGAATAGCTGTTGATCTACTTAGTGATTTTGAATGCAGTGGTAAATGTCGTTTTTGTCCATGCAGGCAAAGGTACCCAATCTCCTATCTATTATGTTATCAAAATTCTAACGGGAGTAGAAACGCGCTACCTATATCTGGAAAAATTGGACTTAGCTCTCGTAGTCGATGCTCGAAAACTTAGGTCTTATTTCCAATGTCATCTAATAGTCGTGGTGAACACCTTTCCCCTACGGAATATACTTCAAAACCTGAACTTTTAGGTAAGCTGGCCAAGTGGGCAGTCAAAATAAGTGAATTTGACATAGAATATAAACCTAGGGTTGTGATTAAGTCTCTAGTTTTGGCCAACTTTATGGCCGATTCAGTTTGGGACTGCTACATTTGGCTACCAAACAATCAGTGATGGTGTCAGGATTGACATAAGTTTGGACTTTGTTCACAAACAAAGCATCCAATGTGAAAGGGTTCGATCGGTCTTGGTAGGCAATAAGAACAGTTCATTTAACTAACAATGAAGCAGAGTATGAACCTTTAATTGCAGGACTCGAGCTGGCCCGAGGACTGGACTCCAAGGTCATAGAAATCAAATGCGACTACCAATTGGTAGTAAATCAAGTATATGGGATCTTCGAAGCCAAAGAGAAACGCATGTAATGATATGTAGTGGTTAATTACCCATATCTTGAGAGAGAAAAGAATGCAGAGACAGACACACTAGCCAATATGACTCGATGTGTGGGATCTTCTGAAGATAATTATGTCATACGAGAAGTCCATGAAGGGATCTGTAGAAATCACTTAAGCATGGATTCCTTAGTGTTAAAATAAATTAGGAAGGGATACTATTGACCCCAGATAGAATATGATGCTAAGGCTTACGTTCAGAGATGCGATAAGTGTCAACCTCATGCATCGTTGGTACATCAACTAGAAGAGCTAATGCACTCAATTTTGTCGCCCTGGACATTCATGAAGTGGGAAATAAATATAGTCGGTCCTCTACCGCTAGCCCCCGTTAAGGTAAGATTTCTTTTTATTTTAACTAACTATTTTCATAAGTGGGTTGAAACATGTACTTACCAATAAATCGGCGAGTGCAAAGTGGTAGATTTATTATGGGAGAATATAATTTGTAGATTTTGGGATACTAAAAGAAATAGCCTACACCAACGAGATAATTTATAGGTGCAAAGGTCACAAAATTCCTTGAAGACCTAAAAATCAAAAGGATTACATCATCACATTATCACCCGATTGCAAACGGTTAAGTAGATCAACAGACAAGGTCATTATCCAAAATCTCAAAAAGCGATTATGGGCGTATCAAAAACTGACCAAATCAAACACGGGGGAGACTTCTTTATCTATTGTGTACGATGCGAAAGCTTTGATCCCGGTGGAAGTAGAGATCCTACCTTGAGATATTTTTGGGTGGACTAAGAAATAAACAATGAAGCAATATCGGTCAAATTAGAGTTTCTTGAGGAACGCAAAGACTTGGTGCATATAAAGATGGTGAGCCAAAAATAGAGAATGGAAAGATATTACAATTGAAGAGCTAACTTCCGTTATTTCAAAGTAGGAGACTAGGTTTTAAGGAAAGTAACTCAAAACACTCGGGAGCTCAACCCATGAAAACTGGGTCTAACATGGGATGGCCCCCTACTAGGTTTTAATTATCACCGGGAATGGGTCATAAGAATTGGAAGATCAAGATGGAGTTAAGTTTCCAAGCAACTGGAATGTGGCATACCTCAAAATGTACTATAGTTGACAAGCATCACCTATATTGAAAGTATGTGCTGCACTCCTTTTTCCTTCATCCAGTTTTTGTCCCAATTAAATTTTTATTAAGGTTTTTAACAATTTAGCAACATAAAGCATAATATGTAGGAAGATTCATCGGTAGAAGTAATACCTTTAAATGACAAGGAAAGCAACCAACGAGCCACTATGGAGTGGTTAGATAGTCTTTTACTCGGTAGCAAAGTTCCTACGGGGAAGTAAAGTTTTCTTTCGGGCCAAAGGTTACTCGACTATTCATGAGTTCAAGCCAATGGGGGATTGTTAGATAATCTTCGGATCGATAGAGAAATCTCCTAAGGGGAAGTTAAGCTTGCTATCGAATTAAAGATTATCTAACCAAGATCTAGTGAAGTCTACAAAGGAGAAAGCCTTCCAGTATTTAAATATGCATTCTTCGCATTCGAACATCGGGGGAAATGATTTGAGAATACAGCAATAATGACTGCCACAACATCCGAGACTATGAAATCCGAAAATAAGGTTGTATCATCGGTACTGGGGACTACACAACTAGTCTCGTAGAAATAAGTTATACAAGTTAGCCACAAGTAATGGCAATTTAATTTTAGTACAATGAATGCTTATGTACTTTTGAAAATGGAAGGAATAAAATAAATTCCTTTTATTTTTATCTTGGTTCTTGTCATATCGATGACTTAATTTTATCATTTGGAAGTTAAATAAGTACTTCAAATGTTAGTATCGTAATGAACAGGAGACGTCCTCTTAGAGAGAACCATAAGCATAAGAGGGCCCTCTCTTATGAAATCCTAATGGTAAACGGTTGATTTCGGAAGAACTTATGCCTAGAATCCAAATGCTATCGAAGAAAAAATATACCCTAAGCCTTGCCTAATTCGATACAAAGAGAAAATCTGTTCAATACTTACAGGGAAAGTATACAAAGAGAAAAACTTTCACAATACCTAATTGAAAAAATACTTTTGTATACAGAAAACAAACCAAGTACAAAAAATATGGGAAAGAAAAACTGAAAAGAAAGCAAAAGGTTAAGCTACTTCATCCTCAGTATTTAGAGGAGGAGAAACATTTGCACCCCCGGGAGAAGTAAGTGGGTCCGCTTTGGACTAGAGAATTAAAAAACAGAACATGAAGTGTCGGTGGTATCAAGTTGGATCAAGAGGCCCATTCGGGCTGTCGACTCAAGCTCACGGGCCTCAACAATTTCGACGTCAAACTGAATGACTCCCGCTTTGGACTCTTCCAAGGTTTTTCTCCTCATGCTATACATAGAGTATAGTTTTTTCAACAATGAGAGAAGCTTCTTAGTGCTGATGTTCTTCTTTAAGATGGTCAACCACGTATAAAAGGTTATCCCGCTCAGATCTAGCACCCTAAAGGCTGACATCAAGGTCATGGAAAATAGATTTAAAACTTTATTGTTCTACTAGAAGCTATTTTACCTCTCTTTCAAAGGGCATACTTATCCTCGATGGCAGTAATTTCCTCAGCTTTGGAGTTCAAAGTTGACTCCAAATTATTCAATCTTTCAATAAAGGCAACCTCGCGATCTGATACAACAAAAACGACATTCAGGACCTAAACCCATTTTTCCCTAGATTCCTTGAATTTTACCCTTAACAAGGTGGCCTTTTGTCCAAAGGTCACTACCTCTTGCTCACTTTGCTATAGCAGAGCCTCCAACTCAGCAGCCTCACTAGCTTGTGCTTCCATTACTAAGAAGCGAGCAACAACTTGATCCCATTTGGCCAATAATTAATCTCACTCAGAGGTGAGGCTTTCCTTATCAAGGATTAACCCTTTAAAGCCCTCGAAAGCAAAGAAGTTATCGTGCAAAATAGAAGTACAAACTAAAAACCACCCTGCCATAACAAAGATAGAAGAAATAATCAAGGAAACAATATTTTTACCAACGCTGCATTGTGCTTGGCATTGATCATAAAATAGTCCCCCGAGAGAGTTGGTATTTTATTCCAATCCTTTTCTGAAGCCAGAGGTTTCAAATAATTACCAGGTTCCACTAGTAGAGACAGCATATGGCATCCGGTAAATCGAGAGGGAAACTTTCCTCCTCCTCTAAGGATCTTCCAAGGGGGAAGAATAATTATGCCCCAAATTCCCACAAAATGGGGACTAGGGAAGAGGCATCCTCCTCTCAAACGACTGTTATTGGTGTAGATGATGTAGCAGTTGCTGGTAGCGAAGAATGAGATGAAGTTGATATCAATGAAGGTTGAGAAGTACTTGTGGCAAAAGCAGTGCTAGTAGTTGGTAGCTCATCAACCTAAGATAGGATAGAGCCAGTACTCAGCCTCATGGTATCAAGAGTGGTGATTGGGTTTGGAAGCGAGAGTTAGCATCTTCGACCATATCAAATTTCCCCTAGAGAACTGGGACATCATCTTAGATTAGCGTATCTAGCTCAAAACATTGAGCATTTTGCTAACGTGATGAAGGTCGTCATTTTGAATGTAGAGAATCCCAATCATCACTGACTCCTCCATTATTGTCGATCACAACATTATCTAAGTTTAACTCTAGTATAGCGCTCGTCACCAAAGTGTCTACGGATAGCTCTAGCGAGGCACTCTTCGCTTTATTCTTTTTTTCCCCGATCGAAGAGGAGTGTTTCCTTTTTGGTTTCTTGTTTTATGATCGGGGACTCCAAGAGGAGGCACTTTCACCGGAAGCAGATCCGACAACACTCGTTTGGGAAAACGCCTCCTGCAACAACCTTGATGCATCCAAGGGATCGGCCAAAACATCCTCCCCGGGGATGAAAACAGAATCCTGTGGTAGACTTGTATTTGGCAGGAAAAACGTTAGCCAAAACTTCTTCTGTGGAAAATAAAGACAAGGTTAGTTCGTGAGTTAGTTTACTGATAACTGGAGATTATGATGCACACTCTTTTTTACTTGAGTTTTAATTAGAAAGCTGTACAAAATGGTCCCAAAGGCTCACATGTTGCACTTGATTGTAGGGTTTGGTAAACAAGGAACAATTCATCAAAACCAGCTTAAAAAGAAGTGAAACATGCACAAGTACTAAAAATAAGTCCAAGCACAGTCAGGACCATCGCATCCGCACTCCATTATGTACGGTCGCAAATGAGAGGTTCAGAGAGTGCTCATTTCAGGCAGCTAAGCAATGCGGCCACAAAGCATTTCATGAGGACCGCATTAGCTTCATTGTAGCCGCACTCGAATTTGTGTGGCCCGCAAAGCCCAAGTTCAGAAAGTTGCCAAGTTGGAGGAATACTTCCAATGTCCGCGGTCCATTTTTTGCGGACAGCAACAGAAGCCACCGCTGCTGCGGTGCATTTTGTGTGGTCTGCGGTGGCCAAGTTCAGAGGACAGAAGTTTCAAGCCAAGAGCCTTAGTTCGGCCGCACTCAATTTTGTGCGGTCCGCACTAGCCCCACGGGGGTATTTTTGTCCAAAATTTTTGGCCTAGTATGAATTATTTCTTTTCCCATTTTTAGGTGATCAATTGTAATTATATACAGCAATTGCGCTCGTGAATAGTGCTCTTTTGCCATTTTGAGTAATTTTACAATAGTTTCATCATTAAATCTTCAAGTTTTATCTAGTAATTAAATATTTGGGTTTTTCTTCATCTATTTCTGTATTTTCTTCTATAATTATGAGTAGACGGACCCAATATCTAGGGTTGTGGCTCAACCCTAGTGTGGGTAATTTATAGGTATTGTGTTTTAAGGCTTGATTGTCTATGGGTGTTTGATATTTGGACTAATTTAGGATTTTAATATTGAATTAGTGGTTGCAAACACTAGTTTATGCCTAGTTGACTTTGGCACTTCTTGAGAATGAGAGCCTAAGTCTATGAAATTTGTCCAACAAGGAATTGGGGCATATTCAAGAGATTGATAGCCCCAATTAAAGAGTTAAACCTAGAGATAATAATACCAGAGTTGAACCGCAGTTGCTTGCACAAAATATCATACACAATTGGTCTTGAGTAAGTTAATTAGGGCAAAATTACTCGAACTACCGAGAGGTATAGATTAAGTAGAATCGTGCAATAATTATATCGTAATCCCCAAATATGACAACCTCACCTTTTCACCTAGGAGAGAGTCACTTTCCTAGTACATTTAAACTAATTAGACAATCTTCAATAGTTTACTCTTAGCTTAATTGAGCTCAATTTAGCATTGTAGTAGTATAAGGTTAAAAGTAATATCAAAACCAATTATGTATAGAGTAGCAATTAGGAATAACTACGCAACTCCGATTTAGGTAGAAACTCAATTCCAATCTCTAGCTCCCTGTGAAAATCGATTCTGACCATCTCGGATAAAAGTTGTTTTGACCATTCTTACTACTTTTTAGTGGTACAGGGTTGGCCTTGATCATTTATCATGATTTTTTCTTTCCAACTGTATTTGAGGGCCAGTTCTTTCCATTGGTGAGTCTCGGGCATGGTAGTATCCAGAGTCAGACTAACTGATCCAAGGCTTCGACCCTAGGAGGTGTCCATCTGGTCGTTGATATGACAAAAAGATAAGAGTTATAAATGGCATGAACAATTCTTAATTTTAGAAATAGGTAGATATCGAACTTACGTGTATAATTCCAAGATTCGGGAAAGGATGTGGTTGCGGCTGGGATGATGTTCCAGGTGGAAACTACAACGAACCTCCCCATCTACCCACGGTTGTTATCATCATCTATGTTGGTAAAAAAAGTATGGTGACCACTTTTGTTGAAGTTTATCATTCCCCCATGAAATATATTGGGGGAATAAAGTTTCATTAGTCGAGCCAAGAAAAGCTCTTCCCCATCTTCTAGCATAGCCGTCGAAGGCATGCTACCTTTCTCCGCAGAGAAGGGCTCCCTGTTCCAAGAAGACTTGGTAACGAAGGGAAATCTCCAAGATAACGGAGTTAATCCCCCACTCAATCAGAACGGGCCCAAAGCAAAGGGGAACGTCTAAACATAAGTAAAATCCTTCTTGTAGAAGGTTACTCGCTCCACCAGGTCAGGAGCGATAATATTTAAATCTTGGCAACCACAATCTTCCTTCACAACAGGGATTCTATAAGGAAAAATGGAGGAGGGGTACACGCCAATATCCCATGTTAGGGAGTTAGTTGAAATGTACTTCAATTCAAAGTCCTTAGTTGTAATAAGCTTTCTGGGAATGATGGTACTCACTATGGGAGGAGTAGCATCATCATCACTTTCTTTATTTTTTGAAGCACTGACATTTTTGGAAGAGGAGGTCATTGTTATCAGATAAGAATAAGGGTTTTTCTCTGAAAAGAAGACTAGAGGAAATGAAAAACAACTATGAGTTGAGTAAAGAGATTTTGAGATAGTCTAGAAAATTAGGAAGTGTAAAAAGAGAAGGTTAATGCGTATAAGTAAACGAATAGACAACTAAAAATTGTGATCATAAGTACCTCGATGACTGGCAAAAGTGCTACTAAACCATATGACACATGTTCGGAGCATTAAATGCGGAGAGATGTGCGTCTAATCAACTGTGAGAAATTTTTCAAAAGGGGTCAAATACTTTTCTGCCAAGAAATGTATCTTTATCAACTTCCCGGTGATACAAGACTGTGCCAACGAAAAGCAGGGGGACTATTTATATACGATAAAATATATTCATATTAAATTTTCGCATGATAAAGCAACACGTGGAGCCGAAGACATAAAGCAACCAGGTCCGAAGGCAACGATCTCGTTAGTTCACGAAAGGAATGGGGTTCATGAAGGGAAATAAATATCTTCAACCCAGTAGCATTTAATGGAGAATATTGTATAGTATAAAGTACATAGTTTATTATAGAGAATATGGCATTAATCACGTACCATTACACATTATTCAATGTCCCTCATAATTTTCACTTAAGAGGGGTTTGGTCCCAGTGGCGAAGGTACATAGAGCTAAGGGTGGTCAACTAACCAATCTTCGTCGGATAATTACACTGTATATATAGCTAAAATATTAGATTTTAATGGTATATAATATATATTGAACACCCTTTATCTGGAATTTTTTTTAACTTATTTCAAATTTGAACACCCTGAATGAAATTTCTAGCTTCGTCATTGCTTGGTCCTAGAACCTTATTCCCTAGGTGCAACTATAAATAGAGAGCTCAAAACTATCGTAGGGGAGATAATTTTTCTGATAAGCACATACTATATTTTATTCAAAACTCAATAATATTTTATCTTCATGTTTATTAATATTGTTACTATTGCCTCCGGAAGCTCAGCTCCCGAAACCAGAATTTTTGTTATCTTATCTCGATTTCAATACTAAATTTTATATTCTTATAGGTTAAGGACGGGTCGTGGAACATAGGCACTCTGACGGGTAAGTCCATTGAGTTGGCGAAGACTCTTCAAAAGAGGAGGGTCAACATAGCCTGTGTCCAGGAGACTAGGTGGAAAGGGACGAAGGCGTGGGATGTAGACGGGTTTAAGTTGTGGTACTCCGGGGTCGTGAGGGGTAAGAATGGAGTGGGCATCCTGGTGGACAAGGACCTTAGGGAGTCTGTGGTGGAGGTTAGGTGAGTGAACGATAGGTTGATGTCTATTAAGTTGGTTATCGGGGGTTGCGTCCTCAACGTCATCAGCGCCTACGCACCGCATGCGGGCTTAAATGAGGAGGTCAAGAGGCATTTTTGGGACGACTTGGATGAGTTGGTGCGTAGTATTCCCCAATCTGAGACGTTGGTCATTGAAGGGGACTTGAATGGCCATATTGGGGCAGATGCTAGTGGTTATGGTGAGGTTCACGGTGGCTTTGGCCTTAGGGCTAGGAATGGAGGAGGCTCTACGTTGTTGGAGTTCGCTAGGGCCTCTGAGCATTGATTGCTAACTCGTCTTTTCAGAAGAGGGAGGAGCATTTGGTCACCTTCAGAAGTTCGACGGCGAGGACTCAGATCGATTACCTCCTTCTTAGAAGGAGCGATAGAGGTCTGTGCATGGACTGCAAGGTTATTCCGGGAGAATCCCTTTCAACTCTTTATAGACTCCTAGTGATGGATGTCGGAATCTGGGTGAAGAAGAAGCGGAGGGGTACTCGGGGCCAACCGCGAATTAGATGGGGTGCTCTGACTAAAGAGAAAGCCAAGGAGCTGGAGCGGAGGTTAGTTGATGGTGGTGCTTGGAGTAGTCCTGGGGTAGCAGACGCGATGTGGTCAGAGACGGCGAATCTGGTTAGGGATGCAGCGCGGGATGTGCTTGGGGTAACGAAAGGCTATCTAGGCAGGCATCAGGGCGACCGGTGGTGGAACGAAGTAGTGCAAGGAAAAGTAGAGGTGAAGAAAGCTGCTTTTGCGAAGTTGGCAGGGAGCACAAGCGAGGAAGAAAGGCGGGTGAACAGGGAGAGATATAAGGTGGCAAGGAAAGAAGCAAAAATGGCAGTCACAGAGGCTAAAAACGCGGCTTTTGGCCGGATGTACGAGGAATTGGGGGATAAAGGCGGGGACAATAAGTTATTCCGGTTAGCCAAAGCAAGGGAAAGGAAGGCGCGGGATTTGGACCAGGTTAAGTGCATCAAGGATGAGGATGGTAGTCTTGATGGGGGAGTCTCAAGTCAAACAGAGATGGCATGCGTACTTCCGAGATCTTCTAAATGGGGAGGGGGACCAAAGCATAGAACTAGGGGAGCTGGGGCATCCAGAACGGCATAGAGACTTAGGGTACCGCAGGCGGATTAGGGTGGAGGAGGTCGTGGGGGCTTTGCGTAGGATGAGTAGAGGTCGAGCGACCGGGCCAGACGAAATCCCGGTGGAGTTCTGGAAATGCATGGGTAAGCCAGGAGTGGAGTGGCTCACCAGGTTGTTCAATGCGATCTTCAGGTCCAAAAGGATGCCGGAGGAGTGGAGGTGGAGTACAGTGGTGCCCTTGTATAAGAACAAAGGGGATATCCAGTGTTGCAACAACTATAGGGGCATCAAATTAATAAGCCACACCATGAAGGTCTGGGAGCGGGTGATCGAGGCCAGGGTGAGGGAGTCGACATCTATTTCCGTGAACCAGTTCGGTTTCATGCCAGGAGCTATCCACCTTGTCAGGAGATTGGTGGAACAGTTCAGGGATATGAAGAAGGACCTGCGCATGGTGTTTATCGACTTGGAGAAGGCATATGACAAGGTCCCTAGGGAGGTAATATGGAGGTTCCTGGAGGCTAAGAGCGTGCCGGAAGCCTACATCAGACTAATCAAGGACATGTACGATGGAGTTAAGTCCAGGGTTAGGACATTGGGTGGTGACTCAGACCATTTCCCGGTGGTTATGGGGCTCCATCAAGGATCTGCGCTTAGCCACCTCTTGTTTGCCTTGGTAATAGATGCTTTGCCGCGGCATATTGAAGGGGTCGTACCTTGGTGTATGCTATTTGCTGATGACATAGTCCTGGTAGACGAGACGAGGGTCGGTGTTAACGAGAGGCTAGAGGTATGGAGACAGACTCTCGAGTCTAAGGGGTTCAAACTAAGCAGGTCTAAGACAGAAAATCTGGAGTGTAAGTTTAGCTTTAAGTCGAGCGAAGTGGGTGGGAGCGTGATGATTGGATCTCACACCATAGCCAAGAAGAATAGTTTCACATACCTTGGATCGGTGATCCAAGGGGACGGGGAGATAGACGGGGACGTCACTCACCGTATAGCGGCAGGATGGTCGAAGTGGAGGCTTGCATCAGGAGTCTTGTGTGATAAGAAAGTGCCACAGAAACTCAAGGGGAAGTTTTATAGAGTTGTGGTTAGACCTGCCATGTTGTATGGGACGGAGTGTTGGCCGGTGAAGAAATCTCATGTTCAGAGGATGATGGTTGCGGAGATGAGGATGCTTAGGTGGATGTGCGGGCTCACCAAGTTAGATAAGATTAGGAACGAAGTTATTCGGGAGAAGGTGGGGGTGGCCCCAGTGGATGAGAAGATGCGAGAGGCGAGGCTTCGGTGGTTCGGGCATGTGCGGAAGTGGAAGAAATTTTTTAAAATAATGATGAAGGCACTTCTAGCGGTGGTCGGTGTGAGGCGAGGCAGAGGGAGGCCTAAGAGATACCGGGGAGAGGTGATTAGACAGGACATGGCCAGGATGCGGATTTCCGAGGACATGACCCTTGATAGGAAAGTCTGGAGGTCTAGTATCAGGGTGGTAGAATATGGGCTTCTAGTTTTTTCGTTCTCCTTGCCCGGGATGGGTGAGGCGTGGTAGGGCCGCCTATAGATGATTAGTTATGTTCTGTTGTGGTAGTCATTTCTGGTAGTTACTGTTATGATATCATTGCATGCCTGCTTATTTATTGGTATTTATGTCTCTTATGTTTAGATAATTTTTATGCGTTGTATGCTGGAGTGACTAATGCGGTTTTTGTTTTTGTTTGCTTTTCCTTTCCCTGCGCCGAGGGTCGATTGGAAACAACCTCTCTGCCCTCTCGGGTAGAGGTAAGGCCTGTCTACATATTACCCTCCCCAGACCCCACCTTGTTTATGCTGGGTTGTTGTTGTTATTTAATTTATTTATCGTAGGGATATACTAACATGCACGTAAGTCAAAGAGCTCAAACTTTAATCTTAGGATATTATTCATTTCAAGAGGATCGTCAAACAAAGATATGAAAATGCATAAGCAAATAAAATGTGCAAGAACCTGCTTCAAAGCCGTAGAAAAAGTTAAACCAACCGACTACAATGATAACATAGTGAAATAAGACTCGACTCGGAAATGTCACACCACAAAATCACGTGACCAGTACCCTACCGACTTAAAACTAAAATCTGACCTGACGAGGTAAGAGAGGACTAATTGTCCCTTATGGTAAAAGTAAAATTTGAATGAAGGTAAACCTTATCTCAAGCTATCGGACAATTCATTAATATTGTATTTTTGGACAAAATACTAACTTGTAAAGTGATATCTTGATTTAGTAATCAAATGTTGATAATAAAGAGCATATCGAATATTAAATCTTCATTAAATAGCGCCTTATCCCGGGATATTACCAAAATAGAACATATATTACCCGATTTTTATGAACTTTTCCGTTTTCAAAAGATAACTATTCATATATCCCATACTATTCATTCTGACGTTGATGGTTTATTCACCAATATGACAAAATTATCTTTTCTTTTATATGAAAATTTTACTTTTTTACCCAAGTTACTCAATATATTTTTTGAAAAAATTTATAAATTTATTACTATTAGAAAATAGAACCCTCAAATTTATGGCCTAAAGCAAGTGTCTTACTTTCTTCACCGTAGAGTCGGCACTGCTCCTCCTTCACCACCCACCTATTCTTTCACCACCAAAAAACCACTAGGCTTGACCATCATCAAACAACCATTTTTTCACCTAAAATCAAATTGAATTGAAAATTTTCAGCAATACCTAGTGGTACACCAATATTATAACAGAGGATATAAGTGAACATTTTCGAATACTAGACGGGCATATTTGACCCTTTTCCGGTTTCATTTCAAATATACCTTAGATCAGAAAACCCCTCTCTCTCTCCCCCACAAATCTTATTTCAATATAGGCTAGGCTTTGTCTCCCACCATCGTTAAAATATACAACCTACATACTATTTGCATATAGTTAGTATACAAAATTTATGTTGTATACAAAATCATTGTATACAATAGATTGTTGTATGTCTTTTGTATGTCATGCGTATATCATTATATGTCCACTGACACATCGGACATACAAATAACATACACCCGACATACAAAATTTCAATCAGTAATTTCAATCTAAATTATCTTTAATCTTTAGCAAACTCCCTCAAATTGAGATACAATTTCCAACGAATATTTCTAATCGCTTGTAACAATATTCAATCCAAACAAATAATAATTTACAAAACTCAATTTTTTGAATTCAAAACTTTGAAGGTTTTTAATGGCTATCGATAGAGTTCTATTATATACAACCTTATTTTTGTATGAATATGATATTTTAGCATCATTTTATCCTTTTGCCATAGTTTTTGTATGAAATCGTACTCCATTTCCTTTATTCAAAAATAATAACAAAATAGAATAGGTTCCTCTAACCTGCTCCTTAAATGATTACTGGCACATTTTTTCCTAACTCCAAGCTTCATATTTATCGCCAAATAGAAGATATCACACTGTATGTGATTAGAGGGGGGATGGAACCAAAGTAATAAAAAACTGAACTCAAGCAATTAAAATAGGTGTTAAAAAAAAATGAAGAATAATATATATTGCGCATGAAATATATGCGCTACCGTTAATAGGTCAGTTACCGTGTTAACGTATAACGCATGTATTTTATGCGCTATATTTTTCATTATTAAATTCAAGCTTGCCTGAAAAATCAAATAATTCCTTCAAGATACAACTGTAATACATTCATTACATTCTATAACGATTTTCTCCAATTATAAAAAGATCCCATCATTACTATCTTATGAAGGGACCAGCGATGAGACCCTGAACTACATTAATTCCAATGCAGTCTCAATGTTTTTGAATTTTTTCAATAAACCCAAGCATTGTTTCAAGGTTGCAATCAAACAATTAATGATGAAAGTAAATAGTAAGTCAAAGTCTAAGACAAGCAAACGTACAATTCTTCCTACATTTTACTCTGATGGTTAAAGAATTAGTACTTTGCAGTGGCAGTACTAAAAATCAATTCGATCGAAGTGTTAATTAATGTGTAACATATGATATAATGTGTAACATATGGTATTAACGTGACCCACGTGTGATGTGGTATTCATCACATTCAAATTGTTTGGTAGTCAATATTGTTGACTTGGTTTGGTTGGTAGCCAACCTTGTTGAGTTTGTCAAATATTAGTAGCCAATTTTATTGACTTGGTTTGGTTGGTATCCAACCTTGTTGAAATTATAAAAATGGTGTAGAAATTATCAAATATTGTAGGCTTTAGAGAGTGAGGTTTTGACTATAAAAGAAGAGCTTCAATTCTCATTTCTACACACCAACAAAGAGAGAAAAGAGAGAGCAATGTATTCTATAAACTATAAGAAAATAGTTTGTGAAGAAAAATAGATTATGAGAGATATTGTAGTGGTGTGAAAAAAGCAAAAGAGTGTTTATTTCTTTTGAGGGTGTAGTGGTCTTAGGAGTATTTTTACTCGTTACCACACGGTGTAAAATTCCTCGCTATAGTGATATCAGTTGCTCTTCTTGGCCGTGATTTTTTTCCTTATTCATAAGGGTTTCCACGTAAAATCTTGGTGTCATTATTGATGCATTATTATTCATGTTGATTTAACCATAACTTAGTGTTCCGCGTTTATCACTAATATCGTAAATACTATTTTACGAGGTTTATTCCCAACAAGTGGTATCAAAGTCAAGGTTCTATCTAAGTATGCTCTGTGGTTGCAGCATTGTCTGATCTTCCACATCAGAAAAGAATTACTTTAATTTCACAATAAATAGTATTTGTATTTGTGATAAACAATAGAAGCCAACACTAGTAGAATGGTTACTTTGAATGGCACAAATTGTGCCGTCAAGGGCAAAATGGAAGATTCACTCTATGTCAAGAATTTTCATCTACCTGTCTTCACCACTATAAATTCTGATAATAAATCAGATGAAGAGTGAAGTTTGTTACACTGGCAGTTTTGCGGCTTTATTAGACAGTGGGTTGACGATAATGTTTTGAACCATATTTTTTGGGAGACACATGCTCGGACCCTGTGGAAGCACCTTGAAAGTTTGTATGCTCGAAAAACTGGAAACAACAAGATGTTTCTGATAAAGCAGATGTTGGATTTAAAATACGATGATGGTTCCGCGATGACATACCATCTGAATGATTTTCAGGGGATCATGAACCAGTTATCTGCTATGCGCATTAAATTTGATGAAGAAATTTAAGGTTTGTTTATACTTGGTTCCCTACCAGATTCTTGGGAAATTCTTAGAACTTCATTATCAAATTCTGCTCTTGATGGTGTGATCTCTATGGATCTTGCCAAGAGCAGTCTTTTAATGAAAAGTTGAGAAGAAAATCTCAAGGTTCCTCCTCATCAGATGTCTTGGTGACTAACTCTAGGGAGAGAAACAAGAATCGGGGTTCTCAAAATAGAGAACATAATAGAAGTAAATCCAGAAGTAGACTATAAGATATTGAATGTTATCATTGCTGGAAGAAAGAGCACACAAAGAAGTTCTGCCGGATTTTGAAAAAGGAGAATATAGACAAGGAAGAACAGAAAGAAGATGGCAATCGTGTGGCCACCGTCATTATAAAAGATCTTGTTACAGTCCTTAATGCAGATCTGATAAATATTTCATGTGACGAGTCAAGCTGGGTTGTGGACAATGGTGCCGCATCTCATGTGACATCAAGGAATGAATTTTTCTCATCATATACTCAGGGTAACATTTGAACTTTGAGTATGGGTAATGAGATTGTATCTAGGGTGGCTAGTGTTGGAACGATTTGTTTGGAAACTAGTATTGGAACTAAACTAGTTTTAAACAATGTAAAGCATGCACCTGATATTCGTTTGCACTTGATCCCTGTTGGTGTTTTGGATGATGAGAGATATGTCAGTACCAATGGTGCTGGAAAGTGGAAGCTCACTAAGGGTTCCATGATTGTGGCTCGTGGGGAAAAGCGTCGTGGTCTATACTGGACTACGGCATCTACCTATTTTGATATGGTTAATGTCGTTAAGAGCAATAACTCTTCAACTTTATGGCATAAGAGGCTTAGCCATATATTAGCGAGAAAGGACTAAATGTTTTAGCAAAGAAGGAATTGTTGTCAAATTTTGAAAGTGTAAAATTAGAAAAATGTGAGCACTGCTTGGCTGGAAAACAAAAAAGAGTTTCTTTCCAGTCTAATCCTCCTTCAAAAAAGACAGAGTTGCTTGAGTTGGTGCATTCGGATTTATGTGGTTCAATGATGATAAGGACTTTGGGTGGTGCACTTTATTTTGCTACCTTTATTAATGATTGCTCAAGGAAACTTTTGGTCTACATCTTGAAGACTAAAGATCAAGTGTTGGGTGTCTTTATGCAGTTTCAGGCTTCAGTTGAAAAAGAAACTGGAAAAAAACTGAAGTGTATTCATACTGATAACGGTGGTGAATATTGTGGGTCGTTTGACGAATACTGCAAGCAGCAGGGTATCAGGCACCAGAAGACTCCTCCAATGACTCCTCAGCTTAATGGTTTAGTAGAAAGGATGAACAGGACCTTGATGGAAAGAGTCAGATGTTTGCTTTCTGAAGTAAAGTTGTCGAATCCCTTTTGGGGTGAAGCTTTATTGACCGCCGCACATGTTATTAATCTATCCCCTGCGGTTGCTTTGCAAAGTGATGTTCTAAACAGAGTTTGGTATAGAAAGGATGTTTCCTATGAACACTTGAAAGTGTTTGGTTGCAAATCTTTTGTACATGTGCCTAAAGATGAGAGGTCAAAATTACCTGCAAAGACAAGGCAGTGCATCTTCATTTGTTATGGCCTTGATGAGTTTGGTTACAGGCTATATGATCCAATTGAGAATAATGTCATGAGAAACCGTGATATTATCTTCGTGGAGGATCAAACCATTGAAGATATTAATAAAGTGGAGAAACTAAACCCTTCAAGTTCTGAAGGTTTGGTTAATCTTGATCGAGTTCCTCATACAAATGCAGATGACATTGGTTGACTCAATGATGACGGTGATGGTCAGAACCATATTCAAAATCAGCATATTGATGGTGATGATGCTAACAATGCTAATGTTGATGAGGTACATGCTCCTACTCACAAAACTGTGGAAGAGTTAGATATTCCACTCAGGAGGTCTTCAAGACCCCATACTCCTTCCTCTTGTTATTCACCCGATGAGTATGTATTACTCACTGATAGAGGAGAACCTGAATATTATGTAGCAGCCATAGAAGATAAGCACAAGGATCAATGGATTGAAGCCATGCAATATGAGATAAAATCTCTGCATGAGAACCATACTTATGAGTTAGTGAAATTGTCTAAAGGCATGAGAGATTTGAAGAACAAGTGGGTGTTCAAAGTTAAAGCTTAAGAACATAGTTTGAAGCCGAGATACAAAGCTAAATTGGTTGTCAAGGGATTTAGTCAAAGGAATGGTATTGACTTTGACGAAATATTTTCTCCTGTCGTGAAAATGTCATCCATTCAGACAGTTCTTGGTTTGGCTTCTAGTCTTGATTTGGAGATTGAGCAGATGGATGTGAAAACTGCCATTCTTCACGGTGACTTAGAAGAGGAGATCTATATGGAACAACCTGAGGGCTTCAAGGTAAAAGGTAAAGAAGATCTTGTATGCAAACTTAAAAAGAGTCTATATGAATTGAAGCAAGCTCCCAAACATTGGAATAAGAAGTTTGAGTCTGTTATGGGGGAGCAAGGCTACAAAAAGACTTTTTTAGTTTATTGTGTGTTTGTACAAATATTTTCCGATGATGACTTTATCATCCTCTTGCTATATGTGGATGATAAGTTGATTGTGGGCAGAAATGCTTTCAAGATTGACGAGTTGAAGAAATAGTTTAATAAGTCCGTTGAAATGAAAGTCTTGGGACATGCTAAGATGATTTTGGGCATGAGAATTACTCGTTCGAAAAACGAAAGGAAGCTTTACTTGTCACAAGAGAAGTACATAGAACGTGTATTGGAACGTTTCAATATGAAAAGTGCAAAGTTGGTTCGCACACCCCTTCTTGGTCATCTAAAGTTAAGTAAGAAGATGTGTCCTACAATAACGGAGGAAAAAAGAGAGAATGGACAAGATTCCTTATTCCTCTGCCGTCAGAAGTTTGATGTATCCAATAGTATACACTCGACCGGATATTGCTCATGCAGTCAGTGTTGTTAGCCGATTTCTCAAAAGTCCAGAACAAGAGCATTGGGAAGCTGTAAAGTGGATACTCAGGTATCTAAGAGGAAGCTCACATGAATGACTATGTTTTGGAGGATCAAATCCAATTTTGAAGGGCTATACAGATTCGGATATGGGAGGTGACCTTGATAATCGAAAATCCACTACTGGATATTTATTTACTTTTTCTGGGGAGCTATATCATGGCAGTCGAAGTAGCATAAGTGTGTTGCACTATCTACAACTGAAACAGAGTATATTACGGCTACTGAAACTGGCAAAGAGATGATATGGCTCAAGAGATTTCTTCAAGAACTTGGATTGCGACAGATGGAGTGTGGTGTCTATTGCGACAGTCATGGTGCAATAGACCTGAGCAAAAACCCCATGTACCATGCGAGCACAAAACACATCGACATCGGATATCATTGGATTCGTGAGCAAGTGGAGAACGAATCACTTCAAGTCAAACAGATTCACACGAGTGAAAATCCTGCAGATATGTTGACCAAGATGGTACCAAGAGACAAATTTGAGTTATGCAAAGAACTTGTCGGCATGCACTCAGACTAGAAGACATTGCTACCTCCTCTAGATGAATGAGACTGGAGGGGGAGATTGATATGGTATCCATCTCATTCAAATTGTTTCGTAGCCAATATTGTTAACTTGGTTTGGTTGGTAGCCAACCTTGTTGAGTTTGTCAAATATTGGTAGCCAATTTTATTGACTTGGTTTGGTTGGTAGCCAATCTTGTTGAAATTGTAAACATGGTGTAGACATTGTCAAATGTTGTAGACTTTAGAGAGTAAGGTTTTGGCTATAAAAGGAGAGCTTCAACTCTCATTTCTACACACCAACAAAGAGATAAAAGAGAGAGCAAGATATTTCATAAACAATAAGAAAATAGTTTGTGAAGAAAATAGATTGTGAGAGATATTATTGTGAGGTGAAAAAAGCAAAAGAGTGTTTATTTCTTTTGATGGTGTAGTGGTCTTAGGAGTATTTTTATTCGTTACTACACAGTGCAAAATTCCTTACTATAGTGATATCAGTTGCTCTTCTTGGCCGTGATTTTTTTCCTTATTCAGAAGGGTTTCCACGTAAAATCTTGGTGTCATTATTGCTGTATTTTTATTCTAGCTGATTTAACCATAACTTAGTATTCTGCGTTTATCACTAATACCGTAAATATTATTTTCCGTGGTTTATTCCCAACAACATAGTATCAAGAGGATTCATATGAACCTGTTTCGTCGAAAAATTATTCCGCATATAAATATAAATTTAATCTAAAACAGAAACAACTCTTCAAATATAAATAATTATTGAAGCCGTTTTGATGTAAAAGACACTGAGTGCAGAGATGGTCAAGGGGGTCCATTTTACTTGGAAGGCCTATTCTTCGATCTTAGTGCGCACTTTTCTGTGTTACTGGGACAGTTTATTTGTTGAAATGGTTGTAAACCCCAACTTTGTTTTTGTTATGTAATAAGGAAAGGAATTCAGCTTTTGTTTTGTGGTGCAGAGTTTAATATGCTTTGAATTTGTTAACCAAGCTTAAAAAATTTTAAAAAAAATTGTCAAATTAAATAGATAATATATCGTAGAGATAAATTTGAACATATTTAATAATTGTTTTATTGAAAAAACGAAAGAGCACCCACTTAAAATGTGACTTCATTTTGAGATGGAGAATGAAAAGAAAAGTGTAAAGTAGTTATCTTGCTTGCTATGCTTAATGTTGAATTTATATCGGCTATTGTCGTGTTAATTTGAACCCGCTTATATAAATTCATTTTACGAGCTTAATTTGTATACAATTGGTAACTCTAAATATAATGTGTTTAATAAAAAATGGTAAATAAGTATACAATTAAGTATGGATACCCAAGAATTTCAACTAAATAATTACTACGTATTTATTACCATAAGATGCATATGTAATTCTGTCAAATATTGGCCGTATGGCCGATCAATATTTACATAAGTTACACTCATAAAACTTTTTTATATTTTAAAATAAAAAAAATCTCCATAAGAGAAGTCACTTTGGCAATAGCACTTCTAGTAGTAGCTCAGGCCATAGCCCTTTGGCGTCTTCGAGCTTCTTTTTCAGTATGTTTAGTATCATTTTGTTGGACGATTCTACTTGACCGTTGGCAGCGATGTGGTATGGAGTGAAGAGTCGTTTAATATGCCACTTGTCGAAGAATTCAGTTGTTTTCTGACCAATGAACTGTCGCCCGTTGTCGCGGGTTATTTCTTTAGGAATGCCGAAGCGGCGATGATGTTCTTCTATATGAACGCGATGACTTCCTATTTGCGTATTTGGGAGTACGCACCTGCTTCTCCCCACTTGGAAAAATATCAGTTAAAACTAATAGAAATCGTACCTTTCCTCGTCCTACCGGTGTTGCACCGACTATGTCCATTCCCCATTTGATGAAAGGTCATGGGGAAGTGACTGAGTGGAGAGGTTCTCCTGGTTAGTATATCATGGGGGCGAACTTCTGGCATTGTTCGCATCGGCAGACATATTTTGCCGCTTCTTTCTTCATACTTGGCCAAAAATAGCCGGCCCATAATAGGCCGCGCACGATGGTGTTGTTGCCTGTATGGGCACCGCAGTAGCCTTCGTGTACTTCCTCAAATACTGGTGTCGTTTCATTAGGACCTAGGCATTTGGCCAGGGGTCCGCCAAAGGTCCTTTTATAGAGCTCGTGATTTATCAGGCAGTATCGGGCGGCCTGTACGCGGAGCTTCTTGGCTTCTTTTCTGTTAGGCGGGAGTGTTCCTTCTTGAAAGTAGGACATGAACTGGTTGCACTAATCCCAAGTTAAATCTAATGAGAGTACCTTTGTATGATTAATAGCCGAATGGAGGAGGGTGACCACACTCTCTTTGTCGAAGTTTTTGGTGGCTGCGGCCAGTTTTTCCAAACCATCTGCCTCGGTATTCTGTGCCCTGGGAACCTGCTCGAAGCGACATTCGTCGAGTTCCCCATTAATCTGTGGATTTATGCCTGGTGCTTTTGTAATCTCTGCTCCTTGATTTGGTACGTCCAGTGACTTGGTTTACCACGAGTTGGGAGCCGCAATGGAGAATAAGTCGGCAAGCTCCATTCATGATAGCCAACTTTATACCTGCGATAATGGCTTTATATTTTATCTTGTTGTTAGTCATTATGGGGCATCGTATGTACTGGCGAATTATTTCGCCAGTCCCAGTCCCGATCCTGAGGCATTAGTGGCACCATCCGTATAGAGGGCCCATAGGTCGATGTTTGAGGGGGCACGATGTGCCTCTTATTCCACCTCTAGTAGAATCTTTACGCTAAAGTCGACCACGAAGTCGGCAAGGACCTGTGACTTGATGGCGGTTCTCGGAAGGTATGAGATATCGTGTTCGCTGAGCTCTATGGCCCATCTGGCGAGCCTGCCTGATAATTCGGGCTTATGTAGTATGCTTCTCAAGGGGAAGGTAGTCATTAGTTTTATGGGGTGGCGTTGGAAATAGGGTCTGAGCTTTCGTGAAGCTGTGACCACTGCCAGGGCTAGTTTTTCAAGGTGTGGATACCGTGTTTCGGCATCCACTAAGGTTTTTCTAATGTAATAGATAGGGAATTGCGTACCTTTAGTCTCACGGACCGATAATGCGCTGACAATGACTTCTGACACGGCCAGATATATCAGCAGGGGTTCGCCTGGGTCTGCTTTGGCCAGCAGTGGAGGCGAGGAAAGATATGCCTTCACTTCTTTCAAGGCTTTGACGCATTCTTCGTTCCACTGTAATCCACTGTCCTTTCTCAGTACATTGAAAAATTTGTGGCATCTGTCAGAGAATCGTGATATGAATCTAGATAGGGCGACTCAGTTAGCTTTTGCACATGCTTTTTGTTGTTCAGTACCTCGCGTATCGCATATATTACCTTGATTTGTTCTGGGTTGACTTCGATACCTTGTTGGGATACGAGGAATCCTAAAACATTTCCTGAGTCCACGCCAAAAGCGCATTTCTCGGATTCAGTATCATCCCGTTCCTCCTTATTATTTTGAAGGTTTTATTTAAGTGGTCGATGGGATCTTCTTTTCTCGTCGATTTCACTAGCATATCATCGATTTAGACTTCCATGGTCTTACTGAGCTGATCTTTGAACATCTTGGTGACCAATCTTTGGTATGTAGACCCTGTATTTTTTAGCCCGAAGGGCAATACTTTGTAGTAGTAGGTTCCTTAGTGGGTGATGAAGGCCGTCTTCTCCTGATCTTCCTTGGCCATCATGATTTGAATGTCACCGGAATAGGCATCTAAGAAACTCAATAGTTCATGTCTTGTGGTGGCGTTGATCATTTGGTCGATGTGGGAAAGCAGGAATGAATCCTTTGGGCAAGCTTTATTTAGGTCGGTGAAATCTACACACACCCTCCACTTTTCCGTTTTTCTTCTTAACCATGATGCATTGGCGATCCATTGAGGGTACTTTGTTTCCCTGATGGAGCCGTTGGTGAGTAGTTTGTCTACCTCCTCGCTGGCTGCTTCATCGATAGCGGCATTAAATTTCCTTCTCATTTGCCTTACCAGCGGATGCAGTGGATCAACATTCAGCTTGTGAGTGGTGATATCTCGCGAAATCCCTGGCATATCTGAATGGGAAAAAGCAAACAGATCTGCATGGTTAGTTAGGACTTCATGATACTTACTAGGGTTGGTGAGGTCGTGGCCGATGTAGGCTTTCCTCGCTGGATCGATATTGTCTAATTGGACTAGGTCGAGATATTTGACTGTCGCTTTACATGCTTCCACGATGTCATGGTCTTTGATGGTGTCCGCTGTCGGGTTGATTTTGGTCCTCGACATGGCTAATTGATATGCATCTGCGCTTTCCCCTCTTAGTTGTTGGGTGTGGGTGCAGTTTTGGGTTACTTTGTAGCACTCTTGTGCGGTGCACGGCTCTCCTCTGATGCTGAATATTCCCCATGGGGTAGGGAATTTGACCACCTGGTAAAGGCTTGAGGGGACCGCTCGCATGGCATGTATCCATGGGTGCCCAATAATGATGTTGTACGCTGTCTCCTGGTTCATCACGTGGAAAGTTATTTCCAGCATGACTCCTCCCGCAAGGACAGGTAGTGTTATTTCTCCTGACGTTCATTCCACTGCGTTGTTAAAACCGGTTAGCATTATGCAGCGCGGTACTACACTATCCTTGAGTCCTATTTATGCAAGGACCCTCGGGTGGATAATACAGGCACTGCTTCTGTCGTCGATCATGACTCTTTTGACATCCATATCAATAATGCGTAAAGTAATAACTAAAGTATCATAGTGAGGGAAAGACAAATTGTCGTCGTTAGACTTATCGAAGGTGGTACTACCTTCGAAGTCATCATACCATTCGTGGGAGATGGTCTGTTTCAGCCTGTGATTGTTGGAGAACTTAACGTGGTTGATCATTAAGTCGTTACCACCGTCGACAATCATGTTTATTGTCCACATTGGGGAGGGCAGCTTTGGTGGCCCGCGGGATTGCTCTCGTCCGCGTGCAAATTTGATTGTTCCTTTGTTGCTGAGTAGCACTTTGAAGTATCCTTGATTGAGCATCCCGACCATTTCTTGTCGTAGACCTATGCAGTCCTCGGTCTTGTGTCCCCATTCCTGATGGAACTCGTACAAGACGTTTCATTTCCTCGTGGCGGGATCTAACTTCATCTTCTGAGGCCATTGCATCTTGGTGCCTAGCTTCTCCAGTGCATATACTGTTTCTGAAGGAGACACGGAGAAGTTATGTGCTGATAATAAGGGGAGCATACCTTTTCATTTCAAAGTGGGGCGACGTGTCGCTGTAATGCATTCGCATGTCTGGGCAGTGCATTAGAAGATCTGAAGTATGGATGATGTCGATTTCTATTGGAGCGTGGGATGTGTTCTCAACGTCCCTCATGAGGCCGATCTTTTCTTGTTTCTGGATGTATTATTGTCAGCCGTTGATTTGGCCCATTGAGATCATCCCCATCCGCTTGTACCTCGGCACAGTAGGTGTTATGGATTTATTCCCATGTTGTAGGAGGATATCATGAGGCAACTCAGCAGCTTCTTAGTTGCCCTTGAGCCGTCTCTGTTTAGTCCATTCTGGAAGGCGGCGACTGCCATACCTTCTGACATGTTCCGCAGACTCATCCATACACTGTTAAATCTGGGGTTAGGAAGTCCCTGAGCCCTTCACCTGTGGTTTGTCTGACGGGGAAGATATCGTTGACCATTGCTTCTGCTTTCTTTTCACCGACGTGGGCGGTGATGAACTTATCCGCCATTTCTTTGAACGTTGATATGGCATTACCAGGAAATTGGGAATACCATATTAAGGCCCCTCCGGTTAATGTCTCGCCAAACATCAGCAGCACCTACGGTACCTGTTCTTTCAATAGGTTGTTGCCCTTCATGGCAGTGACGTAGTAGATCAGATGATCTTCGGGATCTGTGGTTCTATCATACTCCCTCAAGTAAGGAGGCATTTTGAAGGTTTTTGGGATAGAGTAGGGGGCAGCTTCCTCAGCGTATGGCTGCTCTACAAACCTTCCCATGTTGCGTTTTGGTAGCAACTAAGGGGCTCCGTGGATTTTGTCTAACCTCTCCTGATGTTCCTTCATCTGGTCGCGGAGTGCTTTGTTTTTGTTTTCCATTTCCTCAAATATTTCATAGAATTGCAGTTAGTGTGCCATCGTTGGTCTACGCCTCGATGGGTTGATTGTTTGCTCATGTTTCCTCATGTTCGCCCGTGGCAGTGGTGATACTTTTCATTGGCACTGACCTGACATTGCATTGTGGTGATTTCTCAACCAGACTACTTAGGGTTCTTGTCATCCACTCTTCTAGTAGATTTTTAACCACTGAGGGTTCTTCCTTGGCAGCCGATGTGGAAGCTCCTTTGTCGTGCAAGGTTGTTGGATCCTCGGAGGAGGACGGTGAGATCTTCGCACCTGGTGCGGTGCTAGGAGTTGCGTTGATGATGGTATCATCACCGGCCTCATTGAGAGGACCAAGAAGGTTGGCTATGAGTCCAATTATAGCTTTAGATCTGGTGTCATTTCAGCCATCTTTGATTTTTGAGTGGTGTAGAGAAAGGTGGTAGGCTGATCTCTAGGTGGATACTATGACTTTGATTCTCGAAATCCCCAATGATGACGCCAAATTGTTTGGATGAAAAGTTAAATGTTACTTTACAAGATTAAAACAATCAAAAAGATAAAAAGGATAAATAATAACCAAATATAATAAACCTAGAGATACGAAATCGATATAGTTATGATAGATCGGATATTCCCAAATGAAGAACTCAAGAACAGTTGCTTGTCGAAGTTAAGAAGTAGATAGAGAGAGAAATAGGAGAGGATGAGAGAGTTGCATTATTAGATAATAACATTGATTTTCTTTACAATGGGGAGGCCCCCTTTATATAAGAAGGGGCTTCCTTTAAAATAATAATAATAATAATAATAACATTGGAATGTAGTCGACGTCCTCTTAGAGAGGACGCCTTGTGACGACCCAAAGGGGTCAACACCATATTTCTCCTTTTTTAGCTATTCCGAGACCCTGGAAACCTTGCTTTTTTTTGCCTCAATTTGCATGCATAGTCCGGGCGCGAAGCCGAAAAATATTTATGTTAAAATATGTGGTTTCTGTGAAAATTTGAACTATTTTGATATTAATATTGATATAGTTGACTTTGATCAACATTTTGGGAAAACGGACCCAAACCCGTAATGTGACGGTCCCAAGAGGTCCGTAGAAAAATATGGGACTCGGGCATGCAGCCGGAGTCGAAATCCGAGGTCCAGAACCCTAGTAAAAGAATTTTTCTGTTAAATTATTTTCTGAAATTATTAAGGAAAAATGGAAACGAGAATGAGTTAGAAAATATGGGTATCATACTCGTATATTGGTTCTGACGCCCGGTACGAGTCTTAAATATGTGTTAAGCACTACTTGTAAAGTTTGGTTAAATTTGGACGTCATTTGACATGTTTTGAGCTAGAAACCGTAAAATTTATGTTTCACATAAATGGGAAGAAATCATGGGTCTTGAGACCTAATTTGATGAATTATAATGTGTTTGAGCGATTTGATCGCACATATTAGTCCGTACGATGTTTTTGGAGTTATGTGTAAGTTTGGTTCAGAGCCCCGAGGGCTTGGGTGAGTTTTGAGTAGGTCCCGAGAGGTCTTAGGCTTAAAATATCAGATGTGGTAGTGTAGTAGGGCCCACTCGGCCGCGGTGCATTTATGCACGATTCGCGTGGGCAGGTTCAGATAAGTCGTTGGTTTAAGCTCAACCAGCGCGGGTGCGTACAAAATTAGTGCGGTCCACCCTGGAAGCCACGCGGCCGTGGTGCATTTCTGCACGGTCCGCGTGGATAGGTTCAATGAGTCATTTTATCTCCTTTATTCGGTGCAGCCGCGGGACATTTTTGTGCAGTCCGCTCCAGCCCCAGTAAAGTATATAAGTTCGGGATTTTCAGTCATTTTTCACTTTTTAAAAATCCAAAACCTAATAGCCGATTTTCCAAACAACTTTTCTTCTCCAAAACGATTAGTAAGTGATTTCTAACTTATTTTCTTCACTCCTTTACATATTTTACCATGATTTCAACTTCAATCAAGGATTTTCATAAATGAGAATTGGGGGTTTGGTTAAGGCTTAGGGTTTTCAAAAATTGGGAAGTTGGACCTCAGTATGAGGTCCGATTACAACTAATCATATATTTGGTATCATGGTGGAATGGGTAATTGGATTTTTGTCCAAACCTAGAGTTTTGACCACGTGGTCCCAAAGGCATTTTGGGATTTTTTAACAAAGTTTTGGAAAATTCTCTTTCATGCTTAAAAATTGATTCAAGTAACAATTGTTAATACATTCGAGTAATTTGTTATTAGATTTGATCGGTTTGGTGGTAAATTCAAGGGGTAAGGCTATTCTAGAGGAGTGAGTTGAGTTAGAGCATTCGAGGTAAGTATTTGATCTAACTTTGGCTTGAACGAATAGGATTAGAGTATTATAAATTGTTATTTGCTAAATGATCGAGTGTAGTGTATAGGCGTGGTGACGAGTGTCTATACATCGAAGTCTAGCATGGCCGTGGGTCTTTGTTTGTACTAGTTTTTGAGATAATTTGGAACTTTTCTAAGCTGAAATATGATTTTTACAAATGTGAAGAGTTTGAGGATAAGTTGTGAAATAGTAATATTTTTGAAGCATTGGCACAAATGATAAATGCTATTGAGTATGAGATAAAAGTATTGAAATGAGTTGTGGTTAAATCCCTTGACGTTATGGTTTGAATATATTGGGTATTACCCTTGCCCGGTTGTAAAGGTTATTGTTATTGTTCCCTTGCCGGGACTTAGTTGTTATTTGTGCCATTCCCTTGCCGGGATAGTTCTTACTATTTGTTTATTCTCTTGCCCATTTGGTTCTAACCATTCTTTAGGTGAGGAATAGCGATATTGCACGAAGGGGCATTCCGTGCTATTTCTAATTATATTTGCATGAAGGGTCATTCCGTGCTATTTCTAATTATATTTGCATGAAGGGTCATTCCGTGCTATTTCTAATTATATTTGCACAAAGGGTCATTCCATGCTACTTCTAATTATTTTTGCACGAAGGGATCATTCCGTGCTATTTCTAATTATATTTGCACGAAGGGTCATTTCGTGCTATTTCTGATTATATTTGCATGGAGGGTCATTCCGTGCTATGTTTTGATTATTTATGCACGAAGGTACATTCGTGCTCTGATTTGATTATATCTGCACGAAAGGTCATTCCGTTCCATGAAATGAGAGTTATGTGAGGAAAAGCACGAAGGGTGATGCCGTGCACTTTATTCATTTGCTTTGGGTGAGAACGAGAGTAAAAGCACGAAGGTTGATGTCGTGTAACTAGTGATTTCTTATTATTTGATAATTATTGTTGTGCCTTGTTTCTTATTTATGCTGATGAATTTCATATTCATATTGTATTGCCCCACAACATGTTTCCCTTCCTTTTTAATTATTTAGTCTCGGTATTTATTTTTCCTTTTATTGTATATATGTATATAGGATTGTACGGGTTGATTTTAGTAGTCCAGTCTAGCCTCGTCACTACTTCTTCGGGGTTAGGCCAGGCACTTACCAGCACATGGGGTCGGTTGTGCTGATGCTACACTTTGTGCATTTCTTTGTGCACAGATCCAGGAGCAGCTTTTGGAATGTAGCAATAGGATTTCTATCTGGGAGTTATCTTCGGTCCAGGGACTCTCGAGGTAGCCTAGCTGGCGTTCGCTGGCCGAAGTCCCTTTCCTTTACTTCAGTTTGTTTTCATTGTACCGAAACAGACATATGTATTTCCTTTCATTCAAACTTGTTTGTAGTATTCTATAGTAGTCCGTGAGCTAGTGACACCAGATTTTGGGTAATGATGTGTTTCAAACTTCCGTATTTTTATATTATTTTTGTTAAACTTAAAGTCTTCTGCACTTATCTGATTGCTGTTAGAACATTATATTGTTGAGGTTGGGTAGAGAATGTTAATGTTTGGCTGGCCTAGCTCCGTTAGTAGGCGCCATCATGACGCCCGATGGTAGGAAAGATTCGGGTCGTGACAAGTTGGTATCAGAGCTCTAGGTTGCATAGGTCTCGCTACTCACGAACAAATTTGGTAGAGTCTGAGGGATTGGTACAGAGACATCTGTATTTACCCCCCAGAGGCTACGGAGTTAGGAAACATTTCATTTTTGTTCCTTCTTGTCGTGCGAATCTTTTTCTCAAATACTGATTGTCCTTCTACTCTATTCTTTCACAGATGGCGAGAACATGTGCGTCTTCTTCTACCGCACAGCAGCCCGAGCCCCCATCAGCAACTCCCGCGAGGGGCAGAGGCCGAGGTGATGCAGAGGCCATGGTAGAGGTAGAGCTCAGCCCAGGCAGTAGTTCCAGAGGTGGAGCCTCATATTTATTATGACGAGGAGGTTCCAGCCCTAGCAACTCCAGTGGGCCCAACTCAGGTCCTAGGAGGGGTTATGTTCACCCCGGATCTTCAGGATGCTCTATTCCGACTGGCAGGCTTTATGGACGGTGTCACTAGAGTAGGTTTGCTGCCAATAGCATCAGCCACTTCTCAAGTTGGGGGAGGGGTTCGGACTCGTGCTATGCGTACTTCGGAGCAGGTAGCTCCGCGGACTCATGTCCCATTGGATCAGCCCGCAATGGCAGATCAGATAGGTATTGCAGCTCAGGCTGGTGATGGGGCGGCCATGTCTTCGGATGCTTTGTTGAGACTTGATCGGTTCTTCAAGCTTTTCACTACCATTTTCAGCGGTTCTTCGTCAGAGGATCCCCATGATTTTCTATTCAGTTGTCATGAGATTCTCCGGACCATGGGTATAGTGGAGACCAATAGGGTCGATTTTTGCACCTTTAGGCTTGCAGGGTCCACCAAGACTTGGTGGAGAGATTTTT
Source organism: Nicotiana noctiflora (assembly GCA_032618575.1). Lineage (NCBI taxonomy): Eukaryota > Viridiplantae > Streptophyta > Magnoliopsida > Solanales > Solanaceae > Nicotiana > Nicotiana noctiflora. Next base: position 174,745 of record JASVEL010001565.1, on the reverse strand, counting down.
ACCTATCTAGACCAGCAGGGTCTCCAGCTTTGACATGGGATCAATTCGCGGAGTTATTCTTGGAGAACTTTCTCCCCATTACTCAGCGGGAGGCATTTCGTAGGTAGTTTGAGCGCCTCCAGCAGGGCTCCATGACAGTTACATAGTACGAGACTAGATTTTTGGATTTGGAACGCCATGCAGTTGTGATACTCCCTATAGAGCGAGAAAGGGTCCGGAGATTCATTGATGGATTGATTCAGCCGATCCGTCTTCAGATGGCCATGAGAGTTGGTAGTGATATTTCCTTTCAGGAGGTGGCCAATGCAGCCCACAGAGTTGAAAAGGCCCTCACTCAGGGTGGTGGTAAGATGTCAGACAAGAGGTCTCGTCATTCTGGGACTCGGGCATGTGCCCAGAGTTGAATTTCGAGGTCGAGAACTCTGGTAAAAGAATTTTTCTGTTAAATTATTTTATGAAATTATTAAGGAAAAATAGAAACAAAAATGAGTTAGAAAATATAGTCATTGGGCTCGTATTTTGGTTCCGACGTACGGTACAAGTCTTAAATATGTGTTAAGCACTACCTGTAAAGTTTGGTTAAATTTGGACAGCATTTGACATGTTTTGAGCTAGAAACTGTAAAATTTATGTTTCACGGAAATGGGAAGGAAATCATGGGTTTTGAGACCTAATTTGATGAATTATGATGTGTTTGAGTAATTTGATAGCACGGATTAGTCTGTACGATGTTTTGGAGTTATGTGTATGTTTGTTTCAGTGCCTCGAGGGCTCAGGTGAGTTTTGAGTAGGTCCTGGGAAGCCTTAGGCTTAAAATATCAAATGTGGCAGTGTAGCAAGCCCCACGCGGCCGCGGTACATTTCTGCGCAGTCCGCGTGGATAGGTTCAGAGAGTCGTTTTATCTTCTTTCTTCGCCGCAGCCGCGGGACATTTCTGTGTTGTCTGCGCCAGCCCCAGTAAAGTATATAAGTTCCGGATTTTTCAGTCATTTTTCACTTTTCAAAAACCCAAAACCTAAGAGGCGATTTTCCAAACAACTTTTCTTCTCCAAAACGATTGGTAAATGATTTCTAACTTATTTTTTTCACTCTTTAACATCCTTTTACATGATTTCAACTTCAATCATGGATTTTCATAAATGAGAATTGGGGGTTTGGTTAAGTCTTAGGATTTTCAAAGATTGGGAAGTTGGACCTCAGTTTGAGGTCCGATTATAAAACTAATCATATATTTGGAATCATGGTGGAATAGATAATCGGGTTTTGGTCTGAACCTCGAGTTTTGACCATGTGGGCCCAAGGGCATTTTGGGAATTTTTAACAAAATTTTGGAAAATTCTCTTTCATGCTTTCAAGTTGACTCAAGTAACATTTGTTAATACATTCGAGCAATTTGTGATTAGATTCGAGCAGTTTGGTAGTAAATTGAAGGGGTAAAGCTATTCTAGAGGGGTGAGTTGAGTTGGAGCATTCGAGGTAAGTGTTTAATCTAACTTTGGCTTGAGAGAATATGATTAGAGTATTATAAACTGCTATTTGCTAAATGATCGAGTGCGGTGTATAGGCGCGAACACCGGAGTCTAACATGACCGTGTGTCTTTGTTTGTACTTATTTTTTAGATAATTTGGAACTCTTCTAAGCTAAATTATGATTTCTACAAATTTGAAGAGTTTGAGGACAAGTTGTGAAATAGTAATATTTTTGGAGCGTTGGCTCAAATGATAAATGCTATTGAGTAGGAGATGAAAGTATTGAAAGGAGTTCTGGTTAAATCCCTCGTCGGGGTGGTTTGAATATATTGGGTATTACCCTTGCCGGGTTGTGAAAGTTATTGTTATTGTTCCCTTGCCGGGAATTAGTTGTTATTTGTGTTATTCCCTTACCGGGATAGTTCTTACTATTTGTTTATTCCTCTTCCCATTTGGTTGTGACCGTTGTTTGGGCGAGGAAGAGTGATATTGCACAAAAGGTCATTCCGTGCTATTTCTAATTATATTTTCACGAAGGGTCATTCCGTGCTATTTCTAATTATATTTGCACGAACGATCATTCCGTGCTATTTCTAATTATATTTGCACGAAGGGTCATTCTGTGCTATTTCTGATTATATTTGCACAAATGGTCATTCCGTGATATGTTTTGACTATTTATGCACGAAGGTACATTTTGTGCTCTGATTTGATTTTATATGCACGAAGGGTCATTCCGTGCCATGAAATAAGAGTTATGTGAGGGAAAGCACGATGGGTGATGTCGTGCATTTTATTCTTTTGCTTTGGGTGGGAACGAGAGTAAAAGCACGAAGGTTGATGCCGTGCAACTAGTGAATTCTTATTCGTTGATAATTATTGTTGTGCCTTGTTTCTTATTTACGCTGATGAATTTTATATTCAAATTATACTCCCCCACAGCATGTTTCCCCCCCCCCCTTTATAATTTTTAGTCTCGGTATTTCTTTTTCCTTTTATTGTATATATGTATATATGATTGTACAAGTTGATTTTAGTAGTCTAGTCTAGCCTCGTTACTACTTCGCCGGGGTTAGGTCAGGCACTTATCAGCACATGGGATCAATTGTGTTGATGCTACACTCTGTGCATTTCTTTGTGCACGGATTCAGGAGCAACTTTTGGACAGTAGTCATAGGATTTCTATTTGGAAGCTATCTTCAGTCCAGAGACTCTCGAGGTAGCCTAGCTGGCGTTCGCAGGCGAAGTCCTTTTCCTTTACTTCAGTTTGTTTTCATTGTACTGAAATAGACATATGTGTTTCCTTTCATTTAGACTTGTTTGTAGTATTCTATAGTAGTCCATGAGCTAGTGATACCAGATTTTGGGTAGTGATGTATTTCAAACTTTCGCATTTTTATATCAATTTTGTTAAACTTAAAGTCTTCCGCACTTATCTAATTGTTATTAGAACATTATATGAGGTTGGGTAGAGAATGTTAATGTTTGACTGGTCTAGCTCCATTAGTAGGCGCTATCACGATGCCCGGTGGTGGAAAAAATCCGAGTCGTGACACGCCTAGCCGTCAGTGACGTCTTCCGCGCCTTCACATCTAAACCGTACCCTTGTTATAAAAGGTATACAAGAGAGGTCGTACCCTCTTGACATAAAGATATATAGTGCACTAATTTGGCCAACAAAATATATTAGTGCACTAATTTGGCCAAACTAATATAAAATTAACAGTGTTAGTTATTTGAACAATTCAATGCACTCCTTGAATTTTTATTTCTTATAAGAAAATACGAAATACACCTTCAAAATCTTCTTCAGTTTTTCCTAATTTTGATGTTCGCTAAGTTTAAGGGCCAACGAAATGTTAAGACAAGTCTGAACTCCACTGATAGCCATTAAAAAATTTTAAATTTTAAATTTAAAAATTAAATTTTGTAAAGGCTATAAAAATCGAGTATTGTGATTGTAGGTTAGGAGGTAGTTTAGTCTTTTCTTACTTTGTACCTTTGTAAGGCTAGTCTGATAGAGTGTTTGTCGAAGTAAGTGGTAATGTTGCGTCTTACTTCTCTTTCGTTTTCCATAGTGCCGGGACATCTATGTACTGTGTATCGCTTTTGCTTTGCACCTGCTTTCACGTTTTCATGATATTATTTTTCCTTTGGTTTCTATTGGTGGTACTGATATTGACTCTTTTCATCTTCGTGAGCGGAGGGTCTTTCAAAAACAGCCTCTCTACTCCCACGGGGTAGGGGTAAGGTCTTTGTACACACTACCCTTCCTAGAATCTACTAGTGAAATTTTGCTGGGTCGTTGTTGTTGATGTTGTATTATTTGTTTGAAATGAGTGTCGTTACAAATGATTGGTAATATCCTTTAGAGTTTGTACAATAATTTTGAAAGAATTGGTAAAGATTCGAGGTGGTTATGGTTAGAATTTCACATTAAAATTCGAAGAAGAAGACATATATAAATTGTATATTTTTGTATATCGCATGTAGAAACGGCATATAACATATATACAAATGGCATAATTGTATAAAAATTGTATATAAATTACTTATAAATTATAATTTTTACCGAATTCTATACAAAAGTTATATTTAAGTTGTAAATAAATTATAATTTTGATCGGATTTAAATATATTTTATAAAAATCTTTAGTTACTTTCTGTAAATAAAAAAATAGATAAATTGGGTAAACAATTTTAAATTTTCGGATCTATACAAAAAAGTCCCATTCACATAGTTTTTTTTTTTTTTGCCCGTTTAACTTTAAATCTTAGTAAATTATAATAATAACACCAACATACAATTATTCTAAATACAATACATGTGAGTCACAAAAAATAAGCAAAAGATCAGTTTTAGCACACAATCAAAACTATTTACCTTCGCCGGCCGCAAAAGAGTATAAAATTATCAAAATTATATATTATTAAGCTATTATTTTAAGAGCAATGTCATTTTCCCCGAAAAGAATTCTAACAATCACTTATTAACCTTTTGATCGATTTGTATGGTTCAGTTTTAGTAAGTGGGCCAATCCATAACTCTTTTGAGCATAGATGTGATGATAATTGTGGTCAATGTATAGATACTGAGTTTAATATGCGAACAAGAAGAAACTGACAAAAGAATTGGAAGAGGGTGTATTATCTGCTTCTTGATTCGACTACAGATAGCATAGACAATTTCTGTAAGACAATCAACGAATAATTGCTCAAAAACATGTGTACGACATTCATAGTCAACTCAGTCGCACTTTTTCTTAGGAGAAGCCCATGATATGATTTTGTTTACAAGTAGTTTAGCACTTTAGGCAAGCAACCCCGCTTTTAATCGAGAGGGTTAATCGAGAGGGTGTGAGTTCGAGTCGCCCCGAAAATAAAGGTAGGGAGTTCTTCGAAGGAAGGACGCCAAGGGTATATTTGGAAATAGCCTCTTTACCTTTGGTAGGAGTAAGATATGCGTATATGTTACCCTCCTCAGACCCCACTAATGAGATTATACTAGATTGTTATTGTTGTATTATTGTTGTTGTTTAGCCCTTTTTATGGTTTTACCTAACAGAGAATTGAGGGTATGCAGTTTTTTCCGAAAAATCAGTTGTTGTAATTGTGCAATTGGTGAGTTTAAAATCCCATCTATTACAATGATCCAATAAAATATCGACGTAGAAGTTCTTTTTATGGAATATACTAGTATTTTAAATAGAGGAAAGGGCTAAATTTGTGCCTCAACGAGAAGTAAAGTAAATTTGTCCTTATGATTTGGTCTCTCACTTACCTTTATTATTAGTGGATTAGTTTAGATGTGCCCATCAACTATGGAAAATTGAACAATTTTTTCCCTCAAAACTGAACGAATTCAAAGCAAATTTTCTCTATTTTCTAAACTAATACTATCTTAATTAGTGGTTAAAAAAAGATAGGGCATGAGGTGAGACGTTTTACCTAACGAGGAGCAGAGCGTAAGTACCGAGACATAAGGCGCAAGGCCCGTAAATCTTAAAAAAAAATAATTTAAAAATTAAATAAAATAGCATAATATATAAACACAAAAATATATTAAGTACATTAAATTTTTTAAAAGGATTAAATAACTCATAAAATATAAATGTCTTAGCATTTTCATATACAACAACAACAACAACAACCCAAGTATAATCCCACTAGTGGGGTCAGGGGAGAGTAGGGGTAGGGTATAGAGGCTGTTTCCAATAAACCCTCGGCAACTCACCACATAGCTCTTGGGGTGACTCGAATTCACAACCTCTTGGTTGGAAGTGGAGGGTGCTTACCATCAGTTGGAAGTGGGGGTTGCTTACCATCAGAGCAACCCCTCTTGTCTAGCATTTTCATATAATGATAAATAAATTCAATAGCATTAAAGTTACTATGAGACAAAAATCAACTATAACATCTTATTTTGAAATAAAAAATTATAATTTCTTAAACAATATTATCAAACTACACAATTTATCTCTAAAAGTTAATAATCAATCGACTTTATCAGTATTTTAATTTAAATACTATAAGAAAATTGGAATTAGCTACAAATTTAGTTGCTAATTTGTCGTTAAATCGCTCGTATTTTGTAGAATTTCTTGATAATTTAAGTTTAATCCGACACTAAATGAGATTAACGACGACTTTTTCTATTTAGCTGCATAATTTGTCCGTCGCTAAAACTTGATTTTTTCAGTAGTTTACTCCTTATGAGTAAATATAATAATAAAATTACTTGAAAATAGCAACAACAAAAAAAATCTAATAATTTTGAAAAACATAAAACTAAGATATGAAGACCTATAATTAATGAAGATGTAAATCTTGACTATTAATTTTCAGAAGAAATATTTAGATGATAATCACCATCTTGGTATTCTCAATTAGAAGATATGCAATATTATGACTCATTATTTGAGTTACTTCTAATCTTCATATGATTATAGATGAATAAAACTTGAATTATTCATTTGTTAAGTAATTTTGAGGATCGATAATGTTAATAATGGAATATGATGCATGATTTATGCTAGCAATTGTTAGGCAGACCCCAAACATTAAGCATTAGGAATGTTTTGAACATACAGTTCGAATGTAAGTATTTTGGATGAACTCCAAAAGGAATATCAAAAAGTCTTTTAAAACACTAATTTCAATGGCTATTGATTACCCAACTTTACTTAAAATCTCACCAGTTAATTTGAGCGATTGGTGACGACTTGAAACTAGTGGAAAGTTGTAGAAACAAAGATTCCCATGAACAATCCCATGATGGAAATCTAAGAAATAAATTCTTTAATTGGTTTTAGTAGGTCCTATAAACATTGAAAAGAAAAACAAAAGAAAAAGGCTCCTATTAAAAAAGTCAATGAAAATGGGTCACAATTATTCTGTAGCATGCTACCCATTGACAGTACTGCAACACATCACACTCCCTTTATCCACTACCCGAAAGGCCCAATTGGTTATGAAAATAAAAAAACTAACATTTTGTAATATTTTTTTTTTGAGCAAACAAAAAATAATATATTAGTAGCTAATTGTCGCTTATATAACCTTAATAGTTTGTGTCGCTAAGGACACCTTTATTTTCTAAGTTTGCTAGAATATTACAAACTTCAAAAAATAAAGTCGGGAAATTACATTTTTTACTTTTCACTAGAGAATAAACATAGTACAATTTGTAACATTAATATCTTCATTTGCAAATTTAAAAATGCTCAAAGGGATTCATTAATTAATTTATTCAACTTGGTATTTAGTTAGAGAAAAGTTATAACTTTAGGACGTGCATTTGATCCTTATCATGCTTTGGAGTTACCATAAGTTTTTATGATATTACATAACAAATTGGATCTAATAATATCTGAAACTTTATCTGTCAGTGTATTTAATTTAAACTCTATCTTAATAAAGAAGAATTGCAAAAGCTCCTCAATGGTATTGGAGGCCTAAAGCCAAAACGTAATTAGAGCCTTAAACTTATTTAATAATTTTAAATATTTTTGACAAAATTTATTCTTTTTATTTTTTAAGATGTAATTTAATTTTCACGATGCAACCAACCTTTTTAGTCTTTATTGAAACACTATTAATCTTTGATAATTTTTTTTACGTTAAATTTTGAATGATTTCTTTTTACATGACCGTCAATATAACTCACTATATGGCATTGCCTTTCAAAATAATAATCATGTGAAAATATATATTTAATTTACAACGATGATAAATAAATTAACTATAGATTTTTACGATCTAATTAGCTTGAAACGTTCCTATAGCGATATTGAAAAACAATATGTTATAAAGTTAAAATTGTAAATAAAATTTGTTCTAGCTCAAATAAGAAGAATTAGAAAATAACTGCAAATTTAATTGCTTTTACTTTCATTTGAATTTTTTCAATGAACTCCAGAATAAAAAAACACATAAAGTATAAAGTTATGTTATTAACGATTAATTAGAAGGTAGCAAAAGATGGTTGGAATTTTTAATAAATACAATAAATATTTAAATTATACTATATTGTATAAGAAGGTAAGTTTAATTTTGGGGCCTCTAATTTGCAATGACTAAAACAGCCGCTTTATGTGCCTAGGAGTTAAGTCGCCTCCGAAAAATTGTCGTATCTTTTGCATTTCCAACCACCTGTCAATAGCAGCTTTAAGACTCCCTAATAAAATAAAAGATACTTAGATGAATTAGATAGGAATTGTCACATGAATTTAGACCATTCATTTCTCCAAAAAATTTGAAAAATGCCAACTCCTACATCAAATAATAGACAACCTTTAATTTAATAGTCAAAAGTTTTTTGTAGTGCAAATGATTCATGCAGTGGACACCATGCAAGTTACTGGCAGAGTGTAAAAGAATAATACTGAATAAAATATATTAATAATATTGATATTTTATGTTTGTATTAGTTATGCTGTTATATTTTTTATTCATCATTTGATTTTATGTATTAAAATATTGTATAATTTTTAAAAAAATTATTTATTTACATAAAATACCATCATAACCAGTTTATCACAATATCTTTTTAAAAGAAATGTATGTTGAGGAATGTATTTATCTATATTGGTCTACCTATATTGTAATATAGAACTAAATATTTATTTATAAAAAAAAATATGTTAAGTATTAATTTATTATTAGGAATATAATTTTATTTCTTACTTTTGAATTGCTTTAAATATACATTAATATATAATACTCTATCCGTTTCAATTTATGTGAACCTATTTTTTTTTAGTCATGCCAAAAAGAATGACATCTTGTCCTATTTGGAAACAATTTAGCTTCATGCAATGATTGATAGTCACACAAAATATATATGCTTCATTTTACACTATAAGTTTAAAAGTCTTCTCTCTTTCTTTATACTTCATGTTCGGTCAAATAAGCTCACATAAATTAAAATAGAGTGAGTATATTTTAATCAAACATAAATTTTGGAAGATAATTTGTCTTTTTTAATGCAAAAATAGTCAATTTCGTTCTAGGACGTGGCCTCATACGAAAAGAAAGTATGAACAACGGATATAATCAGTCATGTGATGTCATTGCCATCTTACTATTTCTTGGACTTTAACCATCACTTGGAAAAACTTTCTCAATAATAATAATTAGCATTCAGAATCTCTGTCCTGACGCATATATAGCTTCTGCTCCTGAAAATTCCTACAGAATAAATTTTAAAACAGTTTCTGCACTAAGTTTTTTTTTTTCTTTATTTTCTGGTCGGTGTTTGGTACCTACAGAGTCCGATTATATTTGGATTCGCACTGTACAGAACACCTTTCGAGAAAAAAATGTTCCTTACCAAAATTTTCTATACTCAGGGTACAAACCCGAAACTTCTGCTCAAGGAAAGAGCTCCTGCACTAAGTTAAGACTAAAGAATAAGCAAAAGATCATTTCAAAAGGAACTAAATTCTATTTATCCAATATTCAAGGTTCTTCTCCAATAGCTAAATTATATTTATCCAATATTCAAGGTTCTTCTCCAATAGTTGTTGAATGGAAACTTGGATCTGTATGGCCATAATTTTTTTTTTTTTGTAAACTTATTTTGAAATTAGTGTTTCACCATGAAATTTTAGATTTTCACTTAGAAGATAAATTTTAAAATTTTTCAAAAAATTTAAAAAATCTAAAAAATTATTTCAAAATTTTTACTTCAGATTACTTACAAAAATTTAAAAGTAGCCCAAAATTATATTCTTATCTAAAAAAATTTTAATTTTTAAATATTATTTTTACTTAATTTTATTTTGTAATTTTTTCCGAAATTTTACAACTTTTTATGTCCAAACGCCAACTTAATTCCATTGTTTTCACTATTTCATAATATATACACTAGTACCTCAGTTTATACAAATCTGTATTCTTGTGTAAATCTCAAATATGTTTGACAAATAACAGTTAAGACTAGGTATTCATGGTTCGATTTGGATTAGTTTTTCTCTAAAAAAAACTAAATAAATTAAGTCGATTTTTCAAACCAAACTAATTTAGTTGGTTTTTTCTCGATTAGGTTTATGTCGGGTTTTGTCGCTTTTTCAAATTTTTCGGTTATTTGTCGGGTTTTTCATAAATATAAGACATATATACCAAACACATATTCGGCGATCACATTTTCAATGTAACACTATCAAATCAATTGTCCTTAATCTATTATTTACTAATATATATTGATGATAATTAAATCAAATAGTGATGAATAATTTAAAGACTCAATTAAAACTATATTTTTAATATGGATTCTTACACTTAACAAAAGAAAACTACTAATCAAATTAGAATATAAAGGTAAAGAAAAGCACTAAAAGTGCAAATGATTATCATTCACTATAAAATATTTGAAAGTTTGTATAAATATATACATTTATATAGGTATAATAATAAATTTGAAATAGTTACTCCTATAGTCGGTTTGATTCGGTTTTTTCAGTTATTTTTTTTATTAAAATCAGAATCAAACCAAATTTAATCAGTTTTTAAAATTCAAAACCAAAACTAAACCAAAAAGTATCGATTTTTTGGTTTTCAATTTAATTCGATTTTTCGGAAATACACCCTTACTTACAACAACAACACAACAACAACAACCCAGTATATTCCTACAAGGTGGGGTCTGGGGAGGGTAATATGTAGACAGGCCTTACCTCTACCCGAGAGGGCAGAGAGATTGTTTCCAATCGACCATCGGCGCATTGAAAAGAAAGGCAAATAAAAACAAAAACCGCATGAGTTATACCAGTATACATCGCAAAAAATTGTCTAAACATAAAAGGCATAAATACCATCAATAAGCAGATATGCATGCAATAAAATACACCGTTACTTAGTGTTATAAAAAAACAATGTCCACGTTATACTGTTGACGCGCATGGCGAGGTTGTCGTTGAAGTTTGTACTAGAAACATTATATTTTTGTTTATTTTATGAAGAAGATGCGAATGAAAGATTGTTTGAGTGCCTTAATACCTATGCTCTAGCAATAAACTTAGACAAGAGGGGTTGCTCTAATGGTAAGCAACCCCCACTTCCAACCGAGAGGTTGTGAGTTCGAGTTTTCCCAAGAGCAAGGTGGGAAGTTCTTGGAGGGAAGGATGCCGGGGGTCTATTTGGAAACAGCCTCTCTATCCCACGGTAGGGGTAAGGTCTGCGTACACACTACCCTCCCCAGACCCCACTAAGTGAGATTATACTGGATTGTTGTTGTTGTTGTTGTTGTTGCTCTAGCAATAAACTCTGCCTATGCTGTAAGTTTCACTTAGAGCCTGTTTGATTAAGTTTCTGGGAGCCGAAGGTTTGTTTTTTATTTATTTTTGAAAATTTAAAAAAAATTAATTTAGTTAAGATACAAATACCCTTACAATAAATATTATTTAAATTATCCCTTGGTAATTCAATATTTTTTCTTTACTTTCTCTTTTTCTTTTTATTTCTACTATACATTTCTGCTCTTTTTTATTTTTATTTTAATCATATTTTTCTCTTTTTTTTCCTATTCGTAAAGTAGATTTTAAATTTATATTGAATAATGTATTTTGACATATTTAAATTATATCACGTAAACAATAATACCAAACCCTCAATATTATTGCTTTAATTGAAATTTTTAATTTACATTTTACCTTACGTTTTATATTTTAATTATATTATTTTATAATAAATGTTTAAATTTATTTTTCTTTATCACAAATTGAACCTTTACTGTTCTTTTTTTTTTTTTAATTTGATACTTAAAAATACTTTTTTATAAAATTGACCAAACACAATGAGCTTGAAAAAAATACTACTCAAATAAATGGTCAAACACAAATTATTCTTTTGCAAAAGTATTTTTCAAATAATAATTTAAATAAAATTACTTTTTAAAATAAGCAGTTTTTACCAGATTGACCAAACAGGTTCCTAATCCTCTTGACCTTTGAGTTGGCGAAGCAATACCCAATTTATGACTTTTGAATAGGATAAAAATTTCTTCTTCTTTTTAAAATTAAATAAACGGCTAGAAATGAGCTGTGTCATTACTTATATTTAAAAAATGTAAAAATGACCCTCAATTATTTGAAATATAACATGCACATTTTTCAATAACTAGTCTTCATATATGTGTTTGCACGTTATTGCTTGACAATTTTAATTATGGCAAAGAAATGATAGGTAATTATTTGTAATTATATTGCATTTATTTTTTGAGTTACATATTTGTAATATATATATATATATATATATATATATATATATATATATATATATATATATATATATATATATATATATATATATATATATATATATATATATATATATCGAATTTAATTAAAAGATAATTTTGAATTTATTGATAAAGTTTTAAAATTCGAATTTAAATTAAAATAAAATTTATCTTTTTTTATCATGTTCATGCTTAATTCAGTTAATGATCAGATGCAATCATGTTAGGAACTTTTGCTATCCTTTCTAATTATTTAAATACTACTATGCCTATGATAAAAAAAAAAGATATAGATAGATTTGACATTTACATTTAAACCCTAGAATTATAATTATTTAAAAACACTCTAGATAGATTTGAATAAAGCGAATTTCTTTTAAAATAAATGTAATATATAGGGTACAGGTCTATATTTATCCAAATAATAATAAAAAAAGAGTTTAAAAATTGAATAAAAGTTTACTTACATATATAATGAAGTAAACATACACGCTGGAGAAAGAAACATCACAAAAACCGATCAATATTAAAAACGAAAAAGTTGTTTTTTTCTTTGTTTTTGAAAAATATTTGTGGGAGTCAATTTGTATAAATGGACATCAAACGAATAACAAAATTTTAGCAATACAATTACTATCATTAATTTCAATTTAGCACATTCTAGGAATTGAATGATATAAGCTGAAACCCCTTCATTTAGCCCAATGGGCGGACTTGTTGATACTGTGCCCGAGGGGAAAACTTCTATTTGTTTACTTTACATTAACTGCCTGTCAATTACCTCTATATTTATTGAGAAAAGGATTTTACTTGGTTTTTCATTAGTTTACGGGTTTTAACTGGTTTTACTATTTCTTTACAAGTTTTCTTACTTTCGGTCATTATTTATATTTGTTACTCAGTGAGTTGGAGTACTCACTTTACTCCCTGCACCCTGTGTGCAGATTCAGGCGCATCTGGCCCCGCTCCCGAGTGTTGATTCATTCCAGCTTTATGTAGATCTTTGAGGAGTCTTTAGGTAGCTGTTGGTGTTCGCAGCATGGAGCTCCTCTCTATCTAGTTGTTTTATGTTCTTAGTTTAGTATTTAAAACTCTGTAGCTATATTGGAGGATTTGGTATTGTTAGATGCTCGTGACTTGTGACACCCTCGTTAGGGCTGCGCCGGGTTATATTTCCGCTACTTATTATCATTAAGCCATGTTTTAGACTGCTTTTATTTTTTTTACCGCTTTAATAAGTGAATTGAGTTTAGTTAGCTGGCCTTGTCTTCACGAGAGGCGACATCACGACGGCGTTCGGGGTTAGGGTTGTGACAAGTTGGTATCAAACCCTAGGTTACATAGGTCTCACAAGTCATGAGCGGGTTTAGTAGAGTCGTGCAGACCGGTATGGAGATGTCTGTATTTATCCTCGGGAAGCTGCAAAACCTTTAGGAAAAAACTTCATATTCTTGAAATTCTTGTCGTACGAACTTGTTGATCCGAGTAAACTTCTGCTATTCTATTCTCTCACAGATGGTGAGGACATGCGCTACCAGACAGGGTGGACGACCACTAGTGCCACCAGTTGCGGACACTAGAGGCCGAGGACGAAGCTGTGGTCGTGGTTGAGGTAGAGCAGCAAGGGTAGTACCTGTATATCCACCAGCTGCCCTAGTTCAGGACCAGGTCCCAGTTGTGGACCCTCTAGTAGTACCAGCTCAGGCACCAACTGTGCCCATTGTGATTCCGAGTCTTCAGGAGGCCTTGACTTAGATCTTATTAGTTTGCATTGTCCTATCTCAGGCAGTTTTATCCACTACAACCATAGCTACTTCTCAGGCTGAGGGAGGTGGTCAGTCCCGCCGCTCACACACCTGAGCATGTCGTGTAGGGACTTCAGATACCGGGGGCACACCCTGCCTAGCCGGTTGTAGCCACTCGGGACTATGTAGTTCCTGCCATGCTAGAGGACAAGCAACGTAGGTTGGAGAGATTTGGTAGGCTTCAACCTCTAACCTTCAGTGGTGTAGAGGGCGAGGATGCCCAGGGCCTTTTGGACAAGTGTCAGAGGATGCTCCGTACCCCGGGTATTCTAGAGACCAGCGAGGTCACTTTCACTACCTATCAGTTTTCAGGACCTGCTTTCACTTGGTGGGAGGATTTTGAGAGGCGTAGGCCTGTTAGTGGAGCACCCCTTACCTGGTAGCAGTTCTGTGTTCTCGTTTTGGAGAAGTATGTGCCGTAGTCTTGCAGAGAGGAGTTGCGTAAGTAGTTTGAGTTGTTGTGTCAGGGGGATACGACCGTCTCGCAATACGAGATGAGATTTTTTGAGTTGGTTTGTCATGCCATCTGGTTGGTTCCAACAGGATAAAGAGGATCAAGAGGTTTGTTGATGGTCTTACTTAATGACCAGGGAGAGGGTGATTGGTGCTATATTCGAGGAGGTTGTGGATATTACCCGAGAGATTGAGTCTGTTCATCGCTAAGAGAAAGAGAAAGGGAGGGCCAAGAGGCCTCGAGGATCTGGTAGCTACAATGGTGCTCCTTTGAGGGGCCAGTTTTAGCATGATAGAGGCCAACAATTGTTACATGGTCAATCTGATCGCTCAGGTTATCGAGGGGCGTCATCCAGTCATGGTTTCCACAGTTCATGCCAGGACCATTCTTCACTTAGTGCCCTTCGATCTTAGAGTTCATCCAGTGCCCCATCAGCTTAGGGCTCTTCTATGCCGAGCACATCTGCTAGTGACTCCGGTGCGAGGGGTTTCCTTCCATCCCCTTCTCCAACACATGAGAGTTATTATGAGTGTGGTGAGATGGGCCACATATAGAGGCAATGTCCCCGTTGTGTTGCTAGTACATACCAGTAGAGGAGTCAGTCATCGGCTTTAGTGCCAGTTGCTCCACCACTACCACCCCAGCTAGCTAGGGGTGGAGGTCACTCAGCTAGGGGTCAGGCTCATTTTTATGATCTTCCAGGCAGACCCGTCTTTATTGCCTCAAATGCTATTATTATATGTTTGTTTAAGTCTTCCAAAGAGATGCTTCTATATTATTTGATCCCGGATCCACTTTTTCTTATGTGTACTTATACTTTACTCGTTATTTGGGTACACCCCGTGAGTTTCTTGCTTTACCTATTCATGTATCTACCCCGATAGGTGATACTGTTATTGTAGACCGTATGTACTAGTTGTGTGTGGTGACTAATGGGGGTCTGGAGACCCGAGTTTATTTATTAATATTATGTATGGTGGATTTCTATGTTATTTTGGGCATGAATTGGTTATCTCCGTGTCATGCTATTCTAGACTATCATGCTAAGACAATCACATTGGCTATACTAGGTGTGCCACGAATTGAGTGGCGAGGTGTGACTGATTATGTTTCTCGTAGAGTGATCTCTTTCTTGAAGGCCCAACCTATGGTTGAGAAGGGTTGTCTTTCGTATCTTGCCTTTGTGGGGGGTGTCGGAGGTGAGGCTCCCACTATTGATTATGTTCCTGTTGTGGGGGATTTTCCTGATGTATTTTTTGCAGACCTGTCGGACATGCCACTTGACAGGGATATTAATTTTTGTCTTGACCAGGTGCCAGGCACTCAGCCCATTTCTATTTCGCCGTATCGTATGGCACCAGCGGAGTTGAAGGAGTTAAAAGAGCACCTTCAGGAACTCCTAGAGAAGGGGTTCATTCGGCCTAATGTGTCACCTTAGGTGCGCCAGTTCTGTTTGTGAAGAAGAAGGATGACACAATGAGAATATGCATTGATTATAGGCAACTGAACAAGGTAATAATTAAGAACAAGTACCCTTTGCCTCACATTCATAATTTATTTGACCAGCTTCAGAGAGTGAGGGTGTTCTCCTAGATTGATCTCTATTCAGGTTATCACCAGTTGAAGATCAGGGATTCGGATATTCTTAAGACGGCCTTCAGGACCAGATATGGTTATTATAAGTTCCTGGTTATGTCTTTTGGGTTGACCAATGCCCTAGTGGCGTTCATGCATTTGATGAATAACGTGTTCTGGCCTTATCTTGATTTATTTGTCATTGTATTCATTGATGATATTCTAGTATATTCGCGTAGTCAGGTGGAGAACGCGAAGCATTTGACAGTTGTATTGCAGAGATTAAGGGAGGAGAATCTTTATCCAAAGTTCTCCAAGTGTGAGTTTTGCTTAGTTTAGTGGTTTTCATGGGACACGTGGTGTCCAGTGAGGGTATTCAGGTTGATCCAAAGAAGATAAAGGCGGTGCAGAGTTGGCCCAGATCGTCCTCAGCCAAAGAGATTCGCAGTTTTCTTGGTTTAGCAAGCTATTATCGCCGATTTGTTCAGGGATTCTCATTTGTCGCATCGCCCTTGACCAAGTTGACCCAGAAGGGTGATTCATTTTTATGGTCGGATGAGTATGAGGAGAGCTTTCAGAAGCTCAAGACAACTTTAACAACAACTACCAGTCGAGTATTTAGATGGCTCCATATGAGGCTTTGTGCGGGAGGCGATGTAGATCTCCAGTTGGTTGGTTCGAGCCCAGAGAGGCTAGGCTATTGGTTATAGATTTGGTTCAAGATGTTTTAGATAAGGTTAAGGTGATTTAGGAGAGAATTCATATAGTGCAGTCGTGGCAAAAGAGTTATGCAGAAAGGAAGATTCGAGATGTGTCCTACATGGTTGTTTAGAGGTTCTGTTAAAGGTTTCAACCACGAAGGGTTTTATGAGATTTGGAAAGAAAGGGAAGTTGCATCCTTGATTCATTGGGCCTTTTTAGGTACTTCGGAGAATTGGAGAGGTGGCTTATGAGCTTGCTTTGCCACCTATCTTGTCGAGTGTGCATCCGGTATTTCATGTCTCTATGCTCCGGAAGTATTTTGGGGAACCGTCTCATGTTCTAGATTTCAGCATTATTCAGTTAGAGGGTGATTTGACTTATGATGTGGAGCCAAAAGCTATTTTGGAGCGTCAGGTTTGGAAGTTGAGGTCAAAAGATATAGATTCGGTGAAGGTGTAGTGGAGATGTCGGCCCATGGAAGAGGCTACCTGGGAGATCGAGTGAGAGATGTGGAGCAGATATCCTCACCTATTCGAGGCTTCAGGTATGTTTCTTGACTCGTCTGAGGACGAACGTTCGTTTAAGTTGGGGAAAATGTGACGACCCATCCAGTCGTCTCATGATTTACCGCTCCGTTTTTCCTATTTAAGATTCTTATTGCTCTATTTATCTGTGTTTTGAGGTATCGAGTTGGTTGGATTAAATCCAGATTGGTTTTGGTGAGGTTTGAGACACTTAGTCTCTTTTAAGAAGGTTTAAGTTGGTAAAGTCAATCAGATGTTGACTTATATGTTATAGGACTAGGATGTGACTTTCGATTGTTCGGTTAGCTTCGAGAAGTGATTTATGATTTAGCAGTGTGATCGGTATGGTTTTTGGAGGTTCCGAGTAGATTTAGGCTTGAATTGGCTTGAGATTTTGGTAATTTCCAGTTGATAGGCATGATTTTAATTTAGGGGTCGGAATGGAATTCTGAGAGTTGTAGTAGTTTTGTTTGGTCATTTGGGAAGTGTGTGAAAATTTCAGGTTATTCGAACGTGGTTTTGTTGTATTTTTTATCTGAAGCGGAATTCGGAAGATTTTTAGAAACTTCGGCTTAAATATGACGTGTTTTGGTTGAATTGATGTTGTTTGGAGTGTTTTGATGATTAGAACATGTATGAATAAGGTATTGGGTCATTTTGATGATTTTGGATGAGGTCCCGGGGGCCTCGGGGTGATTTCAGATGGTTAACGGAGGAGTTGAGTTGTTATTACAGCTGCTGATGTTTTGCTGCTTCTGGTGTTTTCTCACCTGCGGTTTGGGGACCGCAGGTGAGGCGTCGCATATGCGATGGAATGGATGCAAATGCAGATTTGAAGGGAGGAGCAGAAATCGCAGATGCTGTAGAGGGATTGCACCTATGGAGTCACATATGCGGCGAGTGGACCGTAGATGCAGTATTTGGTCCCTTAAGTGATTTTTGCAAAAACGGAGGGTGGACCGCAAATGAGGTACCATAGAAGCGGGTTTTGGACCGCAGATGCTGGCACCCCTGGGCAGAATGTATATAAGCTTTCCTTCGCGATTTCTGAAGGTTTTCATCATTTTTAACTTCGGGTTGAGAGCTTTTGGACGATTTGGAAGGGAGATTTCAAGGGAACTTAGTTAAGGTAAGAATTTTGGACCTACAAACACATTTTTATGGTAGTATTTCATGGATTAAGGTTGTAATTAAAGGAATTAAATGGCTGAAATGGAGGATTATGGCTTGAGTTTAAGAGGCATTTAAAGGAGGATCTGAGGGGTCATCTGGACTCCGATTTTTGTATTCTTGATATGTATGAAGTCGTAGGGAGATAAGGAATCCATTGGTGTAAAAATATTTGACTTTCGAGAAATGGGCCCAGGGGTCAGCTTTTTGTAATTTTGGGATTTATGCCCTTTATTGATTGTTTTCGCTTGGGATTTGTTCACTTGGCATTTTCATGTCCTCGTTCTGATTTTGGATAGATTCGATGCCCGTGGAGGCCAATTCGAGGGTCAAAGGCATCTCAAGCTAGAGATTTAGCTAGTTTGAGGTGAGTAATGATAGTAAATGATGTTCTGTGGGTATGAAACCCCGGATTGCATATGTTAGTGCTATTTTGAGGTGAGGCACACGCTTGATGGCGAGCGTGAGATTGTGCACTATTGGGGATTGTGACTTGGTCTGTATCTAAGGGTGTATTCTGGGCCGGTCCCGGGCCTAAACGGGCCTCGCGGTCCCGGTCCTGGCGGTCCCGGTCCTAAACGGTCCCGGGCCTTGCGGTCCCGGGCCTGGCGGTCCCGGTCTTCGTGGGCTTGGTGGGTAAGACCGGCCCGTGACGGGCCTAAGCCCACATGGTGTGCTTCGTGGGCTTTTAATAAAAAAAAAATTATTTAATAAGTATATATATGTTAACTATATATATGTTAAGTGTATTTAATAAGTATATATATGTTAACTATATATATATATATGTATGTATGTATGTTAAGTATATATATGTTTAGTATTTATATATGTTAAATTTATATATGTTAAGTATATATATATATTAAGTTTATATAAGTTAAGTATATAAGTTAAGTTATTTATATATATATATATATATATGTATTAAGTACTTATATTAAGTATATATATAAGTTAAGTTATATATATATATATATATATATATATACTTAACATATATAAACTTAACTTATATATATGTATTAAGTTTATATGTTATGTATATATATAATATATATTATGTATATATATTATATGTATATGTATGAAATAGATATATATATTGTGTTAAGAGATAAATTAAAAACTTGTGTAATAATTTTTATTACTAAAAATGACATATCTTTATTAATCTTCTCTCCCCCAATGGAATGAGCACAACAAGGTACTAATACCACCATTAAAAGAAAAAAAACTAAATAAGATGTGCCAAAGTACAATTTACAACACAATCTACATATCTCTAACAAATCTCATAAATCCTTCAAGATTTGGAGGAGGTTCCGTTGGCGGTGGTGGAAAAGAAGCTTGTTCATCACCACTTCCCGGCGAAGCAACATCCTCAGCAAGCTCTGCAATCATTTCTTCGTAAGCGTCATCCACATCCGGTTGTGATTCTGCAAGTCTAAAGTTTCTTCTTTCCGAGCGGATCCAATCTTTAAATAGCACTGACTTCTCCAAGCTCTCCCTCATAGCTGCTCTATGATCTCCTATTTGAAGTCTTGCTTGACTGAAGGCGCTCTCTGATGCAACTGTTGAAGCTTGAATAGATAATATATCGCGAGCCATCCTTGCAAGAACAGGAAAATATTTTTCCCGTAACTTCCACCATTCCAAAAGCTCAAAACTCCCGTCTGGATTCTCCTTCTCTAGTCCCTGCGACAAATAAACTTGAAGCTCATTTAGATGGGAAGATTCGTCAAAATTATCTCCTTGAGAACCCCTAAACTCCGTCCAAGATTTAAGTGCCTTCAAGCCCGCGGCTCTTTTGGACGACTGTGAAGTAGACGAAGTAGGGGTTGGAACAGTTGGCCTAGAATTTTGTAAGGCTTGTTGGTATGCATTATAAATTATTTGAGTATTAATTTTAATTGATGCTTTTGCATCTGCAAGAGTAGCACGTTCTTCTACTGTAAGATCTAAAGCGTTATAAATATTTGTATACCAAAAATGAGGACCTCCTAATTTCATTGTAGGGTTTAGGAACCTTTCTTTCTCTAAGTCCATATTCATCGCATTTTTTATAATACTCCCTAAGTCTACTTCTGCGGTTAGAATAAAAAAGCCAATTAAGAGCCATTCTAACCTTTTCAATTTCTACATTTAAAATTCGCATACCATCACCGACAATTAAATGATAAATATGACAAATACATCTAACATGAAATATATTACTAAATGCAGGATTTAATGTGTTTGTAAGAGTGTCTACTGCACTAGTGTTACTAGAAGCATTATCCATAGAAATTGACATTATTTTATCATTAATGCAGAAATATCTACAAATATCACCAACAGTGTTAGCGATAAACTTACATGTGTGACGGGAGTTAATTATCTATACGTTTGCATTATCCACTCCTCGTCAATCCAGTGACTAGTAACAGTTAGGTAGTCACAATCATTATTACTTCTACCAATATCGGTGGTAATAAAAATTCTATTAGTTATATGAACTAAATAAATACCGCAAATATTGTTCGTATTCATGTTTAAATTTATATATATCGGCCTTAACCGTTGCACGAGGCCAACCTTTATAAGTAGGATTAAAAACTTTTCTAATATAATGCACAAAATTAGGATTAGAAGGAAAAGTATACGGTAAACACATAACGGTAACCATCTTTGCTAATTCTTCCCTATCTTTGTTTGGATCGTAATATAATATACCTCCGGTGACAGTATTTATTCCAGGTTGAACTAGATTAGAATATGTACTAGCGTTACCCGCTTTTTCTACACTTGTCCCCTCTAGCTGTGCTTTTAATCTGTCATATTTAGCTTTTTCAGTAGGGTGTGTTCTTATGTGTCTAGTCAAAGTACCTGTGCCACTACGCGTATATTGTTGAAGACTTGAAGACTTGAATACTTCAATTTACCAACTTCACAAAATTTCACAAAATTGGAATAATAATATAAGCAATTGAGAGAGATTGAGAGAGATTAAGATAGATTGATGAATTGGTGAGTTAAAATGAAATAATGAGGGGGTATTTATAGTTGAGAATTGGGAAAAAGTGTAATTATATAAAGTTTGGGGTTATATTAAAGTTTGGGGATCATTTGGCTAAATTTTGATAGCCAAAAACGGCTATTTTTGACCTCCAACGGCTAGTTTTTAAATCTGGCCGTTGGGCCATTTTTAAAAAAAAAAAAAAAAATTTTTTTTTTTTTTACCGTTGGGACCGGTTGGGGCCCGCCAGACCCGCGAAGACCGGCCCAGGACCGCTACTCGGTCCCGGTCTTCGCGGTCCCGGTCTCGCGGTCCTAAGCGTAAGGACCGGCCCGTCACGGGCTTTAGGACCGGTTGAAGACCGGCTCGGCAGGACCGGCCCACCAGGACCGTTGGGACCGCCAGGCCTGCGGTCCCGGTCCGGGACCGGCCCACATTACACCCTTATCTGTATCAACTGATGAGTTTTTGCGTATTTGATTGATAACTATTTGGCTAAATGCTATATTTGGGCTTCATGCCAACTATTTGAACCCTTCGGGGCTTTTATTTGATATTTCCTCACTGTTTGACTTACTATTTGAACTCAGCCATGTTAATATCCACTGTTTTACTACTCAACCTCTTTTACTCAGTTTTGAGACATAAATAATTTTTTTAAATGATGTTTGGGCAGAGGAACACTATTTTATTGTTGCCACGAGATGGATTGTTATTGCGCTTGGTCCGTAAGCGGCCCCTCCAACAGTCTACACATCGCCAGTGAGTAGGTACCTATTGTGATGTGAGATTGAGCCCGGGGGGATGGTATTATTTTGAGATGTTGCATGAGGGGCGGATTTGTTGATACTGTGCCCGATGGGCAAACTTCTATTTGTTTACTTTACCTTAACTGACTGTCTATTACGTGTATATTTTTGAGAAAAGGATTTTACTTGGTTTTTCAGTGGTTTACTGTTTTTAACTGGTTTTACTGCTTCTTTATAGAGCGCCTTGTGCCTCACGTGTTTTCTTACTTTCAGTCAATATTTATATTCATTACTCACTGAGTTGGAGTACTCACTTTATTCCCCGCATCCTGTGTGCATATTCAAGCACATCTGGTCCCGCTCCCAAGTGCTGATTCATTCCAGTTCAGGCAGATCATCGAGGAGTCTTTAGGTAGCCGTTGGCGTTCGCAGCTTGGAGCTCCTCGCTATCTATCTCTTTTACGTTCTTGGTTCAGTATTAAAAATCTGTAGTTACATTAGAGGATTTGGTATTGTTAGATGCTCGTGAGTTGTGACATCCCGGTTAGGGTTGTGTCGGGTTATATTTCTGCTACTTTTTATCGTTAAGCCTCGTTTAGTCTGCTTTTATGTTGTTTAACTGATTTAACAAGTGAATTGGGTTTAACTGGCTGGCCTTGTCTTCATGAGAGGTGCCATCATGACTGGATTCGGAGTTGGGATTTTTTGTAACAAAATAAAGAATGACATAAAAAATAAGATAAAGAAAATCAATATTGAAAAGAATGTATGAAAGATCTAAAAACCAGAAATAAGAGATGACAACAAATTTCTTCTTGTGTTTCATCTTTATTGAGTATAAAAAATTTGGAAGTTGATCTCATCGATTTCAAATATTGTTTTGAACTCAAATACGTAAACTATAAGATAAGGGTATCTTAAAATATTTTTTTATGTACATTGTATGCCATTTTAAAAAACTCACTATGACTAACAAACTGATATGATATTCGAATATGAATTTCAATGCAATTTGAGTAGTTTGTATTGAGGTTAAGCCAAGTATGATGTCGAAAAATAAACTTCTTGGCAATTTAAAGATAATATATGCAGTATTATATAATAACAATCAACTAATTTAATATTTAATGATTCAAAGAACAATTGTTTTTGTATATATAGGGTATTAAAAATTAAAAATCTATGGCTATAGATATAGATAAACTTAAAATAAAGTCATACTGAAATAAAGTTTTTCCAGCTAAAGAATCATTTAAATTTTTAGATAGCCGATTAAACTAAATTTTAAATTAAAGATAATATCTTCACTTTCATCATTATAAAGATAATCACTATTGAAATATAAATAAAGTCTTAGAAATTGGAATTTTAAAATAAAAATATTTTTGAAAGATAATATCGTATCAAGTAATAGTTCAAGTTGTAGTAAAAGAGTCACGTCATAATCAAAGAATTATTTATATTGTGTCAACCTTTGTGCTTTGCCATAAATATGAGTTATTATTTCTCTTTCTAACTATTTTTGGATTCCAATGACACCAATGAGAATAATGCAAAAATAACATTATCACTACGAGATTTAAAAAAATATTAGTTTTTTTTCATTAGTGTTTCTTAATTAATATCTACCAATTATCTATAATTATAGAAGGTTTAAATTTTCAGATTATTAATGTTGGTATTACTGTGTTCAAAATCAGAGAAGAGAAAAAATGTTAGTTTAATAAACAAAACAGGAAAACTAATTCCGAGCCCACAAGTTGCTTGTATTCTGCAATACTAGCAATAGAAAGTACATAATTTTAGCGAATCAATAGACGGAGCAAATCACACTTGACACTTATATTTATTTGAAAATAATACAATAATATAGAAAAGATGGGAGAAATTTTCAGATTTTTCATGTCTGATTTCGTGTCTAAAAAATATAGACAAAGAAATGGTGAGATGGACAGGTCCAATCTAAAAGGTGACTCTTTTATTTTTCATTCACACCACTTAATTAAAATTTAACAATCCCCCACATGAATGGGGAATGGTCATATATGGAAAAATGTTCATGAAAATATTATGTTATTCACAAATAAGGATTAATTGCATCTGGATAAGTAGGTTTCCCATTGAACTTTCCGTAGTGAACTTATGTCAGATATACTCGGTCAATCGGTAGATTTGATATCTTTGAACCGTCGAGCTTTGGTGTATACCTAGATAACCATAAGTCATACAATCAATCCTTAACCGTTTTTGGTTATCACGGTTGTGTTCATTTCAGCCATGAACATCACGTGGTTTGATGAGTGCTTAGAGAATGGGACTTTACTTTCATTCTCCTTAAAGAGGCTACACTTAATACTCACATAGGTGATTTCTAAATGTGTAATCCTATAGACACACTATCTGGTCATATCCTGCCAGACTTAGAAAATCCCTAAAAAGCTTTAAGCTTTATTGACTCATCAAAAAGCCTTAATGCTTTACCTTGATTTCTGAATATTGTCTTCATCACGAGAATGGGTTGAGTTATTTGACAATGTTGAACCGCCATTCATAAATTTGTTTGATCTCTTTGAACTTATCTCTTGGGATCTCCAATCTGCTAATTAGAGCTACCGCCATGATGACTTGTCCTAGGCCTTAGCTCCATTCCCTTTGATAACCTTTGAACTACCTCTCTAGATAGGCCTTTTGTAAGTGGATCTGATACGTTATCTCTTAACTTTATGTAGTCAACCATGATAACACCACTAGAGAGTAGTTGTCTAACGGTATTGTGTCTTTGTCGAATGTGGAGATTTTTCATTATACATAACACTCCTTGCCCTGCCTATTGTCACTTGACTATCTCAATGTATACATATAGGTGGCAAAGGTTTGGAAAAAAATAGAATATCTTTCAAAAAATTTCGGAGCAAATCAGTTTCTTCACCGGCCTTGTCTAAAGCTATAAACTTAGCCACCACTGTAGAGCGGTCAATACACATTTGTTTGGAAAATTTTCAAAACATCGCTCATCCACCGACTGTTTAGAATCGTTTGAACCGGTGATCCAATTTTCATCATTATACCCTATATTATCGCAGGATATTTATTGTAGTGCAAAGCATAATTTGGAGTATATTTGAAATACTTCATGCATTTGCATATGGTGTTTATTGACCTTGAGAAATCATACGATAAAGTTCTGAGGGAGGTCCTGTGGAGGTGTTTGGAGGTTAGTGGTGTTCCAATAGCGTACATTAATATGATTAAGGATATGTATGATAATGCTTAGACTCAGGTGAGGATTGGGGGTGGTGACTCGGAGTGTTTCCCTATGGTGATGGGGTTGCGCCAGGGATTAGCTCTTAGCCCATTTTTATTTTTGCCTTGGTGATGGAAGTATTGTCGCGTCACATCTAAGGGGAGGTGTTTTGGTGCATGCTATTTGTTGATGATATAGTGTTGATTGACGAGATGCATGGCAAAGTTAACGCGATGTTGGAGGTTTGGAGACAGACCTTAGAGTCTAAAGGTTTCAAACTGAGTAGAACCAAGACGGAATACTTGGAGTACAAGTTCAGTGGCGGGACCCATGATGAAGACTTAGAGGTTAAGCTTGATGCTCAAGTTATCCCCAAGAGAGCAATTTATAAGTATCTTGGGCCTATTATCTAGGGTAACGAGGAGATTGACGAAGATGTTGAGCATCGCATTGGAGCGGGATGGATGAAGTGGAGGCTTGCTTCCGGTGTTTTGTGTGATAAGAAGGATTTTCTAAGACTTAAGGGTAAGTTTTATAGAGAGGTGGTTCGACCGACTATGTTGTATGGGGATGAGTGTTGGCCAGCCAAGAACTCCCATGTGCAGAAAATGAGAGTAGTAGAGATGAGGATGTTGAGATGGATGTGTGGGTGTACCAGGAGAGATAGGATTAGGAATGAAAATGTCCGGGATAGAGTATGAGTAGCCTCCGTGGAGGACAAGATGTGGGAGTCGAGGCTGAGATGGTTCGGAAATGTTATGAGAATAAGTATTGATGCTCCAGTTAGGAGGTGTGAGAGGTTGGCCATGGAGAGTGTGAGAAAAGGTCGAGGTATGCCTAAGAAGTACTGAGGTGAAGTGATTAGGCAGGACACAGCGCTGCTTCAGCTCTCTGAGATAGGAGAATGTGGACGTCAAGGATTACGGTAGAAGGTTAGTTGGTAGTTTATAGTTGTTCACCGATAGTCTTAGTAGTATGCATGTCCCTTCATATTCTTAGATTTTTATTATTTTATGTGGTTTTGTTCGCCTCAGATATTGTATTCCTTGTTGCTGTTATTTGGTGCCATTTATCCTTTATCTTTCATGTTTTTTTCTTTTATCTTCCATCTTTCTTCATCCCTTGCTTTCCTCTTCTTCTTCTTGCCCTTCCTTAGCCGGGGGTCTATTAAAAATAACCTCTCTACTTGAATTAGGTAGGGGTAAAGCCTGCGGACTACACTCCCCAGACACCACTTGTTGGGATCAAACTGAGTTTTGTTGTTGTTGTTGTTGTTGTTGTTGTTGATGTTGTATTTAAAATACTTCAAAACACATTTCATTGTCATGAACTTTAATGCAAACTTCGTTATATTATAGACTAGTACGTATCGACTTTTGATTGCATATCATATTATTGACTACACTTAATGTAGTAATCGTATATTATAACAATAGCTGGAATAATTGGCATCAGTCACGACCACAACCTTTTAATATATAACACATTTATCAATCACTCCGTCGTTTCCAAGCATTTGTATGTTATTTATTCATAAGCCTATATGATATGCAAATTATATCACCTCCATTCATGAAATAAATTTGTGACGATCCAAAGGGTCATCACTTTGTTTCTTAATCCTTTCAAGCTTCTGAGGCCTTGAAAACCTCATTTATAGTTGCCTCGATTTGCGTGCGCAGTCCGGGCGTGAAGCCGAATTTTTGTTTTGATGAAATATATAAATTATATGAAATATTTAAAGAATTTTGATATTAATATTGATATGGTTGACTTTGGTCAATATTTTTAGTAAATGGACCCGGACCAGTGATTTGACGGTCTTAGAAAATCCGTAGAAAAATATGGAACTTGGGCGTATGCCCGGAATCGAAATCCGAGGTCTATAACCCCGGTAAAAGAATTTGTTTGTTAAATTATTTTTTGAAAATGTTTAAGGAAAATGAAACTAAATTTTGATTAAAAAGTAATGGTATCCGGCTCGTATTTTAGTTCCGACGCCCGGTACAAGTCATATATATTGGTTAAGCACTTTCTGTAAAGTTTGGTTGAAAACGGATGTCGTTTGACGTATTTCAACCTTAAATTGGAAATTTGGAAGTTTATGAAAATTTGCAAGATTCTTTAGTTTTAAGGTTCAATTCGTTGATTTTGATGTTATTTTGGCAATTTGATCGCTCGAGCAAATTCGTATGATATTCATATTTGGTTTGGAGCCCCGAGGGCTCGGGTGAGTTATGGTTGGGTGACGATTGCATTTCTCATTTTGGAAGAAAATCTAGTATTTTCGATTCTATGATCTTCACAATTGCGAAGCCTGGGCTTTTGGCCTAGGATCGCAAATGTGATCTTTCTCTTCGCAAATGCGAAATTGTGGATAATTTGCACTGGGTCGCAAATGCGAAGGTCCCCCCGGGCAGCACACCTTCGAAAATGCGAAGTTTTGTTCACAAATGCAAACCCCCCCAGTTCTGGCCTAACTTCGCAAATGCGAAGTTTGTTCGCAATTCCTACGTTTGGTCGGGGTTCGCAATTGCGAACCCCTGTTCCCAAATGTGAACACAGAGACCTATAAATCACGATTTCCAGCTTCATTTTTCATATTTTCACAACTCAAAACATCTATTGGCGATTTTTCACGAACTCCCTCTTCTCCAAATCATTGGTAAGTCAACTTTTACTCAATTTCTTCAAATTTTAACATCATCTATCATATTTTCATCTTAAATTCAAGTTTTTCCATGTGAAAAATGGGGGTTTTGGGTAGAACTTAGGTTTTCACAAAAATTGGGAGTTTGACATCAATTTGAGGTCCGATTTTAGAACAAATTATATATTTGAACACGTGGAAGGATGGATGAATTTATTTTGGTTTGAACCTCATGTTTCGACCATGTGGGCCCGGATTCGATTTTCACTATTCCGAGCAGAATGTTGTAAAAATTATAATTAGCCATTTGAACTAGTTTGTTAAGTAGTATTGATAATATTAAATCAATTGGGTATAGATACGATTGAATTAGAGCTGAATTCGAAACGAAAAGGCATTGCTAAGGATTGAATTGGCCATAGACCTTCGAGGTAAGTGTTTGATCTACCCTAGCTTGAGGGATAAAGAGTTGAGTTTATGTGCTAATTGTTATGTGTGGAGTCCAACGTATAGGCATGGTGACGAGTATCTATACGTTGAGGGTCGAGCATGACTGTGGGCCTTAAATGGATTAAATTCCTATTAATCTTATGTGATTATATGAAAGGTGTTATTATTGGTTTCATACCGATAATATATATAAATTGTTGATTAACGGTTATTGGTGTCACGCCGGTAACACACATATATTATTGATTAATTAATATTTATTGGTTTTACACCGGTAATATAAATGTTGTCATATTACAGAATTATTGGTTTTACACCGGTAATATATATATGTTGTTGATTGAAGAATTATTGATTTTATACTGGTAATATATACATATAATAAAATGTGATCGTGTGGCACGCCGACCACCTATATATAAAGAAATGGGATCGTGTGGCACGCCGCCCACTTATACATATAGTAACAGGGATCGTGTGGCATGCCGACCACTTATGTATATGAAATGGGAGTGAGTGGTATGCCTACCACAGTTTATATGAATGTTGGCATTGGCCATAGTTGCCGGTAGCCTATACGAAATGGGAGAGAGTGGTACGCCGACCACAAAGTTTATATGATTTTTGGCATTGGCCATAGTTGTCGGTAGCCTATATGAAATGGGAGTGAGTGGTACGCTGACCACAAAGTTTATATGATTGTTGGCATTGGCCATAGTTGCCGGTAGCCTATATGAAATGGGAGCGACTGAAGTTAATTGATAATTTAGTTAGCTTTCCTGACAACGGTGTCCGGCATCATCACAACCCGTAGTGAATTTGTGTCGTGACAACATGGTATGCGAGGACTAGGTTCCCATCGGTCTCACGAGTCATGAGAAAGTCTAGTAAAGTCTCGTGGATCGGTATGAAGACGTCTGTACTTATCCTCGGGAGGCTGCACGACAGTTAGGAGTACTTCCCATCTTGATTTCCTTATCGTGTGGTTCGATTCCTTTGAGTCATATGCGTTTGAGTCCTTTCCACTCAATCTTACGTGACGCGAGCACTTGTTATAAATAAAAAATTGAAGGATTGCAATGGCACTACAAATGTAGTGCGGGATGATCTCCCGGTATAGTTGGTTGGACTATTATAGTCACATTATGGAAGGATATTCTATTGTTTCAGCTTGGTAACAAAACTTCTAAGAGCCTTGAGGCTAGGCACAGGCTGCCATGATGCTTACGAGTGATTATTCCACAGTGTTGTTGTGATGGTAGGATGTTTGCCTAGGTTTCGGGGCAGTAAATGAATTAAAGGGAGGTTTTTCGTATTTATTATCGGCAGCGGAAAGTCAATTGAACTAAGGATAGTCAGATATGGACTGGTGGAGGTAATGAATCATGGTAATTGTAAGCGTATTGGAGTCGTCCCCTATTTGGGGGTGCTGCTATCCTATTTGAAAGCTTTAAGTTGTCGGTGTTATAATCTACTACTATTTGCCTTATAGCAGGATATTGTGAAACACTATTGAAGACACAACTATCAGATATTTCATGGTGTAGTGGTGTAGGATTTAATTAGCATTTTAAATGTTGGCGGTTCGAGAAAGATGACCTTCAAAGAGGTTTAAGTCAGTAAAGGTTTGTGGATTCAAGTTCTATGAAGAAGAATTTTATTAAGGCAACAACTGAGCATCAAGAGATGAGAAAGACATGTGGGAAGTTTCATGCAGAGTTTTAAACTTCTAAAAGGTCAGTCTTGGGGAGCAGAGGCCGAACAGTTGATTAAAGGAGCAAGTCTGCCCAAAGTGGGAGAGTGGTAGAGCCGTATAGGGCCTTGTAATAGGATGAATATGTGCCTAAGGAGAGTTTGGAATGGTCTGGGATTTTAATGACGGGCAATTAAAGTCTGCAGGTTTAATTCGAAGCATGGGTTGTTATGCGGCAAGATATTCGGTATGGCGAAAAGGAGCTGCTTGAAATAAAGAAGGATGCAGCATAACTCAGAATTTGGAAGGTGTTTGCGCTCCTTTAATTGATGTTCACAAGGGGTAAATGGACTGGTATAGCTAGAAGTTGATCCTGGACTCAGGATTTGGTTATTGATGTCATGGTGATTGCACCCCGGGAAGCAGCATTGAAAGGTGTCGGGAGGTGATTTCCATAGGCGGGTTAATTCTTTGCGAGCAAGTTAGCGGTCTCGTGATTGGCGAAGCTTCTGCAAGGAATTATATTGGTTATACAACAAGGATTTCGGTCGTGCAAATGTGAATGATGATTCAGGATACGGAAGATAGGGATTTACAGAAATATTTTGACAATTTACGGCAGATGATTGCGCAAGGTTATGGAAATAAGAGGTAAAGAATTCGGGTGAATTCCAGCATTGTATGTTAATGGTTTTAAGCTAAGTAGGAGAGCCCCACCGCTTATGATTTGGGTTGCATGGTTAACTACTTGCGAGGTTTACAGTTACTAAATCTTGATGGGTTATCTCAGCTTCGAAAAAGGGTCCATAAGTGGTGAATTGAGTAGATGAATTATGGAATACATGTTATGGTTGGCCTTGTTGGCTCATGATCGAACTTGGGAAAAGATTCAGGATTTATGCCTTGTATAGAGACATGTTTTAGAGGAAGTGATTTCGCCAGGTGCTTCGTTGAGAGGGTATTCGGGTGTTATAAGCTTTATGGAGTTGATTCGGGACCAAGTCAAAGTGGGTTGCTCTCAGTAACTGTCCTAGTGAATTCAAGAGGTAAAGTGTGGTGCCTAATGATGTCGAGCTTATATGTACAATTAAGAATCAAGCCTTGTAGTAGCTTTGTGAGGAGCCACAGAATGTTCCGGGGTGTTTGGCTTGTGATGCAGCAATTGGGAGGTATGAAATGGTTCGTAGGATTTGAGACAGCATGGACTCGTGATTCACGGCCACTCGGGGTGAGCGTAGATGGAGTATGTAATGTGTTGTATGGAGTTAGTATTATTTTCTAAGGCAAGCAAGGATAAAC
Source organism: Nicotiana noctiflora (assembly GCA_032618575.1). Lineage (NCBI taxonomy): Eukaryota > Viridiplantae > Streptophyta > Magnoliopsida > Solanales > Solanaceae > Nicotiana > Nicotiana noctiflora. Next base: position 143,224 of record JASVEL010001565.1, on the reverse strand, counting down.
AGAAGAGGGTAGAATGATTAGACATAGTTGAATTGGCATATTGGGGCCAGAGATTAGTTCATTCAGCGTGATCAATTTGTGAGTACGAATTGTGGCGGTGCGTGTGAGGCTTTTCGGCCATCGTAATTGATGTTATTTAGGAGCATTCTTCTGTTATGGCTTGTTAAGTGGACGCAAATTCTGGAAGGGTTATGGTGGCTTGGACCACTACTTGCAGATTTGTATATTCTACGGTTATGGGAAACATACCAGTGTGCTGCTATGGTTCTCCTGAAGTGAGTTAAGTGCAAAGTTCTTATATGATGAAGTGTGAAAATATTAATGATTTCGGAGTTGTGATGAAAATCGTGTTCTATCGTATGTTAGCACGTTGGGCGCAATGAGTACCATAGGAATTCGAAGTGAGGATTAAGGTTGCAGTTTGGTGCTGGCAAGGATGTCACAGGCTCGGATGAACAAGGAAAGGGTTGAATAATTAAAGTAAATTGGTATTGTCTTCCACTTCACCTGAGATCAATGTGTTGTGAAAGAGGCTATGCATCCAGATTAAGGATTCTTGATCGCTTTTCAACGTTAGTGCATCCAGTGGATCAGATGGACGAACCTGTTATTTATTTCGGCAAATTTTGGGAGCCTGCCCCACAGGAAGATTGTATAAGTATGACATGTGGTCACTTGATTGGCTAGAGATTTGAACCGGGTAAGGGGATTATGCCTAGAGGGTACTTTATTTATTGGGTTATGAACTGAGGAGGTTGCTCCAATTATGATGGCTGTTCTTATGTGTTTTGAGGAAAAAGGGAGTTACTATGGACCTTTGAAAGGTAATTAGCCAAGTGGGCGCAATTAGAAATCGGCTTAAGATCAATTAATTGATTTATATATGTGAACAGGGCTTTATATTAGGTGAATTGTGTTCTGTCAGCGGGTGTTCCCTATGGAGGAACAGTCGGGGTGTTATTTTATTATCAGCTACTCCAGGTAATGAGGTATTGCGCCGTATGAGTTGTGAGGAGGCTTGGTAAATTCTTATGTGTTAAGATTCCGTGTGGAAATGATGTTATGTGAGCATAATGGCTCTTGAGATTCAGATTTTGTATTGTGCTTGAGTTTTGTAGCCTATAGCGCTATGTGTTTTCTCAGGGATGGTATTATGCACTTAGCGTGCTTACGATCGAAATTTGATATTTTTATTGTAATGAGCGGATTTAGCTCGAAGTACAATCTCCTTATATGAGATTTATATGTGGATCGGGTGGTACGCCGCCATGAGTATGTTATTCGGATCGGGTTGCACGCCGCAACAGTATGATGTCGAGTCTAGTTTTCTATGTGCTATTTCTTTGTGTGTTTTGCTTCCTATATTCTTAGGAAAGTCCGTAGTAGTGCGGGGGTTAGGTAATTCCTCCCATAGTTCGATTTCCTATTTGTGTTATTTTCGGATCGGTAGCTTTTTAGCACATTATGGTGTCATATAAGATGTTTGGATCGCTTTCTGAGTGGCTTATTGCCTGAGCAGTCCGTACTGTGTAAGATGAGATTATGGGATTTAGGATCAGTGCAACTGATTATATGAAGTATATTAAGAAGCAAAGAACATTATTTGGCTCAGATTGTGGTAATGGTTCTTGTCGGAAGTATAGATTCAATGATTGGTTGGCTCGGCGATTGATTATGAACGTTGGTACATATCTTCTATCATGGCGGTATGGTAAATGTTAGAGTAAGACTGTATATGCCTTGGGGTTCAATGAGAGCATCAGACTAGTAGAACTTTGGATAAGTTGATCCGGAGAAGGTTATTGTAGCCCTACGAGTGGGTGTGAAATCAACAAAGTTATGCCATCGTGTTTGAGTACATCGCATAGTGATTGATATAGTGATTGTATGTTGGAAGAAGGCATAGCATAGGATTCCAGATGTTAGAATCGGGCTCTAAGGCTTATTTGCTTCAATAAAAGGGAATATATTCAGAATATGTCGAGATTATATGCTCAGCTAAGTTGTGGTAGCACGGGAAGCTGCATGAGGTGATAAACAGTGATTTCAGACCACTCCAATACAGTTCTCAACACGTTCCAGGACGAACGTATGTTTAAGTGGGAGAGAATGTAACAACTCATTTTGAGTACTCGCGCTCCGTTTAGCGTTTGGAGGCCATGAGCAACTTCATTTCAGGTATTATGACTTGTACGCATGGTCGAAATTTAATTTTGGGAAGTTCGGAGTTGATTTGGGAAGAGAATTCTTATTTCAGAAGCTTAAATTTGAAAGAATGAACTAGGATTGGAATTTTGATTAAACAACCTCGGAATCGTGTGTATCAGCACCGTTTAGTGGTTATTGGAAATTGGAAGCCCTAGTGGCTCTCTCTTTACTTGATATGATGAATTTGGGTTATGATATTTGATTGCACACTGGTTGTCATAAGTCAGGTTGTCTAGACTAATGTGATATGGACTATGTCAGAAAATGCCACATATTGCGTACTAGAGTGCATCAGATTATGTTCCAGTAGGGTAGATGTATCCTAGGACCAGCGGACGGCTGGTAGGTATTGCTTTGTCAGTTGGGCCATCGTGGCGGATGTCAATGTAGAGGTCTCTGCCATTGATTCAGTTTCGGTATTGAGGAACTCTGTCGGATATGTTTCTTGTGGCCGAAATGGAGGCTATATATGTCTATAGTAATGAGCAACTTGACTCAATGTGCATTCCCTTTTCTAGATTTGTGCGTGGATCGGGTGGCACGCCGCCACAAGTATGGTATCTGGATCGGGTGGCACGCTGCCACAGGTATGGTATCTGGATCGGGTGGCACGCCGCCACGGGTATGTTATTGGAGCGGGTTGCACTCCGCAACAGTGTGATATGGATAAATAGTTTCCTATATGTTACCTTGTATATTATACTTCATGGCTTCTGAGGAAAAATCCGTATTTGGTACCGCTCGAGAAATAGCACATCGGTTGTGTCCATTCAGGACTTGATAGCATATATTAATTGTATCACCGCGGGTGTGATTGATTGCTTGAGTTCAGACCTAAATATGTGTGTAGCTGACCGTTTTGAGCATGGTGACTTGAGGTGCTTCATGAGTGATAGTGTTTGGATAGAATCGTGAGTCGTGGCAAGGCCACGTGATGTTATGACATTTCGAGGAGGATTCGGGTAATCTACGAAGTGAGGCGGGATATCAGTTCTATGTTATGATGATATGGAGGAATTGAACTACGACTCTTTTGTTGGAGTCAGTTGTTATGATTTGAGTATGATCAGACGTCTCTCATTGGAGCATGTGTTGTGCGTCACGGCTTAGGCCGGTGTTGAGGTGTCATATCACCAGTGCAGTGTATTAAAATCGAAAAGGCCGTTGGAGTCATTATTGAGTGCGAGCATATGCGATTTCAGCTGGTTAGAAAGGTAATATTGAGGTTTATCTCCTAGAACTGTTGTGGTATCAACCCAAGGGAAATGCATTTATGAATGTTTGACTTGAGAGATGGACTCGATATATCGCGTGTTTCGGTTGTCGTGGGCAGTATATTAGTGTGTTGGAATAAGACTTTAGCTAACGTAAAAGAGTCTTCTGTTGGTATTTGGTTATTGCGGGCAATTGCTATGGGTAGATGCTATCACCTCGAGTGTTTGGGTGGTGTAGAACATCATATGGTCTCATCAGGAGTGGCGAGTATGTGATGTTACAGTTGGTTTGGGTGTATCCTGAGTATAGGCATGAGATTAGGATCTGGTATATGATTTTGGAAAGTGCAATGTAGTCTATGGTTCGGATGGGCTGTGAAATTCTAGCTATAGTGTGTATCAGACTTATGTGAGATAGGGTGACGTGGGATCTCCCCGAATATATGCTTGGTAAGGTCATTCAGCTATTGGGTTACTTCTAGTAAACCTCTTAGTCCGCTCGAGGACGAGAGTTTGCTTAAGTTTGGGAGAATGTGATGACCCGGCCCGTCATCATGTTAGCTATCACCCCGTTTTCCCCATTATATTCTTGTTCATGTTTCAACATGTGTGTTTGGTGAGTTTGAGTCAATTCGGATCGAGTTTGATTGGAAATGAGATAAATAGTCTCTTAGAAGAAGGAATAGTTGGAAAAAGACAACCGGATGTTGACTTGTGAGTTAGAGAGCTCAGAATCAAATTCTGATGATTCGGTCAGCTCCGGGAGCTCATTTGTGGCTTAAGAGAGTGATCGGAATAGAATTTGGGGGTCCAGTGTAGTTTTAGGCTTGAATTGGCTAAGGGTGAATTTTGGCGAAGTCCAAACGGTAGGTGAGATTTTGATCCGGGAGTCGGAATGGAATTCCGACAGTTACAGTAGCTTGGTTACGTGATTTTGGATATGCCTGCAAATTTTTAGGTCATTCAGGACATCGTTTGATCGGGTTTGTGATAGAATGTAGGTCTCGGAAGTTCTAGTTGAAACTTAGGGTTGAATTCGCCTTGATTCGATGATTTCCGTGTTTAAGGGTGTGTTTTCATGATTGGAACAAGTTCTTATCATGTTTTGGAGTAGGTTGGTGGTTTTCGTTGGGGTTCCGGGGGCGTCGGGGTGAATCTGAGGGTCCAAACGGACCAAAAATCTTGCTGTTGGAACTGCTGAAGTGCAGTAGATATTGCAGAGTCTATTTGTTCTATGCGATCACAAGGAATGGATTGCGATCGAATAGAAGAGAGAATTGGAGGGATATGATCACAAGGCAGTTAACGCGATCGCATAGAAGGATTTTGGGGAGTTAGCATTTTGTTCTCTGCGATCGCAGAGATATGTATGCGATCGCATAGTGTGGTGATATGGTTCACTGCGATTGCGGGTTATGTAATGCGATCGCATAGAGTCTTTTGGGGGCCGGAGGAATTAATGATATACTATCGCAAGCTGGAGGATGCGATCGCGTAGCTTCGGATTTTTGTGCAATGCGATCACAGGGGAGATGTTGCGATCGCATAGAAGAAATTACCAGGGCGGACAGACCTGTTAAATAATATTTCATCCTCGAGGGTTTGCATAATTTCACCAATTTTGGGTAATCTTTGAGAGCAAAGTGATGGGAATTGACGGGGATTTCATCGAAAAAACACTGGAGGTAAGTTTTATGGTCTAAATACATGATTTTATCTTAGAATCTTCATTATTTCATTGAAAATGGAAGGATTTATGAGGGATTTTTGTTCTAAACCTGGGCTATGGTAAATCACCAATTTGAATGGGCAAACGCAGTCCGATTTTGATAACCTTTATATGTATGGACTCGTGTTGAGATAAGGATTCCGAAAATGTAACTTTTGTAATTTTTCGAGAAGCGTACCAAAAGTCGAATTTTGACAACTTCGTGGGTTTTGGTGTAAATCGAGTTATTTCGATTGGGTTATGTCTATTTAGCCTATTTTGATGTATTCTTATTGATTTTAATCAGATTTGGCATCCGAGGAGGTTGATTTTTGAAGCAAGCACAAGGCGAGCTATGACTTCTACCGATTTCAGGTGAGTGGTGGTAGTAAATGATGTAGTGAGGGTTTGAAACCCCGTACTTGTACTATACAGTGCTATGCTAAGATGAAAGACGCGTCATGTGACGGGCGTGGTGGTATTGTGACTGGGGATTTGGAATTGGTCCTTCCCGACTAATAGTTTATTATGTGTCATGACTGAGATTGAGCTTATAATTGTGTAATTGGGCTAGTAACCATGTTTGGGGCCTTGTGCCGATCTGTAGAGTATTACGGAAGCTTGTAGAGCTAAGTGACCCTTATATCATGTTGGACACATACACTCAGCCGTAATCATAGTTGTATAGCATATCATGAGCCAATACTAGATGTGTACTTTGAGAGAGACTACCTGGGGTGGGACTCCCTGTTCTAGCTGAGTGGGCCTGAGGGGCCAAGTCTATATTGAGTGAGATGAGGTCGAGGACCCGTTGTGAGGTATTGATATACATACCGGATCGGGCTGAACGCCGCAGCATTATACATATATATATACATATATATTGGATCGGGCTGCACGCCGCAACGCTATATATATTGGATCGGACTGCACGCCGCAGTATTATTGCGCTTGGGCTGTAGGAGCCCCTCCGGAGTCTGTACACACCCCCAGTGAGTGCCGTCGATGTTAAATGGATCGGGCTGCACGCCACAGCACTATTATATAATGGATCGAGCTACACGCCGCAACGCTATATATATTAGATCGGGCTGCACACCGCATCAATATATATATATATATATATATATATATACACACACACACATATATATATACACACACATATATATATTTTGATCGGGTTGCACGCCATGAGTGAGGACTAGGCCAGTATGGGATCGTTGTGAGACAGTTGTGGACTGGAATTGGACTTATCACTGTAGAGATGACTTACCTGTGAGGTTACCCTTAGAACTGTTTAGTGATAGTACATGTGTTCTTATTTTCAGTTGTTATTTATTATTGTTACTCACTGAGTTGAAATATACTCACCCCACTCCCCTGCACTTTCTGTGCAGATCCAGTGTTCAGGAGGGCAGTTGAGCTATCGCAGCTGCTTCCTTACTACTATTCCGAGGAGACTTCGAGGTAGATGCCGGCGTCCGCAGGACCTGATCTCTTCCTCTCTATTATTTTGTCATTTCTATTCTGCCTAGACTTGATTTGTGTAGGATATTTCCATCTGTAGAGGCTCAGAATTATGACACCGCGATTGTTGGGTTGTATTTTGTGTGATTCTGTTTTCACACTTATTATTTTGATACGAAACTGTTAATGTTAATTGATCAATATTAATTAATAACTGGATGGTAAATTGGATAACATGGTCGGGCTTTCCTAGCAATGTGTTGGGCGCCATTACGACCGAAGTTTGGGTCGTGACAATTTCGTCAAACGGAACCGGCACTAGCGTCACTCGGGGACTTCCCGAAGGATGAATGTATAGAGGATTGCTCGCATAGATGATTGGTTGATCATTTTTACTCGTATTGGTGGTGAGTTCTTCGATTTGATTGATAGCCATGAGAGAAGCCCTAAATGATGAAATTGGCGAATGTCCTAAATGATATAGTGAATAGATTGACCGATTTTGTAGGAAATACCTTCACTTCGCATAGAAATTATAGTTCGGGATCGCGAAAACAAACCGTAGCATATAAGGAAGAAAGAGAGGTTTTGAATTAAAAAAATCCGACAGATTTCAAGCGAACGTATTCTGCTGGCTCTAATACCATATTGAGATTGTCAGCCTAAAATAGGAATGAAGCTCGCAGACGAGCTCCAATGGAGTTCCAGAATATTTCAAGTAAGGAGAAATATATTAGAGCAGAGAAAATGAGAAGAAATTATAAAATATGACTCTCATTCTATATTATTATAAAAGCAAGAAACTTCAGCAAGAAATGTTGATCATCTTTAACACTTTCGTAAATATATTTCATGGTGGATAAGAATGAAAGTATAATTAATTTTTAGTAATTTTATTTTTAATAAAAATCATAATTGGGAGAAAAATTACTATCCCATAATATTAAATGTACTAATTAAAAAGTATTACGTTAATTAGAGTCCACGTCAAAATAACTTACTTTGATTCATTGATATCTTATAGTATACAAGTAATTATTATGGGAAACAAATCTGTCAATTTTATTATTTAGCATCACGAATAATAGTCTTACTCAACTAAAATAATACCTATTGCTTACCAATCGTAGGACCATATTAGTAGACATCTGCTATTCATCAAGGTTTAATAATAGATAGATAGAAACAAAGATAGATAGATAAAGATATTACATAGAAATTAAAATTGCATACCAATTACTATTATTATTATTATTATTATTATTATTATTATTATTATTATTTACCTGTAGTATAGTATTTCCTTTCGAAGTTCAAAAACATCACTTTGCTTCATGATATGGTATTCACGTATTCACATTATAATATCCTTGCCAAAATGGTTTTGATTTTTTTTTTAGTTTAGAAAATAAAATAAAATAGAGAGTCCAACAAAGGAAATGAAGAATATAATTACTTACCTCAAAAACTACAGTAACACTTTGGTTGGTTAACACGGTCTTATAATTTATTCCAGACTGAAACATAGAGTAAGCATAAAAACGAGTCATAATTATTTAGACTTAGAGAATCTCCGATGAACATGATCTAATCACCAACCGAATTGACAGGCTTACCCTCGCCAGTCTCCATGTATCCCAAATTGGCCCAGTCCAATTTCTTAATGGACGAGAATCGGGCTGCTCCCGAGCTGACCCAGCCTAATTGACAGGCATACCGTCCACAAAAACAAAAAGGGAATTGTCCCACAAATAGCCAGTCAAATTTAATATTTCATTTTCTAGCCGGTATACATAAAATATATATATATATACCCCTTCGCCAACTATTTAGTTTAAGAGGTTAAGTGCACAACAATTTGGGATAGTTCTTCAAAATGAAAAAGAAACAAATGGCAAGAGTTAGTGTTGGCAAATTGCCTATTTGGTGAAAATTTGAACGGATCAAGATAAGCTGAATCAATAAAGGTAATTTACCTACCTATTCTTACAATTCCTTACTTACTTAGACAAACCCCAGTCTTTCTAAAGGATTTTTCTCTTTCTCTCTTTGAAACCAACCCTCTTTCTATACCGGTTCCATAAGGTTTTTTCTTCTGAAGCTCATAATTTTCTCTAACGATGGTGAACAATTTTTTTATCGATTCAAATTTTGTCATAGCTGGAGTTTAGAGCTTTTATGGGCTTCTCTTTTTCTTGTTGGTGTCCCGATGGCGGGCTAGCAGTAGATGTATATTATTTATCTAGTTGGATTATTCGAATTGAAAGTGCCAGTCAATAAATTTTGAAGGTGTTTAACTCTCTATTATTGGCATCGATTCAAAAGTTTTGAACCTTTTGAATTTGAATTTCAAAAGGAAAAATAGGTTGGATTGGGTATTATTGCAAATGATTGTAAATATTATGTGGATTTATGTCTATTTTTGAGGCTATTTGTGAAGATTAGATTTGATTTGGATGGATTTTCAGATTAAAATTCAAAGAAGAAGCAGAAGAACATACAACATACAAATATATATAAATTCTATACAAAATACATCCATAATACATATTTCAGAATGTGAAAGGTAGTAATGAACTCAAACGCAACATATATAACAAGAATAAATGTGTAGGAACGCATGCATGATTCTAAAGCGTCATAGCTACGCGATCGCGTGGAGCATGTCGCGATCCCGTAAGGCAAGTTGAGGGCAGTCTATTTTTCTGTGCTTCGTGATCGCGTATCTAGTTCCACAATCGGGATGAAGGAAATATATGGGCAGAATGTTTAAGTTCAAAATCGAGGGTTTTGAGTTGATATCATAAAATTGGCATTATGAGCTCGGCAGGAGACGAATTTTGGAGATATTTTTGAAGAGAGTTTGCGGGTAACGATTCTTAACTCCTTGTAGCCGGTAACCCTTTAATGTAAACATGAATTCATCATTTAATTTCAGAATTTGGGGTGAAAATTAGAGAAAAGTTCGTAGACCAAGATTTTGAGTTTTGATTGGGGATTTGACATTGGATTGGATAATTTTGGTATGGTTAGAATCATAAAAGTTTAAGGATTCTGAAAATGCAAATTTTACCCGATTTCGAGATGTGTGCTTGGACGGCATTTTGGTCATTACCTAATTTTGCGTATTAGCTTAGACTTTATTTTTGAGGAATCAGTTACCTGAAGTTATATTTTCATTATGCAATTGAATTGGATAGATTTGGGGCATTTGGAGCCGAGCACTCGAGGCAAGAACGTTGTTTTGGGTTAAAAGTTTGAGTCAATTCGAGGTAAGTGACTTGTCTAACCTTGTGTAGGGGACATCCCCCTAGGATTTGGTATTATTGGTATATGAATGCCGTGTATGTGAGGTGACGAGTGTGTGCACATGCTAATTATTGGAAACCCATTTTTATTAAGTAAATTAATTGTGTTTCCTTCTTCTTGAAAATTTCTTGTATTTTAAACCTACTGCGTAATTTAGGGAAGCACGCTTAAATGTATTAATTGTCCTATCTTCTTAAACTGTTTCCGTGAACTCTGTGCAGCATGTTAGGTCAGAATTACCTGTCTATTTTGATATTAATTGGTTTGAGTTGATTATCCTTGTGTAGTTGCTGTGTATTTGCATTGGGACTACTGGCGGTTCCCGGTAAATCCCCACTATCTACTTTTTTGGGACCAAGGATGTGATATTCCGGTAGAATTTCCTCTGCACATTTACATTTGGGGACTATGGATCGAGATTCTGGTAGATCCTTGGTGCACTATGAGTTGGACTACTGGACGACACCTGGGAGATCCACTAGACATTCACATTTAGGGGCTACAATATGGTATCCGGGTAGATCCCCGATTCGATAGTATTTACATTTGTAGGCTACAGGATGATATCCTGGTAGATCCTCGTTTTGCTGGTATTTACATTTGGGGACTATAGGACGGTATCCTGGTGGATCCCCAGTTTGTTGGATATTTACATTTGGTGGCTACAGGACGGTATGCTGGTAGATCCCCGGTTGCCATTTCTTTGTTGAGCTATATTCTTTCTGCGTTATTCTCTCTGTTGTAATTGTTGTTATCTTAATCATTATACCGTGTTACTTTATACTATTTCTCTCTTGAATGAAATTGTGGATTCTTCCCTTGATATTGTTGTCTTTGTTTTATTTTGGGACTATGCATGAGTGTTTCGGGAGATTCCTTGCGCATATATTGAATTTGACAATAGTGCGAGATAACATGAGATCCCCAGCACATATATTGAGAATACCAAGAGATCCTTGGGATACCAAGAGATCCCCAAAACATATATTAAGGATACCAAGAGATCCCTACAATATATATTGGGGATATTAAAAGATCTTCGGGATAACAAGAGATCTCCTATTCGTATATTGAGGATACAAAGAGATACCTATCACACATATTGAGGATACTAAGATATCCTCGGGATACTGAGAGATCCCTGGTTGTTATCTTTTCATTGACCAGTTTTAATTTTCGTGATTACTTTGTTCCTATTTAAGTTGCTGTTGTTATTCTATCATGTATTATTTTTCACTGTTGAACTTAAGTATTCTGTCTTACTATACACTATTATATCTTGTATTTCCTTTAACCTTAGTAGGGCTATGACCCTCCTCGTCACTAGCCGATCGAGGTTAGGCTTGGCACATACTAAGTACTGCTGTAGTGGACTCATGCCCTTCCTGCGTATATTTTTCAAGTGTAGATCTAAGTACTTTCACTCCAATTTATCACGCCTGAGGTGATGCGTTGTGTAGAGACTCCGAGATATATCTGCCACGTGTGCAGACCAAAGAGTCCCTTTCTATTCTCATTACTAGTATAGCCACTTCTGTATTTTTCCTGGTTGGTAGATATTCTGGAGTTAGAGCTTATTGTATAATATTTTAGCTTGTGATTCACAGGGTTCCTGATTTTCAGAGTGTTAGATTGAGATTCTCGTGCTTTGCTATATTCTTCTTCCATTGATAAAATTGATATAGGAAATTTCCACCACAATGATGCCTCTGCTTGCGCATGGACTTCTCCATTAATAATCTTCACTAGCCTGTGGAACATGAATACCTTTGCTGTGAAGGAATCGTTGAATCATTTCATCCAATATCTTCTAAGTTTAAACCATAACAAAAATACTTTAATAGGTGCAATGTTATCAAAATCCTTGAAGACGTTGCATTTGAATTCCATGAAAATATAATACTGATGGCATAGGTACCAGAAAAACCCTAATAGTTCTTATGAAAAATCCTTGGCTTGAGTTATGAATATATGGCAGAATGAATATTTTGGATTGACCCCATATGGCTTGAGAATGGATCCTCCATGTTGCCATAAAACTTGGAGCTCATAATAAGTTCTTCTTTCCATAATAGTTGACGTATCAAATGGATCGATGAGGTTGAATAATTCCGGTTGATGATTTATTTGCTTGGATGAACTTGTTCCTGGTATACTTGAAAGAATAAAGATGCAGCTGATTACCTTTTCCTTTGAATTCAGTTTTGCTGGGGAAAACCTCTTTGAGAATTCTTCCGGTCGAGACATAAAATCTGCGAGAATACTATCCTTTCCTTTCAGGTGCCTAGCTTGAAACTTATATGGAGAGAACCATTGAGCCCACTTAAGAATTTGAGGTTTGGGAATAATTTTCACATTTAGCTGAATCATCTTTTGGAATGCCTTCAAATCCATTTATATAAGAAATTCTGTATGAATTAGGAAGAAATTGAATTTCTTGATCCCATTCTTTATTGCAAGAATTTCCTTGAAGTGGAGTCATAATGTTGCTCGGCATCTTTGAACTTTCCACTGGCGTATCCGCATATTTTTCTCTGGCCATCTTTTTCTTCAAATAGAACAACACTTCAATATTTATTGCTGGCATCGGTTTGCAATATGATCTTACCGTCCTAAAGGATGAAGAAAGACTTGACATTTTTAGAAATCTCCTTTATTTTCTTGACCGCTTCATATTTTTTCTTTCCCCATGGTGGAGCATTTTTCCTGAGCATCTCTATGAGTGGAGAAATGTATGTAGATATATTTAGGATGAAATCTCTCACATAATTTACTATGTGCAAAAATTGGTTGATATGCTTTGTTGTGAGGTTGGTATCTAGATATTTGAGTAATTCTTGACATATATGTGGTCTTGGACTGTATTTTCCTTGGACAAAATGCATTCCAAGAAAATCAATCTCTTTTTGAGCAAGATCTATCCTTTTTGCTGAAAGCATAATTCTGTACTATGTTACCAATACCTCAAATAGATGAAGCAAGTTGATATTTTCTTCCAATGTATCACTAATTAATAACATAATGTCATCAATGTAAACTAAATAGGTATAGAGGATGGGTTGAAATATTTTTATCATGGCTTTTTGGAACAAGGAAGGTGCAGTTTTCAACTTGAAGGTCATGACTTTCCATTGGGAGTGATGATCGGGAATGCAAAATCCTATTTTGGGTCTTTATTCAATGTGGATTCCCAATTGCCAAAATCACGACTTTAAATTAAACTTGTAAATGTATTTGGCCTTGGCTAAGTGGGAGAAACTGGTTAGTTTATTTGGGATAGGGAACTTATCATCTTGGAGGAAATGGGTAAATGGCTGGTAGTTGACGATTAACCTGAGTTTTCCTCTTGTCTGCTGAGATTGTTTTGCTGATATAAAATGCTTCGCGTGCCCATTGTGAATCTGATGGCTCCATCAGATCAAATTCCAAAAGTTCTTCATATTCTTTCTTTGCAAGATAAAAATGATCCGGATCCATCCCTGAATGGATGGCTTTTGTTAGATTGTTATTTCATTCTTCTTGAAAGGGATCTTGATAAAAACTCTTTCGTTTTTCCATAATGGGTGTTTCCCATTCTTCATGAATGTTCAATGAGATTTTGCTCAATCTCTTTTGTTTGTTCATCGTTGGTGATTTGGAATAGCCTTGGAACCTCAGAATGAGGTTTGAACTGCTTTTTAATAGCTATCCCGTTAGTCTTGGTCTAGAATTGATCTCTAAGCTATCTTAAATGTCAAATCTAGTAATATGATCCTTTCCTGGAACATTAGATTCTAGCAGCTTTGTTCTGTACTTCAATCCTGGAAATAACTCAATGGTGATCGGATGCTTTGTAATGACAATTGTGGTCAGGATTGCATTTGTTGTAGTGTTGAAATGCTTAAAATGCGGTACCTATTGATCTTCAGGGAGAACAACATAATTTATAAGTGAGGAAGTAGCTCTGATGTCAATGAAAGTAATAACTCGAGTTGGTTTATCCCACTTAGATGAATAGACTTTGAGTTCTACTTGAGGAACGACTGTGAGAGCGTTGATCTCCTCTCGGGCTTCGATCTATGGTTATGGAATTTGGTAATTATCATTGACTCAATCTTCATAAATATCAAGAGAGAACAAAGTTTCTTCATTAGGTTCGTCATCCAAAGAGAATATAGATTCAAGGTCCTCATTTTCGAGATGTATGGCACTATAATATTCAATCTCTTCAATAAGTTTGAAAGATCTTCCTGATTGTGGACAATTTTTAACATGATGTCCAATCTTATGACAAATAAAACATCTAATTTCTTGTGCAAATTTCATGGTATTCTCCGTCTAAAATATTTTGTGCGTCTCTTGGATCTTGATTTCCCATCTGGAATTTTTGGCCATTTGAACCTCCTGAATTCTCTCCATCGCCAAGATTTGTGGCAGGAAAATCCTGATCCGGTGATTAGATCATATTTCCAGCATGCTTTGTCAAGTGCTGGATTGTGTTGGATAATTTTTTAGGGCAGAGCGCTTTGTACAAATGTCATCCAATGCAACGAAAATAGCTTGGCCGGTGTAAACAATATTGTGGAATTGTTATGGACTGAAATTTTTCTTCAATGGTGCTCATGGTTTGGCTTGCCAGCAACTTTGGAAGGGAAGATTCAAAGGCTTGCTTTAGATTTATTTCGCCACCGATCTCAAAGTATATCTTTTCCATTTTTTCAAAATTCTATCAATGTCATTTATGTTGAATGACACACACTTCATCTCAAAGAGTTGTATTCACATTTTCTCATGTTTTTGGCCAGTATCTCTGCAGAAAACTTCTCGTAGGATCCTAATGTCAAATGTAAAATCTTGGGAAGTAAGAAAAGTATTTTTGTCTTGAATTTTAAGTGAGTTCCACCAATCTCTGAGAATTCCTAAGAATTGTAAAGTGAGTTCTGAAAGGATGATATACTTTTCCCGTTGCACCAAAGTTTTGGTCACAATACAAGTATAGATATCTTATATCCTTTGAGGCCATTTTGAAACCTTGACATCATCTAAGGTAAAAATGTGGAAATCAGTTCCACCTAGTTTTGACGCCATGGGCTCATATCTTCTTTATGGGATTAGCTCATCTGTCATGCCTTCCTATTCCTCATTTACTTTAGATATTTCTAGGTTTCTCGGATAGTTTACAAACATTAGGGCATTTCCGACTTCTTCGAAAGAGTTTGCTATGGATTCATTGCTTGATTGAGAACTATATTCCATTGTTTCATCTTCTGATGAGTTTAGTGATTCCAACAATTGGGTATCTTCTTCTGATATATATCTTGGTAGACAGACGTAGAGGTCCGGAGCCTTCTGGTCATCAATCAACAGACTTTCAGGGTTCGATCCTTTTGAACTTTCTCCTTAGTCTCGCCTTTTCTTGGTTTGTTTCTTTACTGCAAGATCATATTTCCTTTCCCAAACCATTTTTACGATATCAAAATCATTTTATTCTTTTGATGGTTGGGTGAAAGAGATTTGATTTTTTGAGTTAGATGAAAAAGAAGAAAAGGTGTAGTCCAATTTAGGCGGGGAATATGCTTGTGGAGACATAAGGAAAAAGGTAGGTTTTGAAGGGAAAATTGGGGTTTTCTGCAGCTCAAAGTGATCATTTCTCAAAAGTCGAATTTATTCTTTAATGGAAAGCGTCTTATTTTGTTGTTGTTGAAAAAATTGGAAAAGTGAAGTTCCAGACGGACAAATCTCATATCACAAATTTTCCAACCATAGTTCCAAGGCTTTGATTAGTCCCTGCTCCATCTTCTTCTCAATTGTTTTCACTTTGCTCATCATTTTGTTCAGCCACATTCTCTATGGTGTTGCCAATGTTGTTCAGGACTTTGTTTTGGCAGATGCAGTTTTCTTATAGCCAGTTAATTGTTGCTTTAATGTCACTCGTTGGGGGGTTTTTCTCTAGAAGGCAGTACTATGCTTTTCTTGGGGATTTTCGGAGCATGACTGATACCCTCTTTTTCAAACGTTTGAAGTGGAGAAAAATCTTGCGAGCGGCTGGAACTTGAAGGTCTCAACATGAATATTTTTTGGTATGTGGACCTTTAGGTTGATAGAGTTTTAGGTTCAGGTGGCTTTTTGGATTCTAGGGTATGTGATGTTGGTTTGGCTTTGGGCGTGGTTTCACTATCCTCCCAGGTTGGAGTAAATGTTTTTGGTAATTTTGGCCACTCTTGGGGTTTGTAACTGACAAGAAATTCATATTTACCTGGATAACTTAATGAGCCAATTGAAGGATCTTTATTTTCGTATTTGGCTCGAAAGTATCTTTTAGTGGTTTTCCCCTTTTTCTTCGATTTTGGTTTTCACTGGTGATCTTCATCATATTCTCCAATTGGATCTTTAAAAAAGTCTTGGAAGGTACAACCAAGATCCCATGGGCAATTTCCAGTATAGGGGCATTTGAACCACCACATTCTTTTTCCTTCTTTGTTAAAATATTGGCACCAGCCATGTTCTTCCATGATGCTTTGTATATTGCAGAAGTATTCTCCATCAGGTTCTTGGTATATATTTATTGTATCTTTGGGTTGAATCATTTGGAAGAAAAGATGATTTTATTGGAATTTTTAGTTGGGAATGGTCAAAGCTTATGCAAACGGTATTGTCACTACTTTTGGTAAAAGTTGGTTCACTAGATTGCATAGATTCCTCCGATTCTCTTAGCTTCTCATAAATTGTGATCCAGAAATCAGGAAGGATTTTGACAAGCTCATCTTTGAAAATCTGTCTGGGTATTTGGGTGCACATGGTGTTTCCTTTGGGAGCATCAATATTTAAGAATAAGGCATTTTCTCCTCCGGGTAAGCAAAGATCAATGGCATGATTTTGGACTCACCACGCCATTTGGTGGTGAAGGGTAGCTTTGATTGAGTATTTGGCTTGTGGGGATCCCTATATTTGGACTTGGATTTTTGGGGCTCCGGTTAGGTACGGGTCATTAAGGGACAAGTTGAAATTTGGAAAGAGAGTTGTGAAGACAGTTCCGATGTTTAGGGTAACTTCGGCAGTACCCAAATTTGCATGTTGGTACTCTAAATATCTTGCATCTAGAAAAGAAAGTCGAGCTGTAATAGGTTGACCATTTCTTCCGTGAAATGTTAAAGCGATTTGGATGGCTCCAAAATGGATATGGTTAAAACCATAATCCCTCTATTGTCTAGGAAAATCATCTGGTATTTGAAGGGTGATAAATTGTTCCTCTCGAGTGGCAAGAATACGATGCTGGTCAAGTTTTGAGGCAGAAACATATTCTTTAACTCATTCTGGTTTGTGTTGAACTAAGGAACGAATTTGGGTCCAAGGTGCAAAATATTTTTTGACAAAAACTGAGTAAAGGTTTATGATAGGTAGTTCATTGGACGATACTTTTTGTTCGTTGGATAGGATATCTACTTCATAGAGGTAATAATATTTTTTGGATACAGGTTTATAAAGAGTAGGAGACATGTTTATTTTTTCAAGGGAAGAGGATGGTGGAAATGACTCAGACATATTTAGTAAACTGTTCCTCCCTCCGAAATGATGGTCTGGCTCTGATACCACAGTAAAATGAACAGAGCAAGAGACTCCAAGAGAGCAAACTAAAACCATTTTCTTCTTTTGATGGTTGGGTGAAATAGATTGGACTTTGTGAAGCATATGGAATGGTAGAAAAGGTGTAGCCTAATTTAGGCAGGGAATATGCATGTGGAGACATAGTGAAAAAGATAGGTTTTGAAGGGAAAACTGTGATGACCCGGCCCGTCATCACGTGAGTTACTGCCTCGTCCCTCTTATTGGGTTTCTTTGTGTTCCATTATCGGTATTGGGTGCGTTAGAATTTAATTGGAGTGATTTTATTAAGAAATGAGGCACTTAGCCTCTTAGAAGGAAGTTTGTTGTAGAGAAGTCAATCGGAAGTTGACTATGTGGTTTGAGGGCTCGGATGTTAAATTCGATGGTTCGGTTAGCTCCGGGGATGATTTGTGACTTAGGAGTGCAATCAAAATCGAATTTACGGGTCTTGTGTAGAATTAGGCTTGAATTGGCGAAGTTGAAATTTTGGAGAATTACGGTTGATAGGTGATATTTTGATCCGATGGTTGAAATGGAATTCTGAGAGAAGCTCCGTTAGGTGAGTTTTCAAGTCATTCGGATGACGTTTGGTAGGGTTTTTGATCGAATGTAAGTTTCAGAAGTTTTAGTTAAACTTAGGCTTGAATCCACCGTAATTTGATGATTTTTTAGTTAATGGACATGTTTTGATGATTGGAACATGTTTGTATAAGGTTTTTGGGTGTGTTGGTGTTTTTGGTTGGGGCCCCGAGGACCTCGAGGTGAATTTGGATAATTAAACAGAGGTTGGAAGCTTGGTATTGTAGCAAATCTATGAGGCTTCTGTTATTTCTGCATATGTGGAAAAGGAGCCACTTAAGCGGTTCCACAGATGCGGTGGGAGAGCTGCAGAAGTGGCCAAGGGGAGCCCACGAGCAATCCGCAAAAGTAGAAATTTGGTCGCGTCAGTGGGTCCACAAAAGTGGAGGAATAATCGCAGAAGCGGAATATGGCGAACCGCAAAAGCGTATGCTTGATCACATAAGTGATTTCTTGGAGGTTTAATGAGAATCAAAAAGCGGTCAAAAGTCTGTAGAAGCGGTCCCGCATAAGCAGTAGAGGGACCGTAGAAGCAAAAAATGTTGAGGGTTTAAGTGAACACTGTTATCCAAATTTCAGAAGTTAGAAAACATTTTGGGACTTCAAGAAGAGGCGATTTTGGGCGATTTGAAGAGATTTCGAAAGAGATTCTATCAGGTATGAATTTGTAGCCTCAAATAATGTTGATATGTATAAAAAAAGGATTAAACACTAAAAATTCAAGGAATTAAAGAATAAAAATGGAGGTTAGGGCTTGAAGCCTAAGAAAGTCTAAATTGACGATTTTAGGGGTCAAATAGACTCCAATTATTAAGTATTTGGTATGTACAGACTCGTGGTAAGACGAGGATTCTTAAAATATGAATTTCATAATTTTTTGAGAAGTGGGCTCGGGACTCGGGTTTTGCTATTTTCAAGATTTTTGTCATATTTTGATTGTTTTCAATTGGGTGTTGTCCCATTAGCATATTATAATGTATTCCCTATGATTTTGGTTAGATTTGATGTGCGTGGAGGCCGGTTTGAGGAGCAAAGGCATCGCGGGCTAGAGTTTTCACCGGTTCGAGGTGGGTAATACTTGTAAATGATGTCCTAAGAGTTTGAAACCCCGGACTTGCATATCATAGTGCTGTATTGTGGTGACTTGCACACCAGGTATGAGCGTGAGATAGAAAACCATTAGGGATTGTGACTTGGTCAGTCCCGGTTATTGATTTTACTGTGTGATTGACTGAAACTACTTGATGCTATCATGGTTTGGGCTGATTGCCATATTTTGGGCTTCGTGCTGAATATTTAAATTCTCCGGGGATAAACATCATTGTTTTTGCATTACTGTGCACAATGTTATCTCAGTCCAAGATTTAAAATTTATTTTGCAAACTCAGCCATCTTTCTAAGATTTGAAAACTAAAATGATGTTTTAATGACATTTTAGCTGAGAGCTGCTATGTTACTATTGCCCAAGGGGTTTATGAGCATTCATGACTATGCATGGATCGGGCTGCACACCGCAGCGGGAGTGATATTGATATTGCGCTTGGGGTGTAGGAGCCCCTCCAAAGTCTGAACCCCCACAATGAACGTCGGGCGCCCACATGGATCGGGCTGTACGCCACAGCGTCATGTGCATTGCATTAAATTCATGCATTGGTTTCTGTTTGTACTATGTGGCATGACATTTAGCACTCATATATTATTGGCCTGCATGTATTACTTGCCTTGTTGACCAGATACCCTGGAGTAAATTGCTAAAGGAGTGTTGTGTTAGAGGGGCTGATTTGTATGCGGACTTGCACTATTTGATATCTTATTCATGTGCTTAACTGTTAGTAAGTAACGAAAGATATGTTTTCAAAGAGGTTTTAAATTGAGTCAGATATTTTATAAGGGATTTTTTGTGGATTTACTATTTTCTCAAAAATGTGGCACTGTCCTTTATAGCATGATGAAGTGCTCTTACGTGATTTCTTTCATCTAAGTATTATTTACTCTTATTACCACTGAGTTAGAAGTACTCACTTTACTTCCTGCACCATGTGTGCATATTTAGGTATTTTGAGAGCTTAGCTGAGCTAGTTGCTGTTTCAGAGTTTTATTGGAGTTGTCGAGGTAGCTGGATGACATTCGCATAACCTGACTCTTCCTCTATCCCTTTGTCATTTTCCGCAGTTTTGAACATTTGTAGTATTGGAGTCTTATTACTCTGTATTTGTTAGAGGCTCTAGATTCATCCAGGCTTTTGGGAGGTTATCCATTATGATTGTTAAATGATATTTAAATAATTGGTTTTGAGCTTCATGCTCGGGTTGAGAGTGTAAATGGTTAGGCTTGCCTAGCAGTTGTGTTGGGCGCCATAACTAGGCCTCATGAGTTGTGAGCCGGTTAGTAGAGTCTAGCTGATCGGTACAGAGACATTTGTTTTTATCCTCGAGAGGCTCCAGAACCTTTAGGAAAACTTCACTTTCTTGGAATTCTTATCGTGCGTACTTGATTCAGTTTGAGATATAATTCTTGAAATTCCTTCCACACGTCTGTATGCGCATGTGAGCGCTCAGTAGTATATGTGCCTTGATGGTTTGTGATTCCCTGATCGAGGGATTAGATTTAATCTCCGTGAGTTCATATTCGGCCAGTCAGGAGGACTTGAGGCCGGATCTTTGCCTATGACTTAAGCACCAAGTGCTGATTTTGTGACCTGGTATTATGAACTTATATGATCAGTATTGTCCCTAATTGTGGGAATGGCGGCTTGATAATAGATGAACTATTAGCTGTTTGATTCCTATTGTTATATGTTGTGTAGCCCTAGGTTATGGGCGCGTGAAGAATAGTTTCGTATCTCCTAGTTGGAAAGCTAAGTGCAATACTTGCGGCGGTATGAGTTCAGACTCAGTATGACTAATTTGGCTGTATAACGCATACGATGTTCGAAGGCATGTTGAAATACTGAATTTAGGCGAAGCAAGTTGGATATCTCCTGTGGGGTGTCCTTAAGTAGTATGATCCTTATGTGTAATTGAAAGGTATTTTATATGTGTTATGATCTGAATAGGTGCAACACTTGTCCATGTATCAATTTTTATGATATAATACATGTAGTAGTAAGATTAATGTTGTTGATATACATTGTGATGCTTTGTCGAGTTGTGGACGTGTTGTTATGTCACGACCCTAATTTCCCCCACCATCAGGATCGTGATGGCGCATACTCGTGGTAGCTAGGCAAGCCAATTCACTCACCAATTTCCTGTTTATACAGCCACTTTGTTCTCATATTAAGTTAGCAAGAATAATACTCATATTTTTAAATGCAAAAGTCTTTCGAATAAAAGATGAATGATAATGTAATAGTAACTGACATAAATCGTCTACCCAAGATGTGGAGTCACAAACTCACGAACTACTAAGGAATAACTACACATAATGGTCTGAAAGAAAATAAATAATAACCGCCTGTCTCGGAACAATGAGACCACAAAAATAAAAAAAGTAAATAGAGGAGATGCCGGGCCTGCGGACGTCTGCAAGCTACCTCGGTCTCGAAAGTACAGTAATCCCGCTAGTATACTATTGCTGCTGCTCCTGCTCAAAACCTGGACATGTGAAAAAATGCACAGAAGTGTAGTATCAGGCACAACCGACCCCATGTGCTGGTAAGTGCCTGGCCTATCCCGGCGAAGTAGTGACAAGCCTAGGACCGTACACCCCCATAAACCTGTGCAGTTCTATATATATATATATGTATACCACAAGATAACGAGAAATAATCAAGTACAACTAACAAAGGAGGTAACATGCCGGGAAACACAATCAGCAATACGTAATAAATCAGTAAGGAAACTCAGAGTGTAGTTAAAACAGCTATCACAAAACAAGAAATTTAAATGGTTGCACGGCATCACCCTTCGTGCTTTTGCTCTCATCCTCACCAAATAATCAAATAAAAGTGCACGACATCACCCTTCGTGCTTTTACTCTCATCCTCACCAAATAAGCAAATAAAAGTACACGGCATCACCCTTCGTGCTTTTACTCTCATCCTCACATCCATGGCACGTCATGCTCCTTCGTGCATGGTTTAAATAACTACGGCACGGAATGTTCCTTCGTGCATAAATTAAGTAACAACGGCACAACATGTTCCTTCGTGCATAAAAAGTAAAACAAGGCACGGAATGATCCTTCGTGCGAACATAAGTAAAAATTGCACGGCATCACCCTTCGTGCATTATCACTCTTCCTCACCCAAATAACAATCACAGTCAAGGGAAAAAGAATGAAACAAGTAATATGAACCGTCCCGGCAAGGGAAACAATAATCGTCACAGTAAAGTCCCGGCAAGGGAAACAATAATCATCACAGTAAAGTCTCGGCAAGGGAAAAAATAATCAACTTCACAACCCGACAAGGGCTCAAGAACATGACTTAAAAACATCCCACATTAACTCACAAAAATATGTCAACAAACGACTCACGGTCATGCTAGACGCCTGTGTATAGATGCTCGTCACGACAGCTTATACACCGCACTCGATCACATAGCAATTAGCACATTCAATCCTATTCCCTCAAGCTAGGATAGATCAAACACTTACCTTGAAGTCCAATTAACCTTCAACTATCGCTTTACCTCGAAATTCAACCTTCAACTCGCTCTAATCTAATTACAATTGGTTCAATTACTTTAATAAATACTATATAAATTGGTTTGGATGCATAAAAATGGGTTTCTCAAAGTTTTACCCAAAATTTCCCAAGCCCCCGGTCCCACGTGGTCGAAACTCGGGGTTTAGACCAAAATCCGGTTACCCATTCCCTCACGAGTTCAATTATATGATTTGTTTCGAAATCGGACCTCAAATCAAGGTCCAATTCCCCAATTTATGAAAAATATAGGTTCTACCCAAAAACAACAATTTCAACCATAAAAACCTTTGATTTCTCATGGAAAACATGTTTAATGATGTTAGGAATTGGAAGAGTTGAGTAAAAATTGACTTACAAGTGAGTTGGAGTGATATTGCTCTTGGAAAATCGTGTGTGGTGTTTTGGGTTTTGAAAGAATGGTGAAAAAGGGTTTAAAAATTGTTTAAGTATCAGATTGCACAACTGCGGATATGGGAACTGCGAACATATGTTCGCAATTGCGAACATAGAAGGTCCTGACTGCGGGCGTCGCATTTGCGAGAGAATGGATCGCATATGCGAACACAGGCTAATCCTGGCCACGTCGTATTTGCGAGATTTAGTTCGCATTTGCGAACGTAAGGGTTTTCTGAGTTGCTTCGCATTTGTGAGTCAAGCCCTTTCCTGGGCCTTTTCGCATTTGCGAAGAATTGTTCGCTTTTGCGTACTAAAAATCGATCTTGGGTCAAAATAAAAAATCGATCCACTTTTGTTAGAAGAATAAATCTAGGTAAAGTTTCCTTTCCTTTTTTCTGTTTGTTTTGTCGTATTTGGATGTTCATGGCCGCATGATTTAGTTTGACAATCTTAGGTTCTCTTTTCCTTTTCATTTGCGGCTCTTTAGTTTCATTTGGTTGTTGTTTTTATTTATTAGATTAATCAAAGCATGTTAAGATTTTATTTCAATTTGCATAAGTTTAAGCCTAATTAGGGTTTTTGATGAATTGATTATTCTGCTTCTGCTTTTTATAAATATTCCTCTCTCCTATTTCTGAAATCAGATTTCACTTTTAATTGAGTTCACTAATTTGTTTTGATTCATACATAGGATTAGTTTTGATTCTATGATTTCTTTATGGTTTTCTGAAAAATGTTAGTTTGATTGTTGTAGTTAATTAGATGAAACACCTTTTTATAGTAGTTAGGTTAATTTGAGTTCAAGTTGCATCACCTCCTTTACTTTTATTTCTGTTAACATCTTTTGCATCTTTTGATTTTTTCTGATTTGTTTGACATTATTTTTAAACCATTAGAAACCTGTAGAGACCTAATTGAATTATCAGAACTTAGGACAAAGTTGAAATATGCATTAATTAGAGGGGTAAAAATGGACTTTCACATAGGATAGTATCAGAACCTTCTAGATTTTTCCTAGATGTCCCTATCTTTAGCATAAAGATATTGGTATTAGATAAGGAAAAGGACATACTGCTGTAAAAGATGTACTATCCTAAAAAATTCAGAATTTTAGGTTAAAATATGCTCTTTTGATGCCTTTTTGTGGATTCTATAAAAGGAAATATTCCCTTATTCACATACACGCACTCACCATCATTTTGACAGCAATAAAAGTTCTCAATTCTTTCTGAAAAAGACCAGATTTAAGAAATCTTAGAAAATTCTAAAACTTTTTACTTTTGGTTTTCACAAGCTAAAAATGGTTTGAAATAAGGATTTTCTTGGTTTCTTTAGCTGAGATTATTGGTTTAGATTTGGGTTTAAATTTCTGGTTTATTTGGAGCTGCTGCTACTGTGCTTGTCTCTTTTCCTTGCAAGCTTCAGTTATCTCCATTCTTGTCTTTCTCCTATTACTGGCTGATTGTTTGCTGCTACTTAGGTGTTTAACCTCAATTCCCATTATATGTAATGCCATGAATTGTTTTGTTTAAAAATTAAAAGATATGAGATCAAATATATAAATGGTGTTTGTGCAAGTGAATATCTTTTCTGTAGTTAGCCTATAATGATGTGCATATGGTTAAGTTTAGAATGCGTGAGTTTTAAATTTGAGCATGAACAACCTATTTCATATTTGAATTCCTTATACATTTCAGTTTGAAAATTTAGCTTTTTTTATGTCCATAGCCAGATCTTCTAGTCATTAAGAATGATTATCAGATTTTAGAGTCATGTGCTTACCTTCATTTGAGTAGACAATTTTTCCTTTATTTAGAGCCTTTTATTTTTCCGCTTGTCTATTTGGTTGTAAGCTGCTGCCTGCGGATTTTGCTACTAATTGGCCAAATCAGCAGGTTCAAAAGCCTGGAAATTGATTCAAGCTGTTGTGGACAAACTATGTTCGAAAGAGGCGAGAATTCTTCATGATATCATTTATGAAAGTTGTAATAGTTTAGATTTTAGTGTAGTTAGGTTATGTAATAAGTCCTGATGTAACGTATTAATTTTGGAAGTTGTTTATTCTATTTTGTGAAGACTGTAATAAACCAAGCATTAGTTATGTATTTTATTTATTTTTTTTAAAAGAAAATAGTAATGGTGTTGAGCTTTGGGCCTATTCAGCCGAACCAAAGGCTGCTTAGTGGAAGCCCAAGTAAAAGACTGGCCTCAGATGGTTTGGGCCTCCTCTATAGGCCCAGACTTTAAGTCAGTCCAGAAGCCATTTTGTCATGAATCATTTCATGTTCAAATTGATTAATTCTTAGTAATAGAATCATGTTTAGTCTTTAAATTCTATCATCTGTTTGAACGTGTAGTCAATTGTTGAATTAGAATTATGTTATATATCCTAGTTTTATTTAAAAGCAAGTTAATTTTTAATTGTTGTAAATATGTGGGTAATAGTTAAGGGTAGAGGTCGACATACCTAGCTAGAAAAATAGTGACTGGGCCCACCTATTTTAGGTCCAATATCGGTCATCTTGTTCAAACAAGATTTCGGACCAGTAAGAGCCTGTTGGGGCACTTTCGTTTTCCTTGCGCCAGTCTTAAGCCCAGGGGCAACTTCAAGCGAAAGTTGAATCTTCCTGATTTAACCTAAAAATGAACGCCCAGACCCAAATCCTTTTCGAATAGAATTAATTTAAATGTAGCTCTTTTAATTAAGTGTAATTTTCCTCTAAAACATGGGTAATAAGTTGAGTTGTGCCATATCAAACAAAACCTATAATTCATGGCCCTCATAAAATTATAGAAATGGTTGAGGCGTGCCATCTATACTTTAGATCATCCATGGACCTCACAGATGCCGTAACTTAGATATTAAAAGGGAATCTTCATAGTTCGCTTTAGTCGCGGTATAATAAAATCATCATAGCTACGGGTACGATTCCCGTGATATAGTTGTGGTACCTAATTCTCAAATTTGGAGGTACATTTATGTCACCTGGCTACAACTTTTAATAATTATAATAAATTAAACATATTGATGTTCGTGGGTACGGTTCCCATGACACGATTCACAATGTGTATATCAAAAAAATAAGTGTACTTCAATCGTAACTTGTTCTAGATTATCCATAAAAATAATTAAAAGTGGTTATAAAAGCTAAAAATGCACAATAGGTTAAAACATGTAATAAATAAGATAATTAGGCCAATTTTAACAGTTTAAGTAACCGTGTTAGAACCACGAAACTCGAGAATGCCTAACACCTTCTCTCAGGATAACAAAATTTCTTATCTAAAATTTCTGATTTCGCAGACTTTTAAATGAAGTCAAAAATTTCCTCGAATTTAAATTTTAAAATAAATCGGTGACTTGGGACACCGAAATAAATTATCCTAAGTGGCGACTCTGAAAAATAATAAAAATAATCCCATTTTGAATAATGCCACTTAAGTTCGAAAAACTCCCTTATACCCCTTCTCGGGTTGGTAAAAAAAAGAGGTGTGACCGGTTTTAGTTTTGCTCGATTTATCTTCTATCTGCCTCTTGTTATGTGTGTCACGCAGTCATTTGATCATTTAATATAAGCAAATTTTAACCTAGACACTAGCCTCAAATGATTAGTTCCTGCTTGATCTTGGTGGTGCAGCTCCTTGACAAACGATCAAAGTCAACAGTCAGTCTTTCAGGTACGCCATCTCCAAGACAACAGAGCCATCATTGTGGGGAAGTTAAAGAGCATCCAACGCAAAGCGAGCCCCCTTGATCACCTGAAGAGATTTTTAGACAGAATTGGCATAACTATTACTGTGAGGATTGAGCTGATACTCTATTAAGAAGAAAATTCCCTGATCGTCTGTCATATGCGCTGCATGCAACAAGAGAACAACTGCTACCACCTGCCTGCTTGGCACCATATTTTACTAAATTGTTTGCAACTCTATTTTGCTCCTACATACATGGTGGATGGGTGGGCTAGCCAGCTCCAACCTACAAGCATAAACAAGATTAATAGAACGAGGGTATCTTTATCAAAGGACATCATGAATTATGGCAAGAATCGACTTTTTGCAATTTGAATCAAGTACTCACACGACTTCTCTTACTAAACAAGATATCAGTTTAGAGTCTTAAGAGGCCGTTTGATTGGAAGATAAGTTATCTCATGATTAATTATCTTAAAATATTAATTATAATACCTTTTTACGGGGATAAAAAATTCTACAACTATGGAAAAACTAATCCGAGATTAGTTATACATCTTTTTGTCCCAACCTAATTTGTGACAAACCCATCTCAATTTAGTCCCAAAATTAATTATGCATTATCTCTCGTACCAAACGAGCCCTAAGTTAGTAACGTATAAGGCCAATTTTTTTGGAAGCTTAACGCTATATATAACTAAAAAAGGTCACAATTCAAAATTTTAAGTGATTTCTCTAAATTTTGGTTGAAACTTTGAAAAAACACAAAAGTAACTTTTAAAGTTATATCAAAAAACAATTATTTTGAAATTTTTTGAGCGAATGAAAAAAATTTCACCCAAACACTGGTCCACGCTAATTTATGAAACTTGAAAATATTCTTCAAAAACGTTTCCAAAACTAATCAAGTTCAATGAATAAACAATATTTTAAAATTTATTTTTGAAAAAAAAAACTATATTTCTATAAAATGAGTGCGATGGAGTAAAAAATAAAATGTTCAGTTTCAACTTCCTTGAGAATATCAATTTCTATCACAATTCAAATGAGTTATTGTCAGGATTCACATGCTGAATCAATCACTAAAGTCTAGCCCTAGTGTTGATAACTAAAATTTGAAGATAAAAAGAATACATGAAGACAAATGAAAGAATTAAAAGGAAAATTAAGGGAGGGTGAGGTTTGGAGATGAATGTCAGAGATTCTCAGGTCTGCTTTTTTCGTTTAGTCACCATCCTTGTTTCCCTTTTACTCCACCCTCCCCTCCCCTCTCCCCACCCCACAACTCACACGACACAGTCAAGATTTAAAGTTTATGTGTTCTTATCGTTGAATTCACGTTTTAGCTACTACTTTCTCGGTTCACTTTTACTTGTCCACCATGGACTTTGTACACCCCTAAAGAAATAATAAACGATATGCATAATTTACATGATACCTATATTAATTGATGTATATTTTTAAGGCATTTGAAACAAGTAATTAATATGATAGGTATAACAGACAAAAGGAAATTATCTTCTTTAGATATACAAAAAATAACAAGTAAAAGTGAAAATTTACTTTTAGAATACATGACAAGTAAAAGTGAACGGGGGTCGGGGAAGCAATTCGCAAATATATATATATATATATATATATATATATATATGATAAACTTCCTAATACAGATATAAAATTTGAGTAAAAGTGTCACGACCCCAAATCCGGTCGTGATGGCGCCCAGCACACTGCTAGGCCAGCCCGACCAATCAACAATAACCACGGAGCCACAAGCTCACTTTATCCAATTTAAGCATAACAATGTTAGATATATTAAAAACGGGAACCAAGTCCCAACACGTGCCAACTCCCATAGACCGAAGGGTCAAGAGTCACGAGCCTCTACAGAGTATACAAAGTGTAAATAGTGAATATAACTGTGCACAAGTGTGGGATAATCAGAACAAAAATACAGGCAAACTGGAGAATCAGGTCCTGCGAACGCTGGCAGCTACCTCGACCGTCCAAAAGCACTCCCGAGCCGCAATAGAATCAGCTCCACTGTGATGTACCTGGATCTGCACACAAGGTGCAGGGAGTCGGGTGTGAGTACTTCCAACTCAGCAGTAATAAAAGTAAATAATGCTGAAGGGAAGAAAACCACGATAGGCACTACCTCATGCTACACAATACATGACTATCTTTTTATTCCTTTCAAGCATATGTGAGTAGATTATTTAGAAATCTTAATTTTAACTACTTTCTTTCATAATAATATACCAATACCTGGATACAATCTCAAGCAGTGCAAGTCCGCACTCAAATCAGCCCCTTCAAGCTTAGCACTCCTTAATAATTTATACCAGGAGATCTGGTCAATAAAGCAACAAATGCACATGTGCCAGTAAAGTATGAGTGCTAAAATGTTATGCCACGTAGTACACGCAAACCAATGTATGTATGCCATGCGATGCATATGACTGCTACGGCGTGTAGCCCGATCCTTTTGGGTACCCGTGCTCACTGGGGGTGTCCAGGACTCCGGAGGGGCTCCTACAGCCCAAGCACAATATTAATATCACACCTGCTGCGGCGCGCAGCCCGATCCGTATACCACTGCGGCGTGCGGTCCGATCCATGCATGTGTATGCATATGCTCACATGAAATGTCATGCCCTAACATATGGTCCTCGGACCCAATCAGTCTAACAAATAATCAAGAAAGCCCTACGGCAACAATATCATATTAGCTCACAGCTAAAAATGTTATTAAGACCTTGTTCAAGTTTTTCATAACCTTATAAAAATGCTGAATAGCAAAATACCATTTTAAAACTTAAATTTAGAATAAAATAAGCACATTGTTATCAAAACAGTGATACCAACCCCTGAAGGACTCAAATAATTGGCATGAAGCCCAAACATGATAATTAGTCCAATTCATTTTAACAATTAGGTGTTATTATTTATTACGCGGGACGGACCAAGTCACAATCCCCAATGGTGCTCTACCCCACGCCCGTTATCCGGCATGCAAGTCACCTCAACACAGCTCTAAGATGTGTAAGTCCGGGGTTTACTAACCCTCGGGACATCATTTACAAGTATTACCCACCTCGAACCGACGAAAACTCATGCCCACGATGCCTTAGCTCCTCGAACCGGCATCCACGCACGTCAAAACTAGCACAAATCAGTACAAATATATCAAAATAGGCTAATGGAACATAACCCAATCGAAAGAACTCGAAAAATATCAAAAACCACGAAATTTGCAAAACCCGAGCCCCGGGCCCACATATCGAAAAATTTCGAAACTCATATTTCCAACCCTCGTCTCGCCACGAGTCCGTACATATAAAATTTACCAAAATCGGAGTTCGATTGGCCTTTAAAAAACCCATTTTTCGTTTTCAATATCTAGGCCACAATCCTTCACAATTTCTACCCAAATTCATGAAGATTGATGTTAATTCTACCATAAAATGATGTTTTTGAGTCAAGAAACTTACCTCCGATGAATACCCGATGATTTCCCGATGATTTCCCAGCGTTTTCTTCTCTCTAGGGCTGAAAAATGGGGGTTTATGAAATGAAACCCGTATGTGAAATGTTTCTGGTTTTAATTCACTGCCTGGGACTTTTCTTCTACGCGTTCGCGTTCATTGCCACGCGTTCGCGATGCCCAGCTCCGAATTGACCTTTGCGAACGCGACCTCCCCAACGCGTTCGCGATGCACTAGCTCCCGGCCGTCTGATTTTCCTTCTACGCGTTCGCGATAACCCTCACGCGAACGCGATGCACACCCTGACAAACCTAAGCGAACGCGACATCCTGAACGCGATCGCGAAGCTCAAGAATCCTGGCCTACGCGATCGTGATACCCTGTCTCGTGATCGCGATGCTTGACTCGACTGGCCTTCGCGAACGCGGCCCATGCCACGCGAACGCAAAGGCTTGGATTTTTGCCCAGTGATCTGCAATTTACAACAGACTTTTCTTTGCTTCAAAATGCCGGATGATGGTCCGGATTCACCCCGAGGCGCCCGGGACCCCAACGAAAACCACCAACATACTCCAAAACACGATACGAACTTGTTCCAATCATAAAAACACCATCCTAAACATCAAAATCACCAATTACACATGGATTCAAGCCTAAGTTTCTTCAAAACTTTCAAAACTAACATTCAATCCAAAACCCGATCAAACGACGTCCGAATGACCTGAAAATTTGCAGGCATATCCAAAATCACCTAACGGAGCTACTGCAACTGTCGAATTCCATTCCGACTCCCGGATCAAAATCTCACCTACCGTTCGGATTTCGCCAAAATTCAACCTTAGCCAATTCAAGCCTAAAACTACACCGGACCTCCAAATTCAATTCCAATTGCTCTCCTAAGTCATAAATTATCTCCCGAAACTAGTCGAATCATCAGAATCTGATTCCGAGCACTCTAACTTGATAGTCAACTCTAGGTTGTCTTTCCATATTCAAACTTCCTTCAAACATGCTATTTGCTTCATTTTCAATTCAATTCACTCCTAACTCACCCGATAGGCTCTAACACTGATATAAAAGCATAAAACATGTAATTTCAACATGACGGGGTGGTAAATTCCCGTAACGACGGGCCTGGTCGTTACATTCTCCCCAACTTAAACAAACGCTCGTCCTCGAGCAGACTCAGAGTTGTACTAGAAGCAACCCAATAGCTGAATGACCTTACCAAGCATATACTCGGGCGATCATACGTCACCCTATCTCACATAAGTCCGAAAACACCAT
Source organism: Nicotiana noctiflora (assembly GCA_032618575.1). NCBI lineage: Eukaryota > Viridiplantae > Streptophyta > Magnoliopsida > Solanales > Solanaceae > Nicotiana > Nicotiana noctiflora. Next base: position 111,637 of record JASVEL010001565.1, on the reverse strand, counting down.
ATAGTCAAAATTTCACGGACCATCTGAACCATAAATCACATTGCACTTTCTGAAATCATAGGCCAAATGCAAATCCCATGCCTATTGTCACGACCCAAATCCGGTCGTGATGGCGCCTAACAATCAAGCTAGGCCAGCCAGACCAACAATTTAATTAACACAAAGATATCAGTCCCAAATGGACAACCGAAAAACCCTCTTCATTAGATAGAGTCTTGTTCCAACACCTTCATATCATGCCCACGGCAACCGAACACGCGATATATCGAACCCATCTCTCAGGTCAACCATTCATGAATCCATTTCACTTTTAACTGATACCACAACAGATTTCGGACCCAAATCTCGGTATTACCTTTCTAACCAGCTGAAATCACATATACTCACACTCACTATTGGCTCCAACGCTCATTTCGATCATAACACACCGCACTGGTGATTTGACACCTCAACACCGACCTAAGCCACGACGAGCACAACATAGGCTCCAATAGAAACGTCTGAACACACTCGAATCATGACAGCTCAAATCCTGACAACTGTCTCCAGCAAAGAGCTGCAATTCAATTCCTCTGTGCCATCATAACATAGAACTGAGATCGCGTCTCGCATTATAGAAATAGAGTACCTGAATCCTCCTCGAGAGGTCATAACATCACGTGGCCTTGCCACGATTCGTGATTCTATCCAAACACTATTACTCATGAAGCACCTCAAGCTACCAAGCTCAAAACGGTTAGCCACGCACAGATCTAGGTCTTGAACCCAAGCAATCAACCTCACCCACGGTGAAACAATTAACGTATGCTATTAAATCCTGAAAGGACACAACCGATGTGCCACTCGCCAAGCGATACTCAAAACGGTCTTTTCCTCAGAAGCGAGGAAGTATTGTATACCAGGTAATATATAACTAACTCTATTTTCACATTACACTGTTGCGGCGTGCAACCCGCTCCAATGACATACCCGTGGCGGTGTGCCACCCGATCCACGCATAAATCTCGCAAAGGAAATGCATATCGAGTCGAATTTTTCTCATTATAACAAACATATATATACATATAGCCTCAAGCTCGGCCACATGAACGCATTTGACAATGTTTCTCAATACTGGAACTGAATCAATGGTAGATACCTCCTCCCTGACATCTGCCACTAAGGTCCAACTGACAAAGCAATGCCTACTAGCCGTTCGCTGGTCCTGGGAACAAATACTTTGTTGGAGCATACTCTGATGCTCTCTGCTACGCAATTTGTGCCATTTTCCGACATAGTCCATATCACATTAGTCTAGACAACCTGACCCATGACAACTAGTCAGCAATCAAGCATCATAGTCCGAATTCGTCTTATCAAGTTAAGAGAGAAAGCCACTAGAGCCTCCGATTTTTAATAATCACAAAACGATGTCGATACACATGATATACAACCACTGCATAGGCGGACTAACAAGAGCTTAAAGTCTCCAACACATATATAACACATGAATCACAATGCCTGATCCCGTACTCCACTGTACATATACATAACGCACATCAAGCGTCCATTCATACCACGACAACCATTCAGAAATTTCACTATGCCATCAACGACTCAGTTATTACAGTCAATCCAACAAGAGAATACCACCATACCACTGGATATTATCAGTTTACATTACCTTGTCCTTTTTGGATCATATTCCCTGCCAAGTTAATAGAATAGCAGTACCATTTTCTTAAATCATCAGAAAGATCGATTCTTAATTCACCTGCAGCTGTCCGCGCTGCTCAATAATTTTATTGACTTCCCATATATTATGAGCTGATCTCAAAACCTAGAATATACCATTATCAACTTTCCATAACACATCGTGTATACCATACTAAGATAACATGGAAATTCTTATCCCTTTCCTATGCCGCAAACATCGACGCACTCAACTAGTCAAGGACTTTTATGATCTCATATAGAGAAAACTCATTACACATTCCAAGCTTTGCATACTAACAGGAAATACACTCATTTTTCAAACCACGTTAAAACACATCATAAACTCTTTCTCCCAATCACATTGCATAAGTTAAACTGCCAGGACTGAGTCCTTATACCCATATTATACCCATATCGGGTTACACGACTGCCAGCACTCAAAAGCTTTATTGCACAATATCCGCAAGACTCATTACTTCAACCACATACCAGGAATTAGTCGTATTCTTTATCATACCGCTTCGGTTTATTAACAAGTTGTTCCATTTACCCAGTTTCCTTTCTGATTCATCTTTGATTTAATATTAGTCACTACTGTAGCACCATAACACATCAACTCATTCCACATGAGACTCGTACATAAGACCACACGGTCTGAGACATATAGGCCACTGAATACTCTCTCAATATTTCCCAGAAGGATCACATCCTACAATACTTTATTTTGAAGAACCTCTTGCGATTTGAATTCGTTATCATTACCTTCCAATACGGATTACATAGAATCCCATCATTCACATAATATAACAGAAGTACCGATCTCTTCTAACCAAACCACCATCTTTAGCCACATGCACAATCTTAAGACACCTGACTGTTACAAGTAAAATCTTGAACACCGTAAACAATTCTCGGGCATCAGTCATCCTTATTCAGCTGTAATTCAACTGTCTTATTGAACAGAACCACTCGTGCCTTATTAGAACTCTGACACTGCTGATCATGATTACATACGGATACAGTTAGCTATCTTTCTTTTCTATACACCAAACATCCTTTACCAACATAAGTTCACAACATCCTAGTATTTCTTCATATCTACGAAGCACCATAACCTTTATCAAAATTTCCCAACATACCTAGAGACAGAGCCAACACAGCACACGACAGTGCAATCAGTTAATCAATAACAACCTCCCCAACTTAGCTCGGAGTCATACATCAAAGCACTTTTAGCTACTCATAGCATTCTTACTCAAATGATGCCACAAAGTTCTAGTTAGATTAAACTCAAGTCATTTACAAGCTTCGGCGGAGATTCGAATCATCGGAAATATTAACTCTTTTGCAATTCTTGCATTCATTCACACACAACAGTTACGCCCCTATTTAGGTGACAGAAATCTTTCTAAGTCCCAAATTTTCCAAAAATTTCGGCAGAGTTTCCTTTGTAAATTGGCCTATACACCTGCCAGAGAATCACCAAACCATTCTAACAATACATCCACAACTCAACAAGATACCACAATGTATTTCAACAACATTAAATCTCAATACTATACGACTCATATTATCATAATTTATACTTGAACCTGCATTGTACCTGCTCGAATCATAACACATATCAAAATCACTTTAGTCTTCCTGAGTTTAAACTCGTTCCACTACACATAAGGCACTTTACCTTCCAATTACGAGATATGATAATTATTTCTCACGCCCATAGCTAGGGCTACATATCAAATCACAATAAGAACTGAATACCTTACGGCTCTCCCATTATCAAACTGCCATTTGCACAATAAGGATCAATACCAATCGTATGAGCTTCATAATACCGGCTCGCTAAATTAGTACCTTGGTGCTCAAGCCATAGACAAAGATCTGGCCTCAAGTCCTCCCGACTGGCTCAACATGAACTCATGGAGATTATATCTTACCCCTCGATCGGGGAATTGCAAGCCATAAGTCAATTATATTACTGAGCGCTCGATGCGTACACAGACGTGCGGAAGGAATTTCAAAAATTATATCTCAATCTGAATCAAGTGCGCACGATAAGAATTCCAAGAAATGTGAAGTGTTTCCTAAAGGTTCGCAGCCTCCCGAGGATAAGTACAGGCGTCCCCGTACCGATCCACAAGACTCTACTAACCGGTCAAGACTCATGAGGCCTAGTAAACCTAGGCTCTGATACCAACTTGTCACGACCCCAAATCCGGTCGTGATGGCGCCCAGCACGCTGCTAGGCCAGCCCGACCAATCAACAATAACCACGGAGCCACAAGCTCACTTTATCCAATTTAAGCATAACAGTGTTAGATATATTAAAAACGGGAACCAAGTCCCAACACGTGCTAACTCCCATAGACCGAAGGGTTAAGAGTCATGAGCCTTTACAGAGTATACAAAGTGTAAATAGTGAATATAACTGTGCACAAGTGTGGGATAATCAAAACAAAAATACAGACAAATTGGAGAATTAGGTCCTGCGAACGCTGGCAGCTACCTCGACCGTCCAAAAGCACTCCCGAGCCGCAATAGAATCAGCCCTGCTGTGATGTACCTGAATCTGCACACAAGGTGCAGGGAGTCGGGTGTGAGTACTTCCAACTCAGCAGTAATAAAAGTAAATAATGCTGAAGGAAAGAAAACCACGATAGGCACTACCTCATGCTACACAATACAGGACTATCTTTTTATTCGTTTCAAACATATATGAGTAGATTATTTAGAAATCTTAATTTTAACTACTTTCTTTCATAATAATATACCAATACCTGGATACAATCTCAAGCAGTGCAAGTCCGCACTCAAATCAGCCCCTCGGGCTCAGCACTCCTTATCAATTTACACCAGGAGATCTGGTCAATAAGGCAACTAATGCATGTGTGCCAGTAATGTATGAGTGCTGAATGTTATGCCACGTAGTACACACAAACCAATGTATGTATGCCATGCAATGCATATGACCGCTACGGCGTGTAGCCCGATCCAATTTGGGTACCCGTGCTCACTGTGGGAGTTCAGACTCCGGAGGGGCTCCTACAGCCCAAGCGCAATATTAATATCACACCTGCTGCGGTGCGCAACCCGATCCGTATACCACTGCGGCGTGCAGTCCGATCCATGCATGTGTATGCATATGCTCACATGAAATGTCATGCCCTAACATATGGTCCTCGGACACAATCAGTCTAACAAAAATCAAGAAAGCCCTACGGCAACAATATCATATTAGCTCACAGCTAAATATGTTATTAAGACCTTGTTCAAGTTTTTCATAACCTTATAAAAATGCTGAATAGCAAAATACCATTTTAAAACTTAAATTTAGAATAAAATAAGCACAGTGTTATCAAAACAGTGATACCAACCCCTGAAGGACTCAAATAATTGGCACGAAGCCCAAACATGATAATTAGTCTAATTCATTTTAACAGTTAGGTGTTATTATTTATTACGCGGGACGGACCAAGTCACAATCCCCAATGGTGCTCTACCCCACGCCCGTTATCCGGCGTGCAAGTCACCTCAACACAACACTAAGATGTGTAAGTCCGGGGTTTACCAACCCTCAGGACATAATTTTCAAGTATTACCCACCTCGAACCGACGAAAGCTCATGCCCGCGACGCCTTAGCTCCTCGAACCGGCATCCACGCACGTCAAAACTAGCACAAATCAGCACAAATATATCAAAATAGGCTAATGGAACATAACCCAATCGAAAGAACTCGAAAAATATCAAAAACCATGAAATTTGCAAAACCCGAGCCCCGGGCCCACATCTCAAAAAATTTCGAAACTCATATTTCCAAAACCCTCGTCTCTCCACGAGTCCGTACATATAAAATTTATCAAAATCGGAGTTCGATTGGCCTTTCAAAAACCCAATTTTCATTTTCAATATCTAGGCCACAATCCTTCACAATTTCTACCCAAATTCATGAAGATTGATGTTAATTCTACCATAAAATGATGTTTTTGAGTCAAGAAACTTACCTCCGATGAATACCCGATGATTTCCCAGGCGTTTTCCCATGATTTCTTCTCTCTAGGGCTCAAAAAATGGGGGTTTATGAAATGAAACTCGTATGTGAAATGTTTCTAGTTTTAATTCACTGCCCGAGACTTTTCTTCTACGCGTTCGCGTTTATTGCCATGCGTTCGCGATGCCCAGCTCCGGATTGACCTTCGCGAATGCGACCTCCCCAACGCATTCGCGATGCACTAGCTCCCAGCCGTCTGATTTTCCTTCTACGCGTTCGCGATAACCGTCACGCGAACGCGATGCACACCCTGACAAACCTACGCGAACGCGACATCCTGAACGCGATCGCGAAGCTCAAGAATCCTGGCCTACGCGAACGCGATACCCTGTCTCGCGATCGCGATGCTTGACTCGCCTGGCCTTCGCGAACGCGGCCCATGCCACGCGAACGCGAAGGCTTGGATTTTTGCCCAGTGATCTGCAATTTTTCTGCAGATTTTTAAGTTCCAAAAATGCCGGATGATGGTCCGGATTCACCCCGAGGCCCCCGGGACCCCAACAAAAACCACCAACATACTCCAAAACACGATACAAACTTGTTCCAATCATAAAAACACCATCCTAAACATCAAAATCACCAATTACACATGGATTCAAGCCTAAGTTTCTTCAAAACTTTCAAAACTAACATTCAATCCAAAACCCGACCGATCGACGTCCGAACGACCTGAAATTTTGCAGGCACATCCAAAATCACCTAACGGAGCTACTGCAACTGTCGGAATTCCATTCCGACTCCCGGATCAAAATCTCACCTACCGTTCGGATTTCACCAAAAGTCAACCTTAGCCAATTCAAGCCTAAAACTACTCCGGACCTCCAAATTCAATTCCGATTGCTCTCCTAAGTCATAAATGATCTCCCGAAACTAGTCGAATCATCAGAATCTGATTCCGAGCACTCTAACTCGATAGTCAACTCTAGGTTGACTTTCCATATTCAAACTTCATTCAAACATGCTATTTGCTTCATTTTCAATTCAATTCACTCCTAACTCACCCGATAGGCTCTAACACTGGATATAAAAGCATAAAACATGTAATTGCAACATGACGGGGTGGTAAATTTCCGTAACGACGGGCCGGGTCGTTACAAAAGTTACTTGTTCAAATCCATACCAAATACTCTAATTTCGCCCAAACTTCATAAAGCTATTAGATAGAGACTGAATCAAGATTTGATGTTTATGTATAGATGAATTTAGTTTTTTAAAATTTATTGGGTTTTCATTTAATAATTTATACATATTTAATAAAAATTTTAAGTCAAATATAAAGTTTGAACCAAAGTTACTAGCTCCGCCCCTACTAATGAACACACTTTGAGGCTTAAAGTGTCCCCAGATATGCAGATAAGTCTCACCAATGGAAATAAGTCATATGGAAGAATCATCAAACAGAGTGAAACGATGCAGAAAAGGTTAATCCACAAAATTACATGGCAAACGACACAAAATTGACAGAATGGGACAGTGTTTTCAGACTTTCAGTAATATTCGGTAGTAGGGTAAGAATTCAGCCAGCCCCTTGTTGCTATTGCATTTCTCACCACTGCCTCTTTGCCTTTCTTTTCTTCTCCTATTTATCAGTGTTACATCAACAGTTGTAAGTTTTTGTTGATTTAACAAACTTTGGTCCGCTTTAGAAATGTTGAGTTTTTGGTTTACTTTCCATATCTATATAGTCGACCTTCTTACCTATGTCCTTCTTCTTGGAAGGGATGTTTGACCAAAAAGCTATAAACTTTATGTTAAACTACTAAATCGTATGTAAAAATGAGTTAAATCTAGTTGGTAATAAAATCTTTAGATTTAGAACTAGTTAGTAGGAAAAATGTGGGTTAATGATGGTGGGAAATTAAAAATCGTGCGCATTTTATATTCCGAATGATTTGAGCAATAATAGAAGAACATCAAGCAATAAATGTGTTTATGTAAATAAGGAGAATGTTTCACCCAATATTGGATGATTCTTCTTTCTGACAGAGATGAATGACAGACAAATCATAGAATTTTGGAACTATTCTTGAATCTCATAGAAAAGTATCAAATAAGGGACGATGGAATCTTAGTGAAAAGGTAGAGTTTGTGCCTTTTCTAGAGAGTCTTTTTCTCAAAAAAGTATTCTTATCAAATGAATATTACATGTCGTGTTCCATTATCTCTTTTTCTATTTATATTAGAGATATTCCTAATAAATCGTAATAGTACAAGTGAAGAGAATATTAAATTTAAGAGAATATTTAATACTATATTAATATCCTATTAATAAAATTAGCCATTAGTGTTATGTTTTTTATGCTCGACCTCGACCATTTTAGATTGTCCGGCTACGAGTCCCACAGTTTACTAGTCGACCTCGGGCGCATCATTTTCCTTAACGCCACTTTATGCTAAATTCTCTTAGGGCAGGTTTTGATATATGTAGTTAGTTCCTCCACTTATTGAGGCCGACCCTGGACGACCTCAATGTGCGGACTCTATTAGTTGTGGTTGGGAAGTTTAGGTGAGCAGGTCGAGTAGTATCGTTTTAGATTAGGTAGCAATGTGGCCTTTCGTGAGCTGCAACCTAGGGTCACGTCGATTCAGAGTGACGTCATGACATCATGCATCATTATTATGCGTTTTTCCAATGCCTTGCATCATTTTTCGTGCTCTACCGTTTCGATAGCTGAGCTAGGTAATGACAATTTGCTTTTTCGATATTGATGCCTGAATTCTTATAAATAGGGATATGAAACCCTTTTCGTGTTCTTTGAGATCTATATATTGAGTTTCCATGTCTTCTTTTTCCTTCTTCATTCAGAGTTCTTGCCCTATTGATCTTACTTCTGTGCTTTTGCTTTCACCGATTCCGGTGGATTCTGTTACTCACGACTTTTCGGTGCTTAGATGTCTTCTATACATAAACAAAGATGGTTAACGTGTATTCTTGTCGTGGAGGAGGGGTACCTGACTATGTTACCTTGGTAATGTGCACGCCTTTCCATAATGATAGTTTGTCAATTGATGTTGATGACGAGAACCTTCCCACGGTGGAGGGGATAATCCCTCGTAGTGAAAAAGACAGATCCGATTTTCTAAAGGTGCCACAAGACGACCATGAGATCTCAGAGTCGTTGATTAAAAAGGTCTCCCTTGCCGAGTTTAGGGAAAAATTCAAAATTCCTACTTATATTGACATAATTTCAGCTGGGCGCGATGTGGTACAAGTACACCGTCCTCGGTATTATGCTTTCTACACATCTCTGTTCCATATCGGCTATACCTTCCATATTCTTCCAATGGCTGAGGAATTCACCCGATATTACAAAATCTATGTTGCCCAACTTTCTCCATATATCACAAACTTATTTGCATGCTTCCCAAGTATATAGAATTAGCTAGGGTTGGGGTGACACTTCGCCACTTAATGCATCTCTTCGCTCCTAGCTTTCATAGGGGAACGATGCTACATTTTCACCACCAGGGAAGCAAATGTTTAGTGATGAAGAAATATGACAAGGCAAATTGTTAGTTTTGGCTTAGTTACTTCTACGTCGAATTGAGGACGTGGTGGTCAATGGAAGAGGGTTCCCCGAGGTTTGGAACTATGCCCGTAAGCATACCTCTCCACTTTTCTCTTTTTTTTATATTACACATTGGTTCCGCTAATTTCAGGTGTATTAATAATTTGTTCTCTCTTCGTGTAGCCGAGACCGCACCCCTTCCTTTAGTCAATGACCTGTACAATTGGGTTAGTCGAATCCTCCCTAATACAGCAGGGATTCATGAATGGCCAGCCTTCTTTACTAAGTTCCGGCCTATGCCTTATGTGACCAATGCACTTACCTATTTAAATCTTTGTTGTTGTGGCTTTCTTGTCGATTGCTTATTGTTTTATGGGAACCGATCTATTGACCTTCTTTCTTCCTTTTTTAGCTCGGGGATCCTCGAGAAAGACAAGGGCCCCCTACTGTGTTTCGCAAGAGGAACACAACAATGGAGTCCACTCTTGCTGTAACTATGGCCAAGCCTACCCAGTTGTCCACTTCCATTCCGCCTTCTTTTGCAGCTAGGTTGACTCGATTATCAACTGCATCAGCTTCAGAAACTATGGCCTATACCTTGCTTTATTTAATAGATGAAGAGTCATCACCGAGCGAGCAGTGTTTGATCTCTCATAAAAGGAGGTCGGTGGTTATCGGTGATGGGACAATCTGAGCCGTAGATTCTATAGAGGGTAATCACAAGCCGACCACCATCTTGCTTGAATATACAGCTTTATCGTCTGAAGTTCCACCATCACTAGGGGCTGTAGAAGGCATACCTTTCCACAATGCTGGGGTTGGAGTTGGTGGGCCACCTGTGGAAGTTGCGGGCACCGTTCTTCAAGATAAGCCTTTTTCCTTGAGATCAGATGATGTTCCTTCGTTCACCAATGGGAGAGATAATTGTGTTGCTAAGTATAGCTAGTAAATGGGCTCTGATTTTGACGTTGATGAGGTGCGGATGCTGAGGGAGGGGTTTACTTGGGTGGAAGTAAGGTTGGAAGGGTCCACTCGTACCATTGTGGTCCCTATGAACCAGGACCTGCTGGTGCACACGAAGGACATGGTCCCTTCCTTAGGCCATCTTTGCTCTAATGTGGAGGGTGAAACTCTCAGGAAATTGGACGATACTGCTATATCGACGGGTATAGCCGACCTTACCCTTACTGTCTAACATATTCAATTTTCGCGCCTTGCACTTTTTTTATTGACTTTACTTGACTTTCTCTCTCTCTCTCTCTCTCTCTCTCTCTCTCTCTCTCTCTTTTTCCTTTTTAGACCATTATTTTGGAGATCGAGAGTGCTCGCCGAGAGGAGACGCACAAAACCATTTTCCAGAAGATGGAGCGGAAGTAGCGTGAATACCACAATAGGCACCGCGAGATCTACAGGTGGTTTGGCGAGAGTGGCAACTTTCTGGCTATCTAGGATGAGATAAACTAAAAAGATAACAAGTTAATGAGAGTCATCAGCAAGTGCAAATTTCACGAAAGGGCATTGAGGGACAAAGAAGAAGAGTTCGAGGTGAGCAAGGAATACACGTAGGTATGCATAATGGTTAATAAACATGCTGAAATTAGAGACTATGTGGTTTTATGCTCATTTTAAGGGAATGTCTAAATGCATAAAATCAAATGAGAGGAGTGAATGAGCAAAGTTTTTAGAAGGAAAAGAATAATGCAGAAAATTAAAGGGGAACTTCGGGACTGAAACACAGAAAATTTTTAAAGAACTGAAATTACATTGATAAGATAATAATGAAATTGTATAAGAGAAATGAGGGTCCTTGGTTTGTAAATACATGGATCATCCACACAACACCGATAGCTAGTCACATACATTTTTTTATCGTGTGATCATCATCTCCATGTCTACCCTTCCTACCACGTTAAGGTATTAAGCACTAAATTGTATTGTTACTTATTGCATGCCATTACCTGCCCCAATTCTATCAGTCGTGGAGGCATTTAGGACTACTAATCAAAATGGGAATGGATTGGCCTTTGTAGTTTCAAAGGAAAAAATATGAAGGCGGCAAGCAAGAACACATATATCAATTATGGGGAAATCACATAAACAAATAAGGCTCAAGCAGGCCTCCTTAGATCAAAGAAAAAATATAGTTTAGCATGTCTTGCACATATTGTTAGGGTTTGATTAAACTTAAAAGAGAAAGAACGTAGATTTATCACATATTTTTTAGATTAGGAGTCCAAATTAGCCTTGACTAGATGTAGTTATCAAAATCGATATAGTTAATCAGTTACCTACTAGTTTGCCTAGGAGAAACTCATAGACAGGGTACCTAACAATGCAAGAGTTTACTGATTTTAGGAGAAAGGGTTATTGATTCTAGAAATGGATCTGCAGATTTTAGGATTGATTTTAGATTCCATAAATGAAACCAATTCAATTAGTTTAGTTTTATAGGCGTGGTCTCTACGTGTCGTTGGTTTTGACAATTACAATAGTCCTACAGATATGATCTCTAAATGGATTGGTTATTAACCCTAAAGTTGTTTACCTAATGATGTATAAAATGTAGAATTATAAAATGTCCTGTAGAAATGCTTTCTAGATGCTGAAACGTAGAATTTTAAAGATCCTATATGCATGCTTTCTAGATGTAGAATTACAAATGATTGATTAATATTATTAAACCTGGAATTATTTGCCTAATGGTGTGTAAAATGCAGAATTATGAAAGTTCTTATAGGCATGCTTTCTAGATGCTGAAATGCCGAATTATAATATCCTATACGCATGATATCTACCCTTCACATGCATATATTCCTCATCCTTTTCCACAATCCATCCCAATAGTTATTATAGACCGAATGAATCAATATGAAGTAAAAAAAATTACATTAGCGGTTCCAACTACATCTAATCAGCCTAATTCATTCTCAAAGTCCAACAATATGAGATAAATCAATTTCCAGGATCAGATTTCCAAAAGTCTTTCTCATATTTAGAGTGTGTCAAAATTTCAAGAGTCTCATAGGAACTCTATGCAATGCTTACACCCCAAAACATTCAGAATCAAGAACATAGTGCAGTGTGGAAAGGCCAGCTCTTAGATGTCCAAGTTTAGAGGGAACTCAAATTCCCAAAGCAAGGCGCATAAGAGAGGGGAATGTGTTAAAATTCTAGGAATAGGTGTAAGTGCATGAGGGGAAAGGGGATCAGTGAGAGATAGGGTAGATTGGTGATCATACCCATCAATTGGGATGCGAGAACATCTCTGACCAGTCTACTAGTCAAACAATTAAGAGTTTGGATCCATTGTGGATCAAGCCAAGGCTTGGTCAGTAATTAGGATATTGTCAGGCCTGGAGCTTAACTTAGCATATAATAGGGGGAATAGGGGTAATCATAACAGAAATAGAAGCAAAGAAAGAAGATATGAATCACAAATTATAGCATATAAGGAATGAAGTAAACAAGAAGCCTGAAGATATAAAGTAAACACACAGGGGTGAAGCAGAATATGTAAACAAAGGACATACCTATTTCAAAGAAAAACAATTAAACAAAAGCAGCCTTGAAAAGTAAAATTGCAAACAACAGTTCCAAAAGATCTCAAGTAAAGCAGGATTAGAAAACAGTATTACTCGAGAAGTGAGTTGAGTGTGTGTGAGTGATATTTTTTCAGTATTTTTTGTTTACTGGGCAATTTTCGTGTGTTTCTGACTAGTTTCTTAAAGAGGGAGGACTGGTCTGGATATACTTTTTGAAAACCAGCAATACATAGGCAAAGAGTGCACAAATATGGAAATAACAATCAATTAGTATCAATTAATGTAACTCGACTCCCTTAATTAAGGATTCGAGTTCAAACGACTAGTCAAGGTGGAATAAAGGAGGGGAACCAGCTTAATAAGGCCGATTCGGGCAAAGAAATCCCATGGGGCATAAACAAGGTCAAATACATAAGGAGTAATTAAGGAAGTTGGAATGATAGTGTAAAGTAAAAGTAGGGCATCGATTCAAAATCAATCAAAGGGATCCCGGATCCAATTGTGATCACAAGGAATCCCAAGTAATTACAGAAATAGTCATTTAAATATTGAAATAATTCAATGATTGGTGCACAATTACAGAAGATCATGTATTTGAGGAAAACATCACATACATGGAAGTTTTACACAAAAAGACCAAGAAAAAGCCAGTAGGTTAAAGGAGATTCAATCAAAAGATATCAGTGGCGAATCATTAGCCTTATTAGATGGATTTCGAAATCAATCACTTGGTTGGTGAAATCTTTTAGAAGGAGGATTTTTTTCTCATATAAAAAGCATATAGCTCAAATAAAAAAAGAGTCCAACAATGCAAGTTTCAGAATCACTAGAAAACATGATTTCGAGTTTCAATTAGAGGCTCACAGCGAGTCTGAAAACCTAGGGTCCCAAAATGAAACCCTAGTGCCACTTATCAAAGAGAAGCCTAAATTTTTGGGGTTTTAAGTAGAATCGGAGGTGAGCGATCAAGGTTAGTGAGAGAGGCTTAGAGATCCTTTTCAAAGACCTCTCAGAGGCAAACATACGCAATGGCAAAACATTGATTCACATTCATGCTTTTTTGACAAAAACATTGAATTCAGACAAGTTAAGAAATTTCGAATAAACTAGGTAAAGTATGACAGTAGAAACATAAATAGAGTTTAGCAAGGTGAAACAAAATTAAAGAGCTCAAATGTAAACACATATAGCAAAGAATGAGGAAAACAAACCGAATTAACTTTTGATCAAAGGACAGAGAAGTCTTGCATAATCAGAAAAGAAACAAGAGAGCAAAGCTCGAGCATAATAAGAAACAAACATACGGGTAAAAAAAACACACATGAAGAGAGAACAAAAAAGTGAAAAGACATTTTAAGGAAAATTCTTTCCAAAAAACCCTAAAAATTGAATATGAATAAATTTAAAAAGAAATTTGGGGAAAACTCTTAAAACGTCAAGCAAATGCCAATCAGGAAAAATAAGCAAGTGAAGAACCATATAAGGTCTAAAATGGCAGAAGAGACCCTAGAATGAGAAGGTCTTGAGAAAAGTCGAATCTTGAGTCGAAAAGACTCATATTGCCTTGAACACGCTGGAAGATGATCGGAGAGGCCATAGATCTTGCAGATCTGAAATAGATCTAAAGAAAACCATAGAGATCAAGCCTTCAATCTTCGGGTAGCCCAGGTTTAATGGTGAGAGAGAGTGAGCACAAGCCGCACATGGCTTGGAACGCCATAGATTCCGGTGAAACATGGTGGAAATCAGTAGGAGACGATTAGGGTTTTTGGAGAGGGATAGAGAGAGTTTGAAGAAGAGGAGTTTAGAGGTGGTGCATTTGATAGAATGATTTATGTTTGGCGGGTATATGAACTAAAAAGGAAAGAAAGAATCAAGGTCGTTGATCAAAATGATCAACGACCAAGATTAAAGGTGAAGATGGGCGGGTTTGAAAATGGGTCGTGGGTTAGAGTTAAAATTGAAATTATGTTGTTTAATATTGGGGTTTAATTTGGGCTATAATTGATATAGAAGTGGCTATGAGTTGAATAGCCATTTTTCCCTTTTTATTTTACAAAAAATAGTAATAACGATTAAAAATAAATTAAAAGCATTGAACTAATTAATAATATGTAAATATTAATCTAAAAATACTGACAATAATTTTATAATTGTAAAATTCCATTAATCGTAATATAGGCTATAGTTGCAATTTTAGTTTAAAATATCAAATGAATTTGTAAAAAATGCGCAACAATCACCTTTATTATACTTTGATGTAAATATGGAGATTCAAATAAATAATTCATAAGAAATGATATTTTTGAGAATGATTATGGGTATTTGTATTGTTAAAATAGACTATAAATTAATTTTAAAAATCGTAAAATATTAGAGAAAAATACCAAAACTCTTGGGCATGCTTATATATGCATACACATGCTACTTTGAGAGTATTTTGGGTATCAACGTCTGCCCATCTTTACCTAAGAAGGATGAAGAAGTTGTCGGGTAAAGATATGATGGCCAATTTTGACCGGAATGAAAAATTTGCAAAGGATCTTGACCGAGCTCTGGTTTCTGAGGTGTATATATATCTCTGGTCTTACAGGAATCGGGTCTTATGTAGTTCAGGATCCATCGGCGGAACATGCCGATGGAGATTTCGAAAGACAGACGCGATATTCAGGTTGGGAAGAATGGTCAGGAACTGATAGGCTGCGGGAATTGGAACGGGATCACTCCTACTATGACAGCCGATTTCTAGCTGGTGTACCTGCAAATAAACAATTCGAACATATATTGTGCATAAATTTAAACGTGATGCAAATTCCTATTGGACCATGACAGTTGTCTTCAGACGGTTAGGATGACGTCCTCAGACCATGACGTCCTAGTCCATGAAGCGTATGATAAAGGATTCGCAGGCTATGAAATGATGTTCTCGGGCTATGAGAATGATGCCTCCGAACTATGATGCCTTTGAATAATGATATGTAAAAGATAAAAGTGGGGTCCTGAGGCCATGGCATGGCGTTCTAGGGATATGGAAGTGGTGCCTCCGAACAATGACACCTTTGGATAACTTGTCGATCTTTCATCCCATGAAATGTAGAAGGTGGCGATATATCAGCCGATGCAAGACTTAAAAATAATGGCGATACTTCATTCAATGCGAGATTTAAATGGAGTGGCGAGGTTTCAGCCGATGCAAAGATTTAAATAAAGTTGGCGATCTTTCAGCCATGTAAATTGTAAACATAGATGGAGATCTTTCAGCCGATTGCAGGACATAAATAAAAGGTGGAGGTATTTCAACCATGCAAGAGAGATAAAGTGGCGATATTTTAGCTGATGTAAAGATTTAAATAATGTTGGCGATCTTTCAGTCATATAAAGATTTAAATAAAAGGTCGCGATATTTGAGCCACGCGGGATTTAAATAAAGTTGGCGATCTTTCAGCCATGCAGCTGTAGACGGTGCTTAGTCTCTGAAGACAGAAAGGTAGCCTTATGTAATGCAAAGAAATCTTGATAGAGAAAATTCTTTGTCTCGGAAGGCAGAAAGGTAGCCTTATGCAAAGAAAGGAAATGCAGATGGAGAAAATACTTAGTCTCAGAAGGCAAAAAAATTGCCTTATGCAATGCAAAAAAAATGCAGATGGAGACAATGCTTAGTTTCGAAAGGTAGAAAGGTAGCCTTATGCAATGCAAGAGAAATGCAGATGGAGACAATGCTTAGTCTCGAAAGGCAGAAAGGTAGCCTTATGCAATGCAAGAAAAATGTAAAAGTCAAGTAATGGTAAAATCTCTTAGCTGATAACTTCATGGCTGATAATCGATTGCTATATTGTGGCTACTGGGGATGTCGCATAAATAGATGATGTCTCTGAGAGTTGTATTCCTAAAAAGTATAAGTGCGTAATCGTATCTAATGATTTTATGTTTTAGGTGCCTCCATCCAAAGAAAGTTGTGAGTTTCCCAAAGGGGGAAGGTTAGTCCGTCTTCCCGTGGACTTCGCTTGTCCTGCTCGGCGTTGTTTTCGTTGGGGTAGTATCGCTAAACAAAGCAATGATAGTAGGAATGCATGATTTACTAAACAATATATTGTAAATACATAATTGGAAATAGTTTTATTTTAGATGAACCGACGAATGCGGCGCGACTCAAGACATTGCAACCTCTTTTGCTCTGGAATTTTGAGGGTCCTCCTCAAAATATTTCCCCGGTTTACTGGGCTGGATCTTCTAATGGTTGCGTGCAATGAATAGCTGAAAATCAACTTCTGAAGAAAATGAAAATTTAATTGAATTATGACCGAACCCCTAGGGCTGCCTACGTATCCCCTCTTAAACAGGAATCAGGTCAAGCATAGTTCAAGTTATATCATAAATAAATCATAATGATTACACATAATAACGCTTGACTACATCCGAATTGATTGGCTTTGGCTAGACTTCCCCATCCATTTCTGCAAGTATGAGGGCAATTCCTGTTAGGACCAGGTGAACCTTGTACGTGCCCTGCAAGTTAGGAGAGATCTTTCCTTTGGCTTCGTCCTGATGCGAGAAAATTTCTTCAACACTAACTGCCCTGGCATGAACCATCTTGTCCTGACTCTCTTGTTGAAGGCTTTGGTCATTCTGTACTGATAAAGCTGACCATGGAAAAATACATCCATTCTCTTACCATTTATGAGAGCTAGCTGTTTAACGACTCTTTACCTATTCTGCATCATCGATCTCTGCTTCATGTATGATTCTTAGAGATGGAATTTCTACCTCGAGTGGGATGACCGCTTATGTACCATAAACTAACATATAAGGAGTTGCCTCGGTTGATGTGCAAACTGTGGTGCGGTACCCTGGCAAAGTAAATGACAGCTTCTCGTGCCACTGCTTACGCTTTTCTACCATTTTTCTCAGTATCTTCTTAATATTCTTGTTAGTTGCTTCTACAGTTCCATTAATTTGAGGTCTGTAGGCTGTAGAATTCTTGTAATTGATTTTGAATGTTTCACACATTATTTTCATTAGGTAATTATTGAGATTGGAATCGTTATCGGTAATGATTGACTCTAGGATGACGAACCGGCAAATGATACAGTCACGGACAAACTCTGCCACAACTTTCTTGGTCACTCCCTTGTATGATGCTGCTTTAACCCATTTGGTGAAATAATCAATTTCCACTGGAATGGACCTATGCCTATTTGATGTGGCAGGCTCGATAGGTCTGTGACATCCATTCCCCAAGCGGCGAACGGCCATGATGAGCTTGTTAGATTAAGCTTATTAGGTGGCATCTTTATCATATCTGCATGTATCTGATAGCGATGGCATTTTTGGACATACTAGATGCAGTCTGTTTCGATAGTCATCCAAAAATATCAAACTCAAAGCATTTTCTAGGCTAAGACAAGACCATTCATATGCGGATCACAGGTTCTTGCATGAACCTCTTCTAGCAACCTAAATGCTTCCTTTGCTTCGACACAACTTAGTACTTACAAATCAGGAGTGCTCTCCTATATAGAATTCGTCCGTTGTGAAAGAAGTGATTGGATAACCTTTGTAGTTTTCGCTTCTAAGTAGCGTTTGCAAGTTTTGGATATTCTCTTGTTGCCAAATATTCGTTGATATCGTGAAACCAGGGTTTTCCATCTGCTTTTTCCTCGACATGAGCATAGTAAGCTGGTTGATCATGAATTTTTACCCGGATAAGATCAATAAAGTTATTATCTAGATACTGAATCATGGGTGATAGAGTGGTCAATACATCGGTGAACTCATTCTGGACTCTGGGAACATGATGGAATTTAGTCTTTGTGAATTCCTAGACATGATATAGATACGGGAGTATCTTTGAGTTCTTTGTTGCCTATTTTTATCGGAATTGATGTATGAGCGAGTTTGAATCGCCGATCACTAGTAACTCCTGAACGTTCATATCAGTGGACAGCTTGAGCCTTAAGATGTATGCTTCGTACTTAACCATGTTGTTGGTGCACGGGAACCTGAGCTTGGCTGACACCGGATAATGCTGACATGTTTCTAATACTATTACTTCTCCTATGCCAACTCCTTTGAAGTTTGTTGCTCTGTCGAAAAACATTATCCAGCCATCATAGGATTCTGCGATATCTTCTCATATTAAAGAAACCTCTTTGTTAGAAAAATACGTCGTTAGAGGCTCGTATTTCACATCCACGGATTTTCGGCAAAATGATCTGCCAGTGCTTGTCCTTTAATTTCCTTCTTAGTCATGTAGAAAATATCAAATTCACTCAGCAGGATTTTCCACTTGGCTAGCTTGCCATGGCCTTGAGCTTTTGGAAGATATACTTCAGCGGATACATTATCGATATGAGATAAGTAGTATACGCACAGAAATAATGCCTCAACTTTTGAGCTAACAAAGTCAAAGAATAACATGTGCATTCCAATTGAGAATACCAAGCCTCATATGGGGTTAACTTCTTGCTGAGATAGTAGATGGCTTGCTATTTTCTCCCCATTTCGTTATGATTTCCAAAAACACAACCAAATGCCTCATCCAATACTGTAAGGTAGAGCAATAGTGTTATACCATGTTCAGGCTGAACCAGAACTGACAGCATCACAGGTATTCCTTGATTCTGTCAAAGGCTTTCTGACAATTATCGGTCATTTGATGGTGGCACCCTTCTTCAACATCATAAAGATTGGCTCACAAATGACAGTGGACTGAGCTATGAACCAACTGATGTAGTTGAGTCTCCCTAAGAAACTCATAACCCCTTTCTTATTCGTTGGAGGTGGCAATTCTTGAATGGCCTTAACCTTTGACGAATCTATTTCTATTCCTTGTTAATTTACGATGAACCCAAGCAGTTTTTTCGGTGGAAGCCACGAATGCACATTTGGCGGGATTCAGCTACATATTGTACCTTCTCAATCTGTTGAAGAACTTTCTTTGATATTCCATGTGGTTAGTGGCTTTTTTGGATTTGATGATGAGATTGTCTACATACACCTCGATCACTTTGTGTATCATGTCATTGAAAATAGTATCCATAGCCCTCATATAGGTGGCCCCAGCATTTTATAACCTAAACGGCATCATCTTGTAACAATACATCCCTCATGGCGTGATGAAAGCCGTATTCTCTGCGTCTTCCTCATCTATACATATCTGATGATACCCAGCAAAACAATCAACAATTGACTGCAGCTCGTTCTCGGCATAGTTGTCAATCAGGATGTCTATGTTTGGTAGGGGAAAGTCATCTTCCAGACTGGCCCGGTTGAGGTCCTGAAAGTCTACACAGACTCTAACCTTCTCGTCCTTCTTTGGCACTGGCAAAATGTTAGCTAACCATGTTGGGTACTCCACTACCCTGAGGAACATGACTTTGACTTGTTTGGTAATTTCTTCATTGATTTTAAAAATCATGTCTGGTTTGAACTATCTGAGTTTCTTCTTTACCGGTAGACATGGCGAATTTGTTGGTAGTTTGTGAGCTACAATAGATGTACTGAAACCGGTAATATCATCATATGACCAAGCGAATATGTCCTCATATTCCTTTAGGAATTCCATCTGCTCTTCCTTTTCTGATGGTGACAGGTGAACAGTGATGCGTGTTTTCTTGGCAATCTCTGTATCCCACAAGTTGACAGCCTCAGTTTCGTCCAAGTTAGAGTTAGGCCTATTCTGAAATCATCAACCACTTTAACGACCTCTTCTAGTATATCATCCTCTTTTATGTCTATATCCGTTTATTGCGTTGTCTCATCGCATGTCACAATCGTCGGTTTATCAAGATAAGTAATAGTAATATTGTGTTAAATAAAGTAAATGATAGAGAAAATAATAAGAGTGAGATTTATAAGAAACTGAAATGCTTTGATAAAGTCCATACTTGTTTTGAACATTGAAGCTCTTTTTTTTTTGAAATTAAAGAAACTACAGAAAGGAAATCAACTAGCAAAAAAGTAAAAGATGGTGCTTTGTTCATCCTTGCTATCCCAAAGTTTTCGGGGCCTTCGTGGTTTTGATTGACCAATTATTAAGGCGCACTCATCGGCTCACAGCTTGTATGGAAGGGCCTTCCACCCCTTCCTCCTCGAAAATGATATAGCAGTCCATATTGCCATCTTCCAAGAGTAGATTCTTCATTGCCGCCAATGCATCCTCTTCTTCTAACTCATATATGATGTCTGGTGGCTAAAGTTTGCTATAAACGAGGTATCAGCTGCTCCAATGGATAGTAAAGGCCACGCCATGGTGGTGACTAGTCCTTGAATTCTTCCCAAGTATATCCATACCCCAACCCAAAGGTGGTGCCATGATTCTTCAGTTTGATAGGTTTAGTGATTCCCTGGAGGTTCTTACCGAGTCCCTTGCCAGGTTCATATGTCACGACCCAGATTTTCCCCCAACATCGGGATCGTGATGGCGCCTACTCGTGGTAGCTAGGCAAGCCTCTTTATTCACCCTATCCTGTTTGTAACAGTACATCATACTCAATTTAACAACCAAAATCATAATCTTAATTAAACAAGTGTGGCAGACTTTATAAAAATAGAAATAAGTAGTTTCAAGGTAATTGATACTGAAATCCTCTACCCAAGACGTGGAGTCACCAACTCACGAACTACTACATGAATACTACACATAAAGGTCTAAAAGAAACATAACATAATCTGTTTGTATCGGAACAAGGAGACTATAGCTAATGACATAGATAAAAGGAAGAGACGCCGGGCCTGCGGACGCCTGCAAGCTACCTCGGTCTCAAATATGATCAACTTCCACGCAAAAGATCTACTGTTGCTGCTCCTGATCGAAACCTGGACCTGTGCAAAAATGCACAGAAGTGCAGTATCAGCACAACCGACCCCATGTGCTGGTAAGTGTCTGGCCTATCCCGGCGAAGTAGTGACAAGCCTAGGACCAGACACCCATATAACCTGTGCAATTCTATATATATGTATACCACAAGATAACGAGAAATAACCAAGTAATAACGCAATAAGGAATATCTCAAAAGAACTCAACAATTAACAACAGTTAATAAGTCCACAAGGAAAACAAAGTATAATGGAAAAACAAGTAATATCAAGTCAAGGAATGGCAAGTAGTTGCACGGTATCACCCTTCGTGTTTTTACTCTCATCCTCACCAAATAAGCAAATAAAGTGCATGGCATCACCCTTCGTGCTTTTACTCTCATCCTCACATCCATGGCACGGCATGATTCTTCGTACATGGTTCAATAACAAGGCACGGCATGATCCTTTGTGCATAATCAATAAAACATGGCACGGCATTAACCTTCGTGCATAATCAATATCAATGCACGGCATTAACCTTCGTGCATAATCAATAATAAGGAACGGCATTAACCTTCGTGCATAAACAATAAATCAAGGCACGGCATCACCCTTCATGCATTATAACTCTTCCTCACCCAAATAACAATCACAGTTAAGGGCAAGGAATGAAAACAACAAATCATGAACCATCCCTGCAAGGGACACAGTAATCATTTCAACAAAGTCCTGGCAAGGGCAATCAATAGCAATTTTACAACCCGGCAAGGGTTCAACAATTTATCTTCAAATATGTCTCACAACAAGTATTAACAACGACTCACGGTCATGCTAGACGCCAGTGTATGGATGCTCGTCACCACAGCCCATACACCACACTCGATCACATAGCACATAGTACATAATCCTATTCCCTCAAGCTAGGATAGAACAAACACTTACCTCGAATGTTTACGAATAATTCAATCCGTGGCAATGCATTTTCCTTTCAAATTTGGCTCCAATCCAATCGTATCTATACACAATTGATTTAATATCATCAATACTACTCAACAAACTAATTCATATGGTCAATTACAATTTTTACAACATTCTGCCCGGAATAGTGAATATCGACCTCGGGCCCACATGGTCGGAACTCGGGGTTCGGACCAAAATCCGGTTACCCATCCCCCCATGATTTCAAGTATATGATTTGTTTCAAAATCGGACCTCAATTCGAGGTCCAATTACCCAATTTATGAAAAACCCTATATTCTACCAAAAACAAGAAATTCTACCATGAAAACCTTTGATTTCTATTGAAAAACATGTTTAATGTTGTTAGAAATTGAAAGAATTAAGTAAAAAGTGACTTACAATTGCTTTGAAGAAGAGGGAGTTCATGAAAAATCGCCAAGGGATGTTTTTGGGTTGTGAAATGTGAAAAATGAATCTGGAAATAGTGATTTACAGGTCTCTGTGTTCGCATTTGCGAACAGGGATTCGCAATTGCGAACCCCGACCAAAATTCTGGAGTTTGAAAAATAAGCTAAGGATGGGAAGTTCGCATTTGCGAACTTTTGTTCGCAATTGCGAAGCCAAGACATAACTGGGGCCTTCGCATTTGCGAACATTTGTTCGCATTTGCGAACAAGGCTGGATTGAGGGGCCTTCGCATTTGCGAAGCCAGGATTAACACTGAAGACCTCGCATTTGCGAGGTATACTTTGCATTTGCGAAGCAGTGCTCAATCTTGCCAACTTCGCATTTGCGAAGTATGGTTCGCATTTGCGAACCAAGGCCAGCCTGGGACCTCTTGCAATTGCGAGAAAATCTTCGCAAT
This sequence comes from Nicotiana noctiflora, assembly GCA_032618575.1. NCBI lineage: Eukaryota > Viridiplantae > Streptophyta > Magnoliopsida > Solanales > Solanaceae > Nicotiana > Nicotiana noctiflora. Next base: position 88,215 of record JASVEL010001565.1, on the reverse strand, counting down.
TGCGAAGACAACAACTGGGTGAAAAACCAGCAGTGCAAAAATTCAGAAATTGATCTAACGGCCTACCAAATCTTTACCCGAGCCCCCCGGGCTCCAAACCAAACATATACACAATATCAAAAACACATTACAAACGTGTTCTTGCGATCACATCGCCAATATCACATCGTTTTCATCAAATCAAGCCTCAAGTTCATGATTTTCATACTTTTGGTTTTCAAAACTTTCAAACTTGGAACTCAAGGTCCAAAACATATCAAACGACATCCGAATGTCACCAAACTTTGCGGAAAACACATATATAATATTTAAGACTTGTACCGGGCGTCGGAACCAAAATACGAGCCCGATACCAAGGTCAATTAATTCATTTTCCTTTAATAATTACATCAAAAACAATTTCACGAAAAAATTCATAACTTGGCTCTAGGCCTCGGAATGCGACTCCGGACGCATGTCCAAGTCCCATATTTTCCTACGGACCTTCCGGGACCATCCAATCTCGGGTCCGGGTCCGTTTACCAAAAATGTTGACCGAAGTCAACTATATCAACATTAATATCATTTTTCTCCAAATTTCCCATAGAATTCATATTCTCTATCATAACATCTTTCCGGCTACATGCTCGGATTGAGCACGTAAACCGAGGCAACATAGAATGAGGTTTTCAAGACCTTAGAAGCTCGAAATAATTAATAAAATAAGTGATGACCCTTTGGGTCGTCACATTATATCCGCTCCAGTTTAGTATACTTTGGATCTTGTTACCCCACCACTTGTCCTTGTATACAGCGTTGACTTGTTCAATATGATGATTGGTTTCTCCGCTATCTTCCTTCTTCCTCCGATCGCTGGGATGGTCTGGCGACTGTATATGGCATTACTATTGTCGCTATGAATAATCACCTCTTAGTAATTCCATTCTAACTTTACTACCTGGCACAAGGTTGATGTAATAGCTCCAGCGCCGTGAACCCAAGGTCGTCCAAATTGCAAGTTGTAAGATGCGGGGATGTCTATCACCTGAAAATCAACGTCGAACCTAGTCAGTCCCATTTGCAGACACAAACTAATTTCCCCAATAATGGACCTTTGGGAACCATCAAAATCTTTAACGTTGATGGACCCATCTTTGATCTTATGCAAGATCTTTCCCAATGTTCTAAAGAGTCACTAGTGGAAAATGTTGAGGCTTCACCCTCCGTCAATCAGAATCCTGGTGATGAAATAGTCTTCATATTGCGCAGTGATGTGCAACTCTTTATTATTGCTTAGCCCTTTTGGTGGCATCTCGTCTTTGTGGAAAGTGCTTTTGTGACATGTTAGTACCTGCCCACCATGTTTGCCATTTCTCCTCTTGTTATGTTGCTGGGCACATATTCTTCATTCAGTATCTTCAACAAGGCATTTTTATGTGCATTTGAGCTTTGTACAAGAGCTAGGATGGACATCTAGGTTAGCATCTTATTCAATTGTTCAATGATCGAATACTCATTTGCTTGTATATTTCTCTAGAGGTCATCAGGCCTAGCTTTTGTGATGGTTGGTCGTCCAGAGGCTTGTGTACTCGACTCAGCTAGATATTTTGGAGTATAAAACCTGCCGGTTCTAGTCATACCCTATGCTGCAATTACTTTTCTAGATTTGGTTTTCTCTTTTCTTCTTACCTCGGTGGTGAAATCCTAAAGGATGGCCTTCGTACGGAAATGTGCTATGGTTGATATTGCTATAGGAATGGGTACCCTTGTTTTGGGAGGTAGCACTGTGACTTCGAATGGTACAAGTGCCTTTGGGGATCAAAACTCAACCTCAATTGGTTCTGGCGTCTTTGCAGAATGAGGTGCTTTGAAATCAAGCGATATAGATATGTTCACTTCACCATACCCAGAAGTATGGATCTCCACAATAATTAGATTATGTGTTATTGTTGGTTTCTTCGGCTCATCACATTCGACAATCAATCAAATCAACCCTTTGGGGTCACAATCATCTTCTATCTCAATCATGTGAACGCCTCCACCATTATGATCAGCAGAGAGTTGTTGCGAACATTAGGAGCATGCTTTTTCTCCATGATGATCTTATTGTCAATTAAAGCTTGGATCTTATCCTTCTACGAGCGACACTCGTTAATGGTATGCCCCTTCATGCCGGAATGGTACACACTAGTTTTGTTCAGGTTGATCCATTGGGAAGGATTTTTTGGATTTATGGCGGGGATGGGAGGGACATAACCAGCAACTTTGAGCCTTTCATATAGCTAGTCGATCGATTCGGCAATGGCGATATATTGCTAGGGAGGGCGGTCGAAGTTTGGTCGGGGTCTAGGGAAACTTTGGTAAGGTAATTGATAGTGGAATTGTTGGGTATTGTAGGCTTGGTAAACGTGTGCGAGTTGGGAGTATTTGAGTGATGTTGGCTTGTGTGCGGAAGGTGGAAATGATTGGTAAGTAGGTCTTGGAGCTTGGTAGAAAGGCGAGAGTGCTTGGTAAATCGGGATAGGTTGATATGTGAGTGGAGGTAATGGGTAGGTTTGGTATTTGACTGGGGATTTGTCCTCTGTATAACCATTACGACACTTACATCCCTTTTCTTGGATGTTCCGCTAGACTGTTGAGCCTTGTTAGTAGCCTGCACTGCTTCAATATTAGTGATCGTACCACTTTTAATGCCTTCCTTGATCCTCTGCTCTAGCTTGATGATGTCGGGAAATTTTTGGCCTTCAATCAATATCAACCTCTCATAGTACTATGGGTCTTGAGCCCGGACTAAAACCCATGTTCATTTTTTCTTCTTCTAAAGCCGGACTGACCTTAGCGGCTTCTGATCTCCAACGAGTAGCATACTCGTGGAATGTCTCTGTAGGTTTCTTCTTCAAATTCGGGATGTAGAATACATTTGGTGTATTCTCCATATTGAATCTGAACCTATCCATGAAATTGGACGTAATACCTACACATCTTGTCCATTTCTTGGGGTATATAGTGGAATGAATATTGGCTAAGTATATTGCAATACATCAATCTCGAAATAAATCTCCCTATATGGCGGAATCCTTGGAAGCTTATCCAGAAACACTTCAGGAAACTCATTCACAACTGGCACGGACTCGAGGTCAGACACATCTGAGGTGGTGTCCATCACCCGGACCAAATGATAGATACACCCCTTCTTAATCATCTTTAAAGCCTTAAGGTTGGAAATAAACCTACCCTTTGGCACAACACCATTTCCTCTCCACTCAATAACCGGATCGTTAGGAAACTCGAGCCTCATAACTCTTGTCTGAAAGTCAAGCTTGGAAAAGCACAAATAAAGTCATTCCATCCCTATGATTATATCAAAATCTACCATTCCAAGATCAATAAGATCGGTCGCGGTAACACGACCACTCATCGTAACAACACAATTCCTATAAACTCGTGACGCTGTAATAGAATCACCAACCGGAGTCGATATAGAGAACGGCTCATGAAGCTGTTCGGGTTCTATCCCAAAACTTGAAGCAATGAATGGGGTGACTTAAGACAAAGAGGGCCCTCGATCAATGAGACCATAACAATCAACAGCCTGAACATACGAGATACTTGTAACAACATTTGGGGAAGCCTCAACACTCTGGCGGCCACTTAAAGCATAGAACCTGCTAGGTCCACCCCTACCACGAGCTCCACCCTTAGCTGCATAGCGCCCTACTCGAGCTGGAGGATGCACTGATAATGTACCAACTGAAGAACCAGATGACTGGGCAGATCCCCTACCCATACCCCAACTGGGCGCACGGCAATCCCGCTAGATGTGACCTCTCACCCCGTACCTATAACATACCAGGATACCTAAATAGCAAGTCTCTGTATGAAATCTCCCACACTTGGAGCATGTAGCTCTATCCTACTGCTGGGACCTCACTCTTGGATGATCGGACTGGTCGGACCTCCTACTATCTGTACCTGGTCTCAAATTACTGCTCTGCTGATAACTGTGCACTGATAGCGGTGCACTCGCTGAGGACTGAGCATATGACTGGGATGGCCCTGATGACCCACTCCCTATAACTGGCCTCCCTGAGTGACCTATTGACCGGGCCCTACTGCTACTCTCCCTTTCTGCCCAAATCTTCAACTTCTTAGCCTTTAAGGCCTAAGCAAACCCTAGAATCATTCCATAATTCATATCTGAGTGCAAAGCCGTTGTAGCATCCTCATTCAAAACCAAAAGACTAAGGCCCTAGACATATCACCTAACTCGAGCATCCATGGTCGACACTAACTGAGGTGCATATTTGGACCATCTCACAAACTCCATGTAGTACTCCCAAACATTCATACTGCCCTGCTTGAGAACCTCAAACTCATTGGCACAGGCTGCCATTGTCTTGGTAGGCAAGAAGTGGCCCATGAAGGCATCTACAAACTCATCCCATCTAGCCGGAGGTCTCCCCTCCTCGCAGGAATCCTCCCACATCTCAAACCACGAACGCGCTGCTCCCTTCAACCTGTATGAAGCCAACTCTACCCCCTCTATCTCTGTAGCATTCATCACTCAAAGGGTCTTATATATCTCATCAAGGAAATCTTGTGGATCGGTCTTTGGGTCTGTGCCTGAGAATTCTGGAGGGGCCAATCGCAGAAACTGGTGCACTCTGGAACTGGAGGAATCTCCATGTCCGCTGGAGGACACAGAGGCATTATGAGATCTCTGAGCCCGAGAAGCCACTAACTGGGTCAACATACAGATGGTTCCTCTAAGGTCCCCATCAGAAACCCCGGGACCGGAAGCTGGAATTGTATCAAAATCAGGAATATTGGCAAGAGGATGGTGGCACCTTCTACCGTAGCCGGAACAGGAATGATTGGGTCTGGAATAGATGGGTCGGGCTGATTCAAGATCGATGAGTCATGCTCACCCACGACATCTGGTACATGATTTACAACCACACTTGGGGTGGTATCGGCCCCAAGGCCGAGTCTAGCTTTCTTTTTAGGCGCCATATTTTAGAAAATTTCAGAACAGGGCACGAATTAGACATAGATACTTCCACTTTTCACTTTGCCGCACGATATAGAATAACAATGAAATGGGTAAATTCTTAAATGTCCATGCAGCCCCTTACTTATAGATGTAGTCAACAACACACCGATAAGAAGGGCGCTACTAGAAACGGCTCCGAGACATCCTAGGGCACTTTAAAACCTTAGGCTCTGATACCAAGTTTGTCATGCCCCAAATCGAGGGACATGACCTGCGGCCGACCGAGTAGCCTCAGTCAAGCGGACCTGGGTGCCTTTCCTTACCCACGTGTTACCCCTGCATTTTTCATTACTTATTAACCAAAGGATTAACCATTTTATAATTGAAATCACCCTTTTTTAATACATACACATCATGCTTAATTACTTAACAAGTTTACAACTTACAATGCCCGACAAATAATTACATAGGTCCATAACCTATATTTACTGTCTACGGATCCTCTAAGATATGAAAGGATAATGCAGTACTTGCCGGTAATAAGGCTCCGGCTATACCTTACACAAAACCAAAATAAGACTCCGAAATAGAAGTGGCGTGAGCCGCACAGGGCCCCGAAAGAAAAGGGGCTCACCAAAATGGCCAGCGGAAGATGAAGGAGTGCTACTGCTAATGAACTGAAGTACCTGCCACGGATCCACATACAATCATAACACGAATGTAGCGCCCCCGGCAAAATAGACGTTAGTACACTTAAATTGTACAGGTATGTATGAACAAACTTTGTCCCAGTAAACTCAAGCCATAGACAAGTAAGTCACGGTAATAGAAACAACAAACAAATACACAAAGAAATAACAAGTCAAGCCAAACAAGTTTTCAACACCTAACTTTGTTTCAAGTAGTCCTCAAACCATATACAAGTAGGAAACAACAATAGAAGCAACAACCAAACACACATGGAAGGCACAATCAAGCCAAACAAAAGGATAACCAGTATCCCACAGATTACAAACTCTCCTGCTGTCTCATTTCACAATGCCTCATCAATGATTTCACAATTGGTACACATATCAATTTTAATGGCGATTTCGATCGCTTTCCAACCTTATTACCTCGGCCACCCTTATCATCTCAACCCATAATATATCATTTTGTGTTGCGGCGCGCAACCCGATCCCACCGTATAGTTTCAGTTTACAACAATCACAACAAATACAAAGAACAATTCACAAAGTTCACAACAATGACAATAAGCAATTCACAAAGATCATAACAACATTTCATTAAGGAGTCATAATAATGATTCACAAGTGTTCCCATAACCATCAATACTATTTCTGTCGGATTCCACAATTCACAAGTGTTTCATGTTACCACAATACTTTCTCAAAACGCAGCCACAACAATATTACAAGTATTTCCATAGCCAATGGTACCAATTCCACTATATTCAACTCATAAGACAATTAAGTCATTACAATAATTACCCACAAGGAGCCAAATATGTTATTTCCACCGTTGTTCCAATTTCATCATTTTTCGATTTCCTTTTTATCAATTACTTATCAACTCTTTCCACATAACACCTAATCAAACCAATAAAACACCCAACAATCCAAACATAAGTATTTCACAACAATCCACATAGCTATCACATATCAAATGTTAGTACACCAAACAAGGTGATTTCACAAAGATCAAAGTTAGCTATACATACCTAGAGTCGAATTTCCTTTTTCTTTTATCTCCTAACCTTTATCTACAAATACATCTCTAATTCTACAGCCAATTTCATGGTGGAACACCCTTCAACGGCCTACTCTAATACTCAAACTCTTTTTCATTCTTCAACCCTGCGAAAAATACAAATAGCTTTCTCAAGCTTTATGTTCTGTTTCTGTTGACGTTAGCGGGGATAGAAGCTTTTTAAATCATTCGTTTTAAGGTTTGAATTTATTTGTAACTAAAGAGTAGATACGAGGCCCGACAACGCCCCGTTCACAGCCCCACAACATGTAAAATCCGACCCTATTTCATTTTTTTCACTTTGCTAAAGCACTGAGTTTATTTAGAAGAGCAGATCTTAAGTTTACTTCTTTATCTGTGTAATGAGACGTGTCAATGATATTGGTTGTTAAAGTGAAATGAGTAATTCATTCTTTAAGTCTCTCACGTGCTCATATTTTTCGTGTTAAAAGTTTATGACTAAACCATGTTACTTGCTATTGCTATTCAATTGTAACAGAAAATATTGTAGACATGTAATTTTTGACCTTCCCAAAATTTAACCCATTTTAGCATAAAATATTTAATTTAGGCTAATATAGTTATTTTCACTAATTTTGACTTTTTATACGTATAATTTTAAGAACAAAAACTGAAAATTACAAAAAAATAGTATCATATTTTTCTACTTAATTCGCGTATTAGATATTTTAGGAGGATATATTATTTTGAACTTATTTTTTTTTGTTTTTATATAATCCTTGAAAATGCCAAAAATAGTTTCAATTTTCATTTTTAGTTTTTATTTTAATATTAATAATTTATCAATTTCAATTAAAAGTTTTTATATTTCGGAGGTATTTAAAATTAGATTTTTAGCTTACTGTGGCCCAATTTTATAAATTTCGGAGCCTGATTATATGAGCCCAAATATAGAAGCCCAACCCTTAACCCATAACCCCTTCTCTTCTTCATAAACAAGACACACATTAGAAAACCCTAGTCTATGGACCCTGAAGAAAAACAGCCGCCACCCATGGAGACCCCCATCTCCTCATCTCAACACCACCATGAACACATACACAACACAAAACCTTGAACTCCCATGGCTTCATGTTCTTCTGACAAAAACAAAAAACCCTAGCAGAGAAGAGACCAGCCGCAACCCCCCAATCTCCAAAAGCTACTGCTATCTTCGCCAGCCCCCCAGCGAAGAACGCCGCCCACCAGCGACTCCAAGAGACAGTCGCACCACCCATGTCTGCCGTCGCCGAAACTCCATAACCACCATAACAGCAACCCTGTATCTTCTTCTCCAGCGGACAACTCTAGCAACTCCAACCAAACAGACCCTGAAGCCGCCGCTGTCATCTCCAGCCAAATCCCCATCGCCCATTTCCACCAAAAGCTGCCGGAAAACACTTCTACAAACCACCATCCACCTCCAGCATCCTCTCTCACCACCAGAACTCACCAGAGATAGAAGTAATGGCCGCCCAATTGTCGAAAACCAGTGGCTACCAAATCTCTTAAAACCTAAAGAACACATAAAAAATCCACTTCTGCTTCTTTTTAATTTCGAGTTTGAGACAACTTTCAGACAGAAATTCCAGAGAAAATGGCGAGAAAGAGCTAAGAAGAATCAAAGAACTATTTCTTCATTTCAATTTCGAATTCTTTTTTTTAAGACTTGGATTTCGAATATACAAGTTGCTTGAATCGAGTCTATTCTTAGCTATTTGGTTATTTGTTCGAGGCCCGAGTGATCGAGTTGCCGATACAAGTGTTGTTTGTGGCCCTTGGTTCCAGTTGCCGGTGGTCCAATTGTACCTATCACAGAGTTTTCACGGGTTTCATTTTTACGACTTTTAGCCATCTGCTCGTATTGATTGTAGGCTTTTCATTAATCTATTAAGGTGGTTCAACTTTGAGGTCCAATTCTTTATCTATCTCATATTCGTTTTTACAGTATGTGATGTTTTGGCGAATACTAATCTGCTACGATGCATGTTTAGCCATTATTAGGATTCTTATATATCTTAAGTCACCAATTAACTTTATAATTGCTTATATCACCTGAAGTTAAGCAAGATAGAGCTAGGAGAAATAATTTCATGTGATTAGATTGAACCAATAACTAGGTATCGTCATCTTGCATTGGGTTTAAGCTCTATATGGTTTAAAATTGGATTTTATATTTTTTGTTTCACTATTTACCCGCTAGGAGCATGTTTAGGCCGACAACACCGGGATAGGAAAGCCTTAGGATTTTTGTTAATATCGAGGGGAGAGGTCGCTCCCGTAGTAAAATTTATCCGGGGAATGCCCCATGCATTTGTATATATTATTCTCCGGGGTATGCCCCGAAGAACTATGTAAAGATTTTGGAGGCCTTGGCGAATGTGATGGAGCGGCCGTAGTATAGCTTAGCTTAGGATTTTTCTTTTATTTTCATTTTCTTTCATTTAGGTTGGGACAACCTCGAGCCTCATGTGTGTTTATTTGCTTTTTGTTTTGTGATTTTACCTCAACTTGAATATTTTAATAGCCGATTTGATCAAGTGCGCAACCGTACTAGTTATGGGACTTGGGAAGTTCCTAACACCTTCTCCCCGAGTCAAATAAACCCCCTTACCCGAATCTCTGGTGTAGACTTAGTTTTTAGAGTCTCAAGTGTTTTGAAAGGAAAAGAATTATTTGTAGAAAAAACGGTGGCCCGGCACACCGAAATTAAATGTCAGGTGACGACTCTGAGTTAATCCTTTTGAACACAAATTTTTGTCACTTTCGAAATTGAAAATACTTTTCAAGCTTTTTACTAAATTCTTTTATTAATTTAAGAGGGTTTAGTGGAAGGTTTTGGTAAAAAAAAAGGGTGTGACATCTCTGGCGACTCTGCTGGGGAAATTGCGGGTTCGAGCTAGTACTTGATTTTGTTGGCTTTTAGAATATTTGGTTGACGTTTTTATGTTTTTTCATTAGCTTTATTTGATTTTTATTATGTTTCTATAATTTTGTTATTTGCTAGTTGCTTATTTGTTTACAGTTTTGGCTTTATGTGTTTACTATTTCATAACTGTCATCATTTGCATAACCTTGAGTCTTCTTTCTGCAACAAGTCTTCCGGAGTAGTTTGAGCGTACACGGCCTTTTTGTGAGTCACTCGTGTCTTTAGGAAGGTGGCGTGGGAGCGTGGAGTGGGCGGATAGCTAGAGCAGCCGTCATCGACCACGTGCCGCCCCGAATTGCCTTGTCTAGTGAACCCCACCCGTAGGTCAGTCTTTAGGTCATTTTTATTTGTATCATGTCATTTAGACCTAGCAGGGCTCGGTCCCAGGCTCCGTGTCCCTTTGTAGGAAGCCTATCCAAATCTTGTCAAAAATGGCCCCTTGGCCCAAAATGACATGTAATCATCCTATGTGCTAAATGTCGCATCTTTTAGGGTAAAAAGGTCATTTGGCGGACCGATGTTTGGAAAAGAAGGGTGAAAAAAATGAAGAAAACAGGGCCCGGTTGCATTTTTCTTTCACAACTCTTTCAAGAAAAATCCAAAAAAAAAAAACGGAAAAAGAAAATCCAAAAAGATTTTACACTTTTCCATTATTTTTCAAAAATTCAAAAAAAACTGAAAATGAAAAATCCAAAAAGATTTTATATTTTTCCATCTTTTTTCAAAAAGATAAAATATAGCTTTAATTGCATCTTCCCGAACTACGCGAACCTGATTCTCGTCTCTCGGGGCGAGATACGTAGGCAACCCACTTAGGGTCCGGTCTTCCTAGTAAGTTCTAGGTTCTTGGCTTAGCGGGGTCTTAGCCAAATCTTGCATGTCTAGCCACTTTTGACCACATCGGTCATTCTTGTAAAATGGGGTTATTTTCGCAAAAGTGGTTCAATTACTCATATATTAGAATTTTGAGTCTACAACTAGGAGTCATATTTCTTTAGGATCCGCCCTTTTTCAGTTTGCATCTTTAGCCACTTTTGGCCACATCGGCCATTCTTGCAAAATGGGGTTATTTTAGCAAAAGTGGTTCAATTACTCATATATTAGGATTTTGAGTCTACAACTAGGAGTCATATTTCTTTAGTGTCCGCCTTTTTTCAGTTTGCATCTTTAGCCACTTTTGGCCACATCGGTCATTCTTGCAAAATGGGGTTATTTTCGCAAAAGTGGTTCAATTACTCATATATTAGGATTTTGTGTCTATAACTAGGAATCATATTTCTTTAGTGTCCGCCCTTTTTTAGTTTGCATCTTTAGCCACTTTTGGCCACATCGACAATTCTTGTAAAATGCGGTTATTTTCGCAAAAGTGGTTCAATTACTCATATATTAGGATTTTGAGTCTACAAGTAGGAGTCATATTTCGTTAGGGTCTGCCCTTTTTCAGTTTGCATCTTTAACCATTTTTTAGCCATATCAGCCACTTTTGCAAAATGAATTATTTCTTCAAATTATTTTTTGGGCCATGATCATTGAGAGTTAAGTCCATATAAGCATTAGTATGGTAGTTTCATATAAGAGACCTTTGTTGGGTTTTCATCAGTAGCCATTGTTGGCCATGTGGTTAATTTTCAAAAATAGCCCAACTATTTCTTGCATGTGTCATGAGTCATTAATTCTATTTAATCTTATTTTTCCCATTCAGGTATGGAGCAATTATCTAGAGTTTGAGCATGATAAATACCTCATGATTTTAGTCAAGACCATTGCACACGAGCTGTTTGGGGGAACTTTTTATTTTTTAGTCTATTTTATGCTATCTTTTAATTTTAGTCTTGCACAGTCGTATCGAGTCTGTCAGTCTAGTTAAGATTGTCGGGTCTTTTGTTATAGTACTTTTTGTTTCGTATTTGAAAAACCAAAAAAAATTATAAATGAAAATCCAAAAATATTTTATTCTCATTTTATTTTATCCATTATTTTTCAAGAACTACGCTTGATCTGATTCATGAGGGGCATGATACGTAGGCAACCTACATAGGGTTCGATCGAGTCATTTTTTTTCTGAAAACTAAAAAAAAGGAAAGGGAAAAAAAAAAGAAAAAGGAAAAAAGAGAATGAATTGTGGATGTAAGAAATGAGAGGAAAGAAAAGAGTGACAAATTAAAAAGAAAATGAGGGGAAGGAAAACGGGAAAGCCAAGAAGTGCGAGAAATGAAAGAAAGAGAAGGTTGAAATGAACAAAGTGGGGATGATGCCAAATGACCTTCTGACCCTCGAAGCCATTGTTGCTAGGGGCATTGCATGTAATGTGATATTTCTATCTAACAAATTGTCACGACCCCAAATCCGGTCGTGATAGCGCCCGGCACATTGCTAAGCCAGCCTATCCAATCAATAACATCGACGGAGCTGGAGGCTCACTTTATCCCATTTAATTATATCATAACATGAAGCAATAGTGATACATATATCGAAAACGGGGACCAAGTCCCAAAACATACAAACTCCCATAGACCGCAGGGTCAAAAGTCATGAGCCTCTAATGAATATAAGTATATATGGTTTACAAGATACCAAGTGCTGAAAGAAATAGCAATACGGAATCAAAAGACAGTGAGAAGGAGTATCGGGTCCTACGGACTCTGCAGCTACCTCGAATATCCTACAGATGTCGCCTCGAATAGCTACCGAATCATTGCTGAGAGGTACCTGGATCTGCACACAAGGTGCAGGGAGTAAAATGAGTACTGCCAGACTGAGTGGTAATAAATAGGGGTAAGACAGCGCAGATAAGAAATCCGCAATAAAGCACTATGTAAAGCTGTAATCAAACAGCCTATCACAGAATCAATATCAACTGTACATGTACCAACAAGTACCAGCAAAACAGTATAACAACGAATAGATGTAGCTAAATGCAATGCAATGCATGATATGACCGCTACAGCGCGTAACCCGATCCAATTTGGGTACCCGTGCTCACTGTGGGGGTTCAGACTCCGGAGGGGCTCCTACAGCCCAAGCACAATATTACCGCGGCGTGCAGTCCGATCCAACATATATACCGCTGCAGCGTGCAGCCCGATCCACTACCAGTCAGCTAATATGTAAATACAGCCTCGCAGGCTTAAAAGTAGATTTGAAAACCTTTTTATCATTTTCAGTTGGAAAGCAGTAATATCAAATTCCAAAATTGGAAATAGCATGATAACAGAAATAGCTACGGACTGGTAGTAAACTAGCATTTCAATATCACCAAACAAAGATAACGATCCTCGCGGGATCCAATAACTGGCTCACGGCCCACAAGTATACTCAACCACCCAAGAAGGGGGTGCAACGGCTCAAGAGTAGCCAATATCACAATATATAGTATGCAACCATCCGAGAAGGAGGTTCGACGGCTCAAGAATAGCCAATATCATAACACAATGCCAACAAGTCGGACTAAGCCATAGTCCCCAATCACAATCGACCCCGCACTCACATGAGAGTACGTGTCTCGCCGCTATACAGCGTCACAACGTGGTATACCGGGGTTTCGAACCCGCTGGTCATCACCCACATCTATTACTCACCTCAATACAGCGCGACGACTATTCCGCAATGCCCTTGCCACGAGAATCAAGCACCGCACGCATAGAATCTGATCAAATACAGTAGAAATACAACAAATTAGGCATGTGGGACGACACCCAATCAATACAATTTGATTTACACCAAAAATGGCAAAGTTGCCAAAATCCGACTTTTGGTACACTTCTCGAAAAATCCCGAAAGCCACATATTCGGAACCCTCATCTCGATACGAGTCTAAGCATATCAATTTTACCAAATTCGGACTCCATTTGCCCATTCAAAACCTTGATTTTCTAAAGTTCAAGCCTAGGGTTAAATCTTCCATGAATCACCCCAAATTCCTCCATTTTCATGATATAATTGCATAATATTATCAATACTAATCATAGTTTAAGTCCATAGTTGATTACCCGATGATTTCCCTTGAGTTTCGCTTCAAAATTTCCCAAATCGCCTCCTTAAGCCGAGACCCAAATGTGTGAAATATTTCTGAAATTTTCTAACTTCTGATACAATTAACTCACTACGATTTTCGCTTCTGCGGATAAAATTCCGCTCCTGCGAGTCCGCTTCCGCGAAAACATAACCGCTCCTGCGGTGACTGTTGCCTCTGCGCTCCAGAGTCCGCTCCTGCGGACTCACCCATGCGATCAAGAATCCGCTTCTGCGGACTTTCCCCTTACTCATCAAGTCCGCTTCTGCGGTCACCCACTCGCACCAGCGACGCCGCTTCAGCGGAAAAGATTCCGCTTCTACGAATTCACTTTCCCCTGCACCCCCTTGTCCGCTCCTGCGCCCCCATTTCCGCAGGAGCAAAAACAACAGAAACAGAACACAAGCCTGCAATTTTCCACATTTTCTCTCGTTTATCCATCCGAAAACACCCCGAGGCCCCCGGGACCTCATCCAAACACACCAACACATCCTAATACCTTATTCGAACTTGTTCCAATCCTTAAAACACGTCTAACAACATCAAAACCCATAATTCACATCGAATTCAAGCCTAAATTCCTTAAAACATTCCGAATTACACAATCAATCAAAAACCCGACCAAACGACGTCCGAATGATCTGAAAATTTGCGGACATATCCAAAATCACATAACGAAGCTACAGGAATTATCGGAATTCCATTCCGACCCCCGGATCAAAATCTCACCTACCGTTCGGATTTTCCCAAAATTCAACCTTAGCCAATTCAAGCCTATTTCTACACTGGACCTCCAAATTCAATTTCGATTGCTCCCCTAAGTCACAAATCACCTCCCGGAACTAACTAAATCATCATAATCCAATTCCGAGCCCTCTAACTAAATAGTCAACTCCGGATTGACTTTCCATATTCAAGTTTCCTTCAAAAAGGCTATATGCCTCATTTTCAATCCAATTCACTCCTAACTCACCCAATAGACTCTAACACTGATATAAAAGCATAAGACATGAAATTACAACATAACAGGGTGGTAATTCCCGTGACGAAGGGCCGGGTCATCACATTCTCCCCCTCTAAACAAACGCTCGTCCTCGAGCGGGTCAAGAAAACATACCTGAAGTCTCAAACAAGTGAGGATATCTGCTCCGCTTCTCCCGCTCGATCTCCCAAGTTGCCTCCTCCACGAGTCGACCTCTCTACTGAACCTTAACTGATGCAATCTCCTTTGACCTCAATTTTCTCACCTGACGACCCAAGATAGCAATGGGCTCCACATCATAGGATAGATCATCATCGAGCTGAATGGTACTGAAGTCTAATACATGAGACGGATCCCCAATGTACTTCCGGAGCATAGACACATGGAATACTGGATGAACGCTGGATAAGCTGGGTGGCAAGGCTAACTCATATGCCACCTCTCCAACTCTCCTAAGTATCTCAAAAAGGACCAATGTACCTGGGACTCAACTTCCCTTTCTTCCCAAACCTCATGACACCCTTCATAGGTGAAACCTTCAACAATACTCGGTCACCAACCATGAAAGACAACTCTCGAACTCTACGGTCCGCATAACTCTTCTGACGAGACTGTGCTGTACGAAGCCTCTCCTGGATCAACTTTGCTCTATCCAGAGCATCCTGGACTAACTCAGTCCCTATCAATCTATCCTCACCGGGCTCAAACCATCCCACGGGGGATCTACATCGTCTGCCATACAATGCCTCGTACGGGGCCATCTGAATACTCGACTGATAACTGTTGTTGTAGGCAAACTCAGGCAAGTGGTAAGAACTCATCCCACGAACCACCAAAGTCAATCACACATGCTCGCAACATATCCTCCAGAATCTGAATAGTACGCTCAGACTGCCCGTCTGTTTGGGGGTGAAATGATGTGCTCAACTCAACCCGCGTATCCATCTCTCGCCGAAATGCTCTCCAAAATTGAGAAGTGAACTGAGTACCCCTGTCGGATATGATAGACACTGGGACCCCATGCAACCGAACAATCTCTCGAATAAAGATCGCTGCCAACCACTCCAATGAGTAGGTAGTAATAACTAGAATAAAGTGAGCTGACTTGGTCAGCCTATCCACAATCACCCAAACAGAATCAAACTTCCTCGCTGTCCGAGGGAGTCCAGTAACAAAGTCCATAGTGATCCTCTCCCATTTCCACTCGGGAATATCAATGCGCTGAAATACACCACCGGGCCTCTGATGCTCGTACTTAACCTACTGTCAGTTGAGGCACCGTGCTACATGTCTGACAATGACCATTTTCATCTTTCTTCACCAATAGTGCTGTTTCAAATCTTGATACATCTTTGCGGCTCCTGTATGGATAGAATACCGCAAGCTTTGGGCCTCCTCCATAATCAACTCACGAAGGACATCAACATTGGGCACACATATCCGGCCCTGCATCCTCAATACACCATCACTATCAATGGTGACAACTCTAGCATCATCATGCTGAACTTTGTTCCTAAGGACAGCCAAATATGGATCATCATACTAGCGCTCACGAATACGATCATATAGATATTTCGGAGCCCATCCGGGCATTGGCTTGTGTTGCCCCAAATCCGGTCGTGATAGCGCCCAGCACATTGCTAAGCCAGCCTGACCAATCAATAACATCGACGGAGCTGGAGGCTCACTTTATCCCATTTAATTATATCATAACATGAAGCAATAGTGATACATATATCGAAAACGGGGACCAAGACCCAAAACATACAAACTCCCATAGACCGCAGGGTCAAAAGTCATGAGCCTCTAATGAACATAAGTATATATGGTTTACAAGATACCAAGTGCGGAAAGAAATAGCAATACGGAATCAAAAGACAGTGAGAAGGAGTATCGGGTCCTGCGGACTCTGCAGCTACCTCGAATATCCTATGGATGTCGCCTCGAACAGCTACCAGATCACTACTGAGAGGTACCTGGATCTCCACACAAGGTGCAGGGAGTAAAATGAGTACTGCCAGACTCAGTGGTAATAAACAAGGGTAAGACAGCGCAGATAAGAAATCCGCAATAAAGCACTATGTAAAGTCGTAATCAAATACCCTGTCACAGAATCAATATCGACTGTACCTGTACCAATAAGTACCAGCAAAACAGTATAACAGCTAGCAGATGTAGCTAAATGCAATGCAATGCATGATATGACCGCTACGGCGCGTAGCCCGATCCAATTTGGGTACCCGTGCTCACTCTGGGGGTTCAGACTCCGGAGGGGCTCCTACAGCCCAAGCACAATATTACTGCGGCGTGCAGTCCGATCCAACATATATACCGCTGCGCCGTGCAGCCCGATCCACTACCAGTCAGCTAATATGCAAATACAGCCTCGCAGGCTCAAAAGTAAATTTGAAAACCTTTTTATCATTTTTAGTTGGAAAGCAGTAATATCAAGTTCTACAGATTGGAAATAGCATGATAACAGAAATAGCTACGGACTGGTAGTAAACTAGCATGTCAATATTACCAAACAAAGATAACGATCCTCGCGGGATCCAATAACTGGCTCACGGCCCACAAGTATACTCAACCACCCAAGAAGGGGGTGCAACGGCTCAAGAGTAGCCAATATCACAATATATAGTATGCAACCATCCGAGAAGGAGGTGCGACGGCTCAAGAATAGCCAATATCATAACACAATGCCAACAAGTCGGACTAAGCCATAGTCCCCAATCACAATCGACCCCGCACTCACATGAGAGTACGTGTCTCGCCGTTATACAGCGTCACAAAGTGGTATACCGGGGTTTCGAACCTACTGGTCATCACCCACATCTATTACTCACCTCAATACAGCGCGACGACTATTCTGCAATGCCCTTGCCACGAGAATCAAGCTCTGCAGGCGTAGAATATGATCAAATATAGTAGAAATATAACAAATTAGGCCTGTGGGACGATACCCAATCAATACAATTCGATTTACACCAAAAATGGCAAAGTTGCCAAAACCCGACTTTTGGTACGCTTCTCGCAAAATCCCGAAAGCCACATATTCGGAACACTCATCTCGATACGAGTCTAAGCATATCAATTTTACCAAATTCGGACTCCATTTGCCCACTCAAAACCTTAATTTTCTAAAGTTCAAGCCTAGGGTTAAATCTTCCATGAATCACCCCAAATTCCTCCATTTTCATGATATAATTGCATAATATTATCAATACTAATCATAGTTTAAGTCCATAGTTGATTACCCGATGATTTCCCTTGAGTTTCTCTTCAAAATTGCCCAAATCGCCTCCTTAAGCCGAGACCCAAATGTGGGAAATGTTTATGAAATTTTCTAACTTCTGATACAATTAACTCACTGGGATTTTCGCTTCTGCGGATAAAATTCCGCTCCTGCGAGTCCGCTTCCGCGAAAACATAACCACTCCTACGGTGACTATCACCTCTGCGCTCCAGAGTCTGCTCCTACGGACTCGCCCAGGCGATCAAGAATCTGCTTCTGCGGACTTTCCCCTTACTCATCAAGTCCGCTTCTGCGATCACCCACTCGCACCAGCGACGCCGCTTCAGCGGAAAAGATTCCACTTGTACGAATTCACTCGCCCCTGCGCCCCCTTGTCCGCTCCTGCACCGCTCTTCTGCGGAATGTTCCTCTTTTGCGACCAAGAATCCGCTCCTGCGGACACGCCTATGCGATCAATCACCCGCTTCTGCGGACTCTCCATTTCGCCTCTTGACCGCTTCTGCGGTCTACTCTTCGCCCCTGCGACGCCCCCTCAGCGGACATTTTTCCGCTTCTGCGAAGACAAGCGCTCCTGCGCCTTCTCGTCCGCTTCTGCGGACTCGCTCCTGCGCCCCCATTTTCGCAGGAGCGAAAACAACAGAACCAGAACACTTCCCTGCAATTTTCCATATTTTCTCCCGTTTAACCATCCAAAAACACCCCGAGGCCCCCGGGACCTCATCCAAACACACCAATATCTCCTAATACCTTATTCGAACTTGTTCCAATCCTCAAAACACGTCTAACAACATCAAAACCCATAATTCACATCGAATTCAAGCCTAAATTCCTTAAAACATTCCGAATTACACAATCAATCAAAAACCCGACTAAACAATGTCCGAATGATCTGAAAATTTGTGGACATATCCAAAATCACATAATGAAGCTACAGGAATTGTCGTAATTCCATTCCGACCCCCGGATCAAAATCTCACCTACCGTTCGGATTTCGCCAAAATTCAACCTTAGCCAATTCAAGCCTATTTCTACACCGGACCTCCAAATTCAATTTCGATTGCTCCCCTAAGTCACAAATCACCTCTCGGAACTAACCAAATCATCAGAATCCAATTTCGAGTCTTCTAACTAAATAGTCAACTCCGGGTTGACTTTCTATATTCAAGTTTCCTTCAAAAAGGCTATATGCCTCATTTTCAATCCAATTCACTCCTAACTCACCCGATAGACTCTAACACTGATATAAAAGCATAAGACATGAAATTACAACATAACAGGGTGGTAATTCCCGTAACGACGGGCCAGGTCGTCACATAAATGCTCTAACGCTAACATGTTGGCTTTGTTTTGCTCCTCTTTGCTACTTTCATTATTATCATACAGAGGGTGGTTAGTTTTTGGTACTTTGGCAATTCATCCATACAACATAATGTTAAAAAGCATGGAAGCCATGGCTGGCAAAGACTTGTACACAAGAGTTGTTGACCCGTCGAGGGAGGCTGAGATGTCGGAGTTTGAATTGAAAGATGAGGTCCAAAGGTTGAAACAACAGATGGCGGAGATGTATCAAGCCTGGATTAAGGGACATCCTCCACCTTCATTCCCTACTACCATTGACCTTTCTCCTCAATATGCACGATGTTTTATCCCTTACTACAATTACCCTGGCACTATCTCCCAAAATTTACATGCTCCACCAGCCAAAACAACCCCATACCCTGCTCACATATCTGCTCCTATTTTTGTAGCTCCTCCATCAGCTACTCTTCCTCGATCCTCTAGCGATACAGCATTCAAAGCTCCCAATGCCCAAGTAAAGAGACCCAAGGAATGTTTTAAGGAGTTTTGTTTCATATGGAACAAACAAGTCGCTGAGATCAGTTCTCTGATTGATATGAATGATGTTGCTGAGCCCCGCCAACGACATGATCGGTGAGCATTCCTGCTAAATGCTTTCAACCTCAATACCGACCCCATAAATATCCTCATACTCCAAATAATCCTCCCCAATGCTTCTTTCCTCCACAGAATCCTTAAAGGTATACCTCACTTTCGCAGTACTCTATCCACAATACACCACCATATGCTCCATGCTCACAAAATCTACAATGGCTTGCACCGCCTCCACAGACGTCTTGCCCACCTGTACAAGTATATCAACCCCCTACCCAAAAGAGGTTCCAACCAAAGCCGGAGTACAAACTGAGAAGGCAGCAGCAAAGAGAAAAGGTCTTTCACTCCAATCAGAGAATCCTACACAAGCTTGTTTGAAAGGTTAAAACAGTCTGGCCTGATTGAACCGTTCCTCGGCTATACTTCAGACCCATATGCAAAAGGTTTTGATCCTACTGTGCGGTGCATGTACCACTCCAATGTCCAAGGGCATAGCATTGAAGATTGTCGTGCTTTGAAAAGTGAGATAGAAAGAATAATTTAAGAAGGGATAATTGTGGTCCAGGATAGTGACACCCAAGACATTGCACAGAATCCTTTACATGCACATGATGATGCAAGCTTTGTGGGAAAGATGCATGGTGACATGGAGTTTGGGAAACCTCTGGGGAACTTGCTGACTGAAGTTAATGATATTGAAATTGGTGAAGGTCCCGGTAATTTTGATGTGCAATCTAGTGGCTAATATTTTGAGCTTGGTAATTAGAAAGACACTCCTTTCTTGGTTGGCAGGGAGGAGTTTTGGTGGTTTATTTTATTGTCGTTTCTGCTTGTCCGGGTTATTTCAGGGTTGTAATCTAAACATTATCATGTGGCTCAAACTCTTCTTCTTCTCATTTTGTCTAGTTTGTTTAGTTGTAGTAACTCGTAATGTTCTTTAGGATTGTTCCAGGGTTGCAACCCATGTATGTTTTTCTTGTTCTGCTCAAACCCTTTTCACCATCTGTCTAATGCAATCTCATGTTTTCTATTAGTTTTGGTCAGTTTTTGTTTAGGTTACTTTTTCTCTTATAGTTATCTTCATTCTAACTCAAGTGACCTGACATGCACGCATAATTCTCAGCCTTATCTTGAAAACTAGTCTGATCATAAAGCAATGACATATATTGAACATGAAAAAAGAGGAATTTGAGGAAACAAGTAAAGATTCACGCATTCTGATATAAACTAAAGTTTGAATTGAGTGAAACCAAGGCAGTAAGTCTGGAAATCAAGAGTTTGATAAGAAGCATACAACAAGGAAATGTATCTCAAGCAGTTTGAGGTAAATCAGTCAGTGTTGAAATACATTCTTCCACAGCAACGTAAGGTTGAATCAAGTTTGTTTTGAATTGGCAAGGATCATTCATTGGGACAAAGATATTGCCTGTCGGCACTTTCTGTTTGTGATGATACCATCAATAGATATTGTGCATGATTTCTTTGCTTATCTTCAATTGCACGCTTGTACTTGGCAGTTCTCAAAGTTTGGTATGACGAAGGCTTTTTATTCTGCTACCCAAATACTTTTATCCTTTGCTGTCCATTTTGAGCCTTAATTTTTTGTTTCGTACCCCTCTTTTGGAATCAGAAATAGAGTCAGGACCTAGAAATTAAAAATAAAAATAGAAAAAGAAGAAAAAAAGGAAATGAGTAAAAGAAAAAAAAAGACAAAAAAAGAAGAAAAAAAAAGGAAAAAGAAATAGTAACAAAAAGTTGTCTTTTGAACTACGTTCGACCTGATTCTTGTCACCACAAGATACGTAGGCATCCTTACGGTTCGGTCATACCAAATAAAATATTTCATAATCCCCCGAAATCA
Source organism: Nicotiana noctiflora (assembly GCA_032618575.1). Lineage (NCBI taxonomy): Eukaryota > Viridiplantae > Streptophyta > Magnoliopsida > Solanales > Solanaceae > Nicotiana > Nicotiana noctiflora. The sequence goes on along the minus strand of JASVEL010001565.1, from coordinate 66,561 downwards.
ATATTGGGGCAGATTTTTTAAGAAATCCCATTAAAGAAAAAATCCAAAAAATTCCCCAAACTTCATAAAACTGGGGCAGAAGTTTTAATTTTGCCAAAAGATCCGATTCCAAAAGTTGTAATTTTGAACCCTTTCATCTTGAATTATTTTGAGCCTTCATGCTACCCTTTCTTTCTAACCGTGTCCAAAAGCCTACATTACGGTCCAAAGAAAGACCTTCCGACTAATCATTGAGGATGCCATATCAAGTGTTGGTGAAAGTATGATCTCCCTGCATCATGGGTAATACCTTCGTTCTCACAACAATGAGAGAAAATGATAAAATGAGAGAGTCTTATAGGTGAAAACCCTCAGGGGCACCATAAAGCTACGGTGAGTTGAGAAAAAAAGCAAAATGAGAGAGGCTTGATGGTGAAAACCATTCAGGGCACTATTAGTCGACTGAGGATTGTGGGTCAAATAGGACAATTGAAGCACTGAAGCCCAGTTTCACAGCGAAGAGGTACAACAAGAGTTGAATATTAGACTTGCTTGAGAGATTAGGCCACTTAGTCCAAAGGTGCATGTCATGGTCATTAGGGTTGGTATCCACATCTGATTAGTTTCTACTTAGTAATTTTCTTGTTAAGTATCATCTCTTTCCCTTGTCCCTTATTTTGTTCCTCTCGTTTTGTTCAAGTTCCTTCTTGAGTTTGTTTGCTCAAAACAAGTGAGAAATGACTTTAAAATTTGCCACCAGCTTTCCAATTGCACAAAGCGGAGTTCGGCCATGCACATCACAATTGACATGATTTAGAATAAGAAGTATGGTGATAACTGAGGTTCAGGCAGTTGAGTGGATCTTGAATTTTGAGAAGATACCAAGATTCAGCAACTCTCAAAATAAAAACACAATGCAACAAGTGTATGTGAGAGATTCAGGTCAGAGGTTTTGTGGTCTAAATTCCAATCAAAGGGTCAAAGAACTCCTTGCTAGCCCGAAACAGCTAATCGGAATGAAACATGGCAATGGCAGAAGCAGACACTCAGCAATGATGCCACAAACTAACCACCACATTTTCAAACTAACCAGATTTTATTTGTTTGAAGATGGGGCAAGAAATGTTTTAAATCCACAGGGACCTCCCATGGAAAGTATGGTTCATGGAGCAAAATTCTATTCAGAATCCTCCAAGATGGGAGCGTGGCTCAAGTAAGTTCATTCTCAGTTTTCAGGACCCTACTGGATAGTGGGATTTAATTTTTAAGAGTTTTCAGGACCCTTATGGATAATGAGATTTAATTTAAAGTTCTGAGGACCCTCTTGGAAAATGGGATTAAATTTTAGAATTTTCAGAACCCTCCTGGATAATGGGATTTAGTTTAAAGTTCTCAGGACCCTCCTGGATAATGGTATTTAATTTTAAAATTTATAGGACCCTCCTGGATATATTTAGTTTAAAGTTATCAGGACCCTCCTGGATAATCGGATTTAATATAAAGTTCTCAGGACCCTCCTGGATAATGAAATTTAATTTTAGAATTTTCAGGACCCTCCTGGATAATGGGATTTAATTTAAAGTTCTCAGGACCCTTCTGGATAATGGGATTTAGTTTTAGAGTTCTCAGGACCCTCCTCGATAATGGGATTCAATTTTAGAGTTTTCAGGACCCTCCTAGATAATGGGATTTAGTTTAAAATTTTCAGGACTCTCCTGGATAATGGGATTTAGTTAAAAGTTCTCAGGACCCTCCTGGATAATGGGATTTAATTTTAGAGTTCTCAGGACCCTCCAAGATAATGGGATTTAATTTTAAGTTCTCAGGACCCTCCTGTATAATGGGATTTAGTTTAAAGTTTTCAGGACCATCCTGGATAATGAGATTTAATTTTAGAATTTTCAGGACCTTCCTGGATAATGGGATTTAGTTTAAAGTTCTTAGGACCCTCCTGGATAATGGGATTTAATTTTAGAGTTCTTAGGACCCTCCTGACTAATGGGATTTAATTTTAAGTTCGAAGGACCCTCCTGGATAATGGGATTTAGTTTAAAGTTCTCAGGACCCTCCTGGATAATGAGATTTAATTTAAAGTTCTCAGGACCCTCTTGGATAATGGGATTTAATTTTAGAATTTTCAGGACCCTCCTGGATAATGGGATTTAATTTAAAGTTCTCAGGACCCTCCTGGATAATGGGATTTAGTTTAAAGTTCTCAGGACCCTCATGGATAATGAGATTTAATTTTAGGTTCTTAGGACCCTCCTGGATAATGGGATTTAATTTTAGAATTTTCAGGACCTTCCTGGATAATGGGATTTAATTTTAAGTTCTCAGGACCCTCCTGGATAATGGAATTTAATTTTAGAATTTTCAGGACCCTCCTGGATAATAGGATTTAATTTTAGAATTTTTCGGACCTTCCTGGATAATGGGATTTAATTTTAGAGTTTTCAGGACCCTCCTGGATAATGGAATTTAGTTTAAAGTTCTCAGGACCCTCCTGGATAATGGGATTTAATTTTAGAGTTCTCAGGACCCTCCTAGATAATGGGATATAATTTTAGAATTTTCAGGACCCTCCTGAATAATGAGATTTAGTTTAAAGTTCCCAGGACCCTCCCGGATAATGAGATTTAATTTAAAGTTCTCAGGACCCTCCTGGATAATGGGATTTAATTTTAGAATTTTCAGGAACCTCCTGGATAATGGAATTTAGTTTAAAGTTCTCAGGACCCTCCTGGATAATGGGATTTAATTTAATGTTCTCAGGACCCTCCTAGATAATGGGATTTAATTTTAGATTTTTCAGGACCCTCCTGGATAATAGGATTTAGTTTAAAATTTTCATGACCCTCCTGGATAATAGGATTTAGTTTAAAGTTCTCAGGACCCTCCTGGATAATGGAATTTAATTTTAAAAGTTTTCAAAACCCTCATGGATAATGGGATTTAATTTTAGAATTCTCAGGACCCTCTTGGATAATGGATTTTAATTTAGAATTTTCAGGACCCTCCTGGATAATGGGATCTAACTTTCAACTCTGAGAGCTCTGTAGGTAGCATGATCCAATTAACATTCACATTTATGCCCGGATCCCAAACTGGGGCAGAAAAAATTTCTTTTGTTTTGTTGTAATATCAGGCGCCCACCTGGATAACGAGGGAAATCATTTCAGAAATCAGTTCATGCTAGAAGTAGCAGAAGCTCGCGGCAAGAATGCGAGTCAACAATCCGAGGTGATCAACATAAGTAATTTCAATCCAGAATAGAAAAAAAAAGAAAAAAAAAAAAAAAAGAAAAAAAAAAGAAAAGGGATGTGAGTCCAAAATGCAAAGGCCGAGACAAGAGGTGGATCGCTCAAGACATGACTAAAGTCACAAGAATTGTATGTCCGGTTTTGATCCGAAAACAGAAGAAAAATGAGCTAACACCTGCATCTAGCGAGCGTCAAGGTTCAGATCTAAAGTCTGCATGAAGAAACATTCAAGACTTAAGATCAAGCTTCAGAAGACTTATAGATAGGAATCTTGTAACTCATAGTTAACAGGTTTAGTTAGTCTTTTTCATTTTTTGATTTTGATGTAATAACAGGACCGTGGACCGGGATCTCGATGGCACCTCGACCGGCTCTCCACCTCGGTACACTCCATCATCTCATTCACTTATGAACTACACGTGGCCCCATTCCTCTATAGCCGAGGATATGTAGGCAGCTCAGATACTAGAGCTCGGTCACATTCTCTTTTCTTCTAGTTTGTTTCTCTGAATAAGGGTCGGGTCAAAAACATGTCTTGTCGTTCTTTGTCTGAAAATACTTTGTATTTTCAGTCAAAGATGGGCAGCTATAGACAAGTAATTTTTTACCTTACCCAAAATTTAACCCATTTCAGCATAAAATATTTAATTTAGGCTAATATAGTTATTTTCACTAATTTTGACTTTTTATATAATTTTAAGAACAAACTGAAAATTACAAAAAAATAGTTTCATATTTTTCTACTTAACTCGAGTATTAGATATTTTTAGGAGGATATATTATTTTGAACTTATTTTTTTTGTTTTTATATAATCCTTGAAAATGCCAAAAATAGTTTCAACTTTCATTTTTAGTTTTTATTTTAATATTAATAATTTATCAATTCCAATTAAAAGTTTTTATATTTCGGAGGTATTTAAAATTAGATTTTTAGCTTACTGTGGCCCAATTTTATAAATTTCGGAGCCCAATTATATGAGCCCAAATATGGAAGCCCAACCCTTAACCCATAACCCCCCCCCCTTTTCTTCTTCATAAACAAGACACATTAGAAAACCCTAGTCTCTGGACCCTGAAGAAAAACAGCCGCCACCCATGGAGAACCCCATCTCCTCATCTCAACACCACCATGAACACATACACAACACAAAACCTTGAACTCCCATGGCTTCATCTTCTTCAGACAAAAACAAACCTAGCAGAGAAGAGACCAGCCGCCACCCCCCAATCTCCAAAAGCTACTGCTATCTTCGCTAGCCCCCCAGCAAAGAACGCCAGCCGCCAGCGACTCCAAGAGACAGCAGCACCACCCATGTCCGCCCTCACCAAAACTCCATAACCACCATAACAGCAACCCCGTATCTTCTTCTCCAGCGGACAACTCCAGCAACTCCAACCAAACAGACCCTGAAGCCGCCGCTGTCATCTCTGGCCAAATCCCCATCGCCCATTTCTACCAAAAGCTGCCGGAAAACACTTCTACAAACCACCATCCATCTCCAGCAGCCTCTCTCACCACCAGAACTCACCAAAGACAGTAGCAATGGCCGCCCAATTGTCGAAAACCAGTGGTTACCAGATCTCTTAAAACCTAAAGAACACACAAAAAATCCACTTCTGCTTCTTTTTAATTTCGAGTTTGAGACCACTTTCGGACAGAAATTTCAGAGAAAATGGTGAGAAAGATCTAAGAAGAATCAAAGAACTGTTTCTTCATTTCAATTTCGAATTCTTTTTTTAAGACTTGGATTTCGAATATAGAAGTTGCTTGAATCGATTCTATTCTTAGCTGTTTGGTTATTTGTTCGAGGCCCGAGTGATCGAGTTGCCGATATAAGTGTTGTTCGTAGCCCTTGGTTCCAGTTTCCGGTGGTCCAATTGTACCTATCACAGAGTTTCCACGGGTATCATTTTTACGACTTTTAGCCATCTGCTTGTATTGATTGGAGGTTCTTCATTAATCTATTAAGGTGGTTCAACTTTGAGGTTCAATTCTTTATCTATCTCATATTCTTTTTGATATTATGTGATGTTTTGGTGAATACTAATCTGCTACGATGCATGTTTAGCCATTATTAGGATTCTTATATATCTTAAGTCACCAATTAACTTTATAATTGCTTTTATCACCTGAAGTTAAGCAAGATATAGCTAGGAGAAATAATTTCATGTGATTAGATTGAACCAATGACTGGGTATCGTCATCTTGCATTGGGTTTAAGCTCGATATGGTTTAAAAATGGATTTTGGATTTTTTGTTTCACTATTTACCCGCTAGGAGCATGTTTAGGCCGACAACACCGGGGTAGGTAAGCCTTAGGATTATTGTTAATATCGAGGTGAGAGGTCGCTTCTGTAGTAAACTTTATCCGGGGAATGCCCCGTGCATTTGTATATATTATTATCCGGGGTATGCCCCAAAGAACTATGTAAATATTTTGGAGGCCTTGGCGAATGTGGTGGAGCGGCCGTAGTATAGCTTGGCTTAAGATTTTTCTTTTATTTTCATTTTCTTTCATTTAGGTTGGGATGACCTCGAGTCTCATGTGTGTTTATTTGCTTTTTGTTTTGTGATTTTACCTCAACTCGAATATTTTAATAGCCGATTTGATCAAGTGCGCAACCGTACTAGTTACGGGATTTGGGAAGTGCCTAACACCTTCTCCCCGAGTCGAATGAACCCCCTTACTCGAATCTCTAATGTAGACTTAGTTTTTAGAGTCTCAAGTGTTTTGAAACGAAAAGAATTATTTTTAGAAAAAACGGTGGCCTGACACACCGAAATTAAATGTCAGGTGGCTACTCTGAGTTAATCCTTTTGAACACAAATTTTTGTCACTTTCAAAATTAAAAATCCTTTTCAAGCTTTTTACTAAATTCTTTTATTCATTTAAGAGGGTTTAGTGGGAGGTTTTGGTAAAAAAAAAAGGGTGTGACAAATATACCCTTTAGGATTTTGTGATTAGCATTTTGTTTCCAAAGTATAAGTCTAGGTATAAGTACCGTAGTGTAAAGCATATTGTTATGTAAAACCGTGTCGCAGCTTTAGATATTTTGTTATAGTTTAGAAACCACGTCTATAACTTAACTAAATTTTAGTTTGATTTAAGTGATTAACATAGTCCCAAAATACATGTTGTTACCGTGCCTTCATTAGAAACGGGAATTTAGGAGATATTTCTATAAACCTTTGCCCAAGTCAAAGAAAAGGTGAATGGTTGTGTCTCTGCTCCTTTTATCACCACAATGAAATATATGTTTCCTTATGATAATGATACCATGAATTATGATCTTTATATGGACTTTATAGGAAATTGATTAATGAGCTACAAGCTTGAATTATAGGTGCAAATGCTGAAATTTTGTCTTTTCCCTGTGATAATAGAACTACTGATATTCAGCTTATTTCGTTATTTCTATGGCCATTAAGGAACATACTCGTTTAGTTCTTGTTTGAGAAGACACCTTTATTCTAATTTGTGTACTGGATGGAGAATGTATTTTTTGGATAGTCTTTAGCATGCTTAAGTCTTGAATTATTTCTTTACATGAAATATGCTAGTTTATAGAATATGGATTTGAATGGTAGTGTGGTATCATTTTACTTATTCTGTACTTATAGGTAAGAAGCAGATTTTCTTTTATTTCTAACTCCTCTCTTTTTATTTTCTTTGTCTTGCATGAACATCGGAGCCGAAGAGTTTCACAATGAGACTCAATGATGTCGTTGTTGCATAGAGACTGCACATCTTCATCTTCTCCACTTCTTACATCATATGCCCATAAATATAGAAAAGAAAATCATCTGGGTGTTGAACACGACTCTTGAACCTTCCTTTCTGCTTCGTTTATTTGCTTATTCATTTGTGCGATTAACTGATGTTTTATCCTTCAGCCATATGATTGACTGTTAAGATTTTAATTTACTACAGAATCATAGTCAAGTCTTACTTATTAGTGCAGATTTTTACGATGAAAATACTCATTTTTCACATAGCACTTACACCTAATTTAAACTCTTAGAGTTGCGACATGCGTTAAATACTAAGTATTAAGTCCGGCATGGCATTATAAAATCAAATATATTTTTTTGAACTACTACTTCTCTCCGATCTACCGACTTTATAAGATAACTCTGCTTTGAATATTTTCTTAAGAATCAAAACCAATAGTATTTCGGAGTGCATAGAAGCTACCGTCTTCTTTTTCTTTTCCTGTTACATATATTTAAGATGGCATAGTTTACCTTCTTTAAAAATATTTTAAACTAATAGTTACTCGTTTGATTTCTCTTTTAAAGAGTTTGGATTTAACATATTAACATAGATTGACTTTGGGATAATGGTTGAACGAGAGCTCGTATCAGTTTAGGAAATTATTTTCTCAAAACTTGATTAAGAGTTCAAGTACACTACTGTTTGAGCCTAAACTAACGTTACCATACTGATTTTATATACATTTAGTCACTTGTTTATTCTTTTTTTTAGAAACTAATGTATTTTTATACTTAGCCTTAATTAACCTAAGTTTAGCCGGTTAACCGTATTAACGGATCATATAGGGTGCTTTAATAACCTTAGAATCCTTACGCATAATCTTAAGGTTAAGCAGACCTTAAAATAAAGTTAATTTTAAGCACTATTTAGCTAAAATTGGTGTCCTAATTCATCGTTAAAATAATTAGGTGTTGACTACATTTAATTAATTAGACCTTCAGAATTACCAATATGTTATACTCTAGTTTGACCCGTGTTAAAATGTGGTATAACAAGAACTGCACGGGTTGGTTTAGTAGTCTGGTGTAGCCTCGTCACTACTTTGCCAGGATTAGGCCAGGTACTTACCAGCACATGGGGTGTGTTGTGCTGATGCTACGCTCTGTGCATCTTTTTGCACAAATCCAGGTGTTGGAGCAGCATTTGAGTAGCAGTAGCATTTTGGGAGAGAGCTTCCAAGCTAGGGATATTCAAGGTAGCCTTGCTGACGCCCGCATGCTCGGAGTCCTTTCTATTTCATCCAGTTTGTTATTATTATACCATAGCAGACAGTTCTATGCTTCATTCGAACCTTGTATTTAACATTCTCTAGACGTCCGTGAGTATTGTGACACCAGTCTTGGGTAGAGGATTTGTTAAATTTCCGCATTTCTTTCAGTAAATTATATTTGAGACTTTCGCTTTATTGTTAATTGCTTTATTGTTGTTAATATTGTTGATGTTCGCTAAAGAGGTATTTGATAATTGGCTTGCCTAGCTCCCATTACTAGGCGCTATCAGGACTCCCAAGGGTGGGAAATCCGGGTCGTGATATGTTCTTATTTGACAAAATTCTGAAGTTAGAGCTATGTAGCATTTCTCTGTCTTAGCTTGTGATGCATGGGTTTTCGGGTCTTGGATTAGATATTTTTTCGAGACTTATATATATATAGTGTATGCCGAATGGCACATTTAATACTATCATTACTTTATTTCTATTTTTAAACCATTTTATTTTTTGCAAGTTTGGTTATCTTCCGGAAATTTAGGCTTACCTAGTCATACAGACTAGGTGCCTTCACGGTGGTTCACGGAAGGCGAACCGGGGTCGTGATAACTTTTGAGTCCTAGAATCGGCATGACACAATTTTAGGAGGAGATTTTCATAACAAACTATTGGGTAAATAATTTTGATCCACTTTTGATTATATTACATAATTATTTATGAGATTTAATATATAATAATAATATTTGAATAGAAATATTGCGAATTTTTGATAATATTTTGAAAAATAAAATTTGTGATTTGAGAGTTGAATTAGACTCAAATTTAAAAACCAAATACATATAAGGATTTGTGGGGTTATGGGTAGTTTAGATATACCCTTTGACTCAAATTTTGACTGGACATGCTAGGGGTTGACTTTTGTTCACTTTTGGTTTATTGTGTAAAGCCCTTAGCTTTATTAATTGAAATTGATTCCTCTTGCATGTTTGATGATATTAAGTCAATTTTTTGGTAGAATTTAAGCCGAGTGGAGGTAGATTTTAAGGAAAGGCTATTTTTGAGTGTAGAATTAGCCTAATTGAAGTAAATATCTTGACTAACTTTGTATTGAAGAAACTACACCCAGGACTTTTTTTATTTGCACTACTTGTATTCTGTGAAAAGATATATACATGAGGTGACGAATGTGTATACGGGCTTATGTGCGGTAACTGATCGAATTAGACTTTTAGGCTATTAATATTCTTTGATTTAAAATTGGTGTTATATGAAATGCATTCCATTGTTGATTTACTTTTCGCACTCTTGTTGTTGTTGAAATTCTTGTACACATTGTTGTTGAGTTGTGGGCTATCTATTATTGTGACATTTGTATTAGTGGTTGAGAAATATTATGGCATATGGGAATATTGTGTTGTGATTGAGATGTGAATGCGTCGACTTAAGGGTGTGTATATTGATGCGTATGCGGCCAAATAAGGGGGGCTTATGCGTGTGGTGAGTAAGAAAAATACTTCATTATGATGCACAAGCGGCGAGATAAGGAGGCCAAAGCACGTGAAGCTATTTTAGGAAAAATGTTTAAAAATGTGAAGCGCATACGACATCATAATGGCAAATTACAAATTGTGATTATGAGGTGTGGTACCTCATGGTGATTCTTCTTGTTATCCTTATGTTGAAATGGCTCAATGATTAGAGCATATCATTGTTTCCTTAACTGTTTTCACACTGTATTTTTCTTATTTTGGTTAATTTGTCGTGTTATCAAATACGTACCTTTTTGTTATCATCTATTGATTATGTTCTCCGTTGTTAGCTCTTTATTGAAATTCTTCACAGGTTATATGTCTAGTGAGTGTCTTGACTTAAACCTCATCACTACTCAATCGAGGTTAGTCTTGATACTTACTGAGTAGCATTTGTGGTATATTCATACTACATTTTTATATATTTATGTGCATATCCATGTACCTCGGATCGTGCAGTAGGGGAGAGAGTTGAGCTACAGTTGCAAAGACATAAAGGTATGCATGTTATTCCACTCGCAGGCCTCAGAGACACCTTCCATCGTCTTTCCTTATTTGTCTTATTTGTATTCCAAAATATTGATGTATTTTTTATTTCTAGTGTACTTACAGTAGAGCTTATGACCCCCTATTGTCGGTTTTGGGGGTGTATGATTATTATATTCCGCTATTGGTGCTATGCCTTTATCAATATATGTTTTACTAGTTGAAATGGTTTAATTATGTTGATTCATTATGTGTTAGACTTACTCACGATCCTTAAGATAGAATTTTGGATCGTGACAAAGAGTTATTGCGACAGTTTTGAAAGAACAAGGAACAACAAGGATGCAGTTGGTTGTTTTTTTGTTGGTAAATTTTCAATAAGGGTCTATTTGAAAAGTCACCGAGTAAATGGAATTGGTGTAATTGCATAGTTGTGTAATTAGGGCGACCTATTTGTTTGTTATAGTATAGTTACAATGTAATTATAAATTTACTGTTTGGTTGCACAAGTGTAATTACACAGTTAAATTAAATTCTAAATGAATAATTACCAAAATTTAAAAGTTAATATAATAAAAATATGCCTATAAAATTTTATAAGTATAAACAATATTATATTTGGTACTTAAGATAATATTTTCGTGAATATACATTAATTAGTAATCATATATTTATAACTAATGTTGTAAAAATAATTTATAGATTTTTCAATTAATAGTATTTAGTTTAGATACTTACAAAAATTTAAAATATATATTTTGTAAGAACATCATGGAATTTATGTTTGATAAATTAAATTAATTTTTATCCATATAATTTCATAGATTATTCATGTTTGACAAAACTAATCTATCAGTTCTAACTAAAAAATGAACAACAAGTAATGTGAGCCAATACTACTAAAACAAATAAATTAGAACAATGAATATAACACAATTTTAAAATCCAAAAAAAAAAAAAAACAATTTAACATATTTCAAATTCCAACATATTAATGGTATGCTCTGCTACAACTTACGATTAGGAAACATAATAAGTATATATAACCACATTCAACAATGAAGTTTCACTTTAATTGCATTACTCATTATATGTTAAGTTTGTTAATGACTTATTATTTATAATATTATGAGGTGTAGTTTAAAAAAATAAAATGAAATATAATCAATTATACGGAATCACAAGAAGTAAAGGTAGAGAAACAAAAGATAATAATGTTATAGAAAAATATATTTTAAAATTTCAAAAGAAAAAAAGTAAAAGTAAAATTTAAAAAGTGAAATAATAGAAATAAAAAGTTTTAAAGAAAATAAATAAAAATAAAAATAAAAGGCAAGAAACTAAAAAGCAACATTATAATTATACGACGTAATTATCACCAATTTTTACCCCTTTGAGAATTGGAAATTTTAATTACACCCCTCCAATTACACACAACTTCATACTGACCAAATAATTATTTGACCGAACAAATATATCAAAGTGTATAAATACACTCAACCCCAATTCCTATAGGTAGCTTTCCAATCAAGATCTAACTATACTTTGGATCAGTTCCAATTCATTATAACTTCATTAACTATGCTTAAGTGAGAGAAGTCCTTACGTAAAGACATATCACACATCAAATAATTTGGTGTAATCATCGGGAGTAAATAAATTTTTATCGTACCTCCTCAGTCTTAATTTATGTGATATTTTTTTTTAGTTTGTAAAAATTGATAACTTTTTATATTTGAAAAAATATTAAAACTTCTAACTTTTTATTTTACCTCGAATAAAATAATTTATAAACGCAGAATTTTCTAGGACTTGTTTCAGACAATAAGTTTAGTAAATTATATTTTTTAAAATTTTGTGCTCGGTCAATTAGCAACCTCACTTAAATTTGGATGGAAAAAATAATAATTTATAAGAGTTTTGAGTTTATAATCTATTTAAAATGAAGATAGATACTACATTTTTTTCTTAAAGATCAGACTATAGAAATGTAAACACGTTTACATGATCATGTTTATAGGAGTAAGCTGTATGGGTCATAATTTGATCCCATGACAGATTGACTGTTCCTTTCAACTAGTACAAACATAATAGGCGCCAAGATCGCCTCAACCGAGAATACTATCCGTATCCGCCCAAAGCCTTGACTGGGGTCGATACTTTCCGGTTATATCCGAAATAACCCCCTAATGTGGGCCCGATCTCCAAGAAAGTCAACTCGTACAGCAAACGTCTATAAATACAAGGGCAGACATCAGAAAAAGGGGTTTCACACTCTCCCCATGGGGGCTCTAAGAAATACAGAGTAAAACACAGAGTGAGGACCCAAGACAAAAAATAGAATCACGGTAGATCGATCAAAACATTGTTATAAAGATCTGAACCTCTTCATGGAGAGGCAGATTAATCCATTATCATGAATAAAGATCACCGATATTTTCTATTATCCATACAATTATTTCTATTATCTTTCCCTTATCAAATTTTATATATGTTACGACTTGCTATGATTGGCCCTTCATTTTCATTGATTGTTTTGAATTCATAAGTGCTTGCAAATATTTATAGTCAAACAATTTGATGCCGTCTGTGTGGATTTCCTAGCAAGATCGTGTAGCTCTTCTTGCAATCAAAAGAAAAGGGAAAACATCAAGAAAGGGGAAAACAATCCGATCAGACCCAGCCTGATTTACCTCGTCCACACGCTTAATTTCAGGCCACGTTTCTTTGCCGAATTAATTACCTCAGTTGAATTAACACTCGGGCTACAAGCCCGCGACTCAAAAGAATCAACAAGGTTCAACTACGGTTGAACTGGGACTCAAGCCATGAACCTTCGCCGAATTAATTCAACCTCAGTTGAATTAACACTCGTGCTACGAGCCCTCGACTCAAAAAAAATCAACCAAGTTCAACTATGGTTGAACTGGGACTCAGGCTACGTGCCTTCGCCGAATTAATTCAAACTCAGTTGAATTAACACTCGGGCTACGGGCCCTCGACTCAAAAGAATCAACAAGGTTTAACTACGGTTGAACTGGGACTCAAGCCATGAGCATTCGCCGAATTAATTCAACCTCAGTTGAATTAACACCCGGGCTATGAGCCCTCGACTCAAAAGAATCAATAAGGTTCAACTACGGTATAATTGGGACTCAGGCCATGAGCCTTCGCCGAATTGATTCAACCCCAATGGCATTAACATTCGGACTACGATCCCTCGACTCAAAAAGAAATCAACAAGGTTCAACTACAGTCAAACTGGGACTCAGGTCATGTGCCTTCGCCGAATCAATTCAACCTCAGTTGAATTAACACTCGGGCTACAAGCCCTCGACTCAAAAAAAAATCAACAAGGTTCAACTACGGTTGAACTGGGACTCAGGCCATGTGCCTTCGCCGAATTAATTCAACCTCAGTTGAATTAACACTCAGGCTACGGGCCCTCGACTCAAAAGAATCAACAAGGTTCAACTACGGTTGAACTGAGACTCAGACCATGAGCCTTCGCCGAATTAATTCAACCTCAGTTGAATTAACACTCAGGCTACAAGCCCTCCACTCAAAAGAATCAACAAGGTTCAACTACGGTTGGGACTCAGGCTATGAGCCTTCGCCGAATTAATTCAGCCTCAGTTGAATTAACACTCGGGCTACGAGCCCTCGACTCAAAAAAATCAACAAGGTTCAACTACGGTAGAACTGGGACTCAGGGCATGTGCCTTTGCCGAACTAATTCAACCTCAGTTGAATTAACACTCGGGCTACGAGCCCTCGACTCAAAAAAAATCTACAAGGTTCAACTACGGTAGAACTGGGACTCAGGCCATGAGCCTTCGCCGAATTAATTCAACCTAAGTTGAATTAACACTCGGGCTACGAGCCCTCGACCCAACAAAAAAAAATCAACAAGGTTCAACTATGGTTGAATTGGGACTCTGGTCATGAGCCTTCGCCGAATTAATTCAACCTCAGTGGAATTAACACTAGGGCTACGAGCCCTCGACTCAAAAAAATCAACAAGGTTCAACAATAATCAAACTGGGACTCGGGCCATGTGCTTTCGCTGAATCAATTCAACCTCAGTAGAATTAACACTCGGGCTACGAGCCCTCGACTCAAAAAAAAATCAACAAGGTTCAACTACTGTTGAACTGGGACTCAGGCCATGTGCCTTCGCCGAATTAATTCAACCTCAGTTGAATTAACACTCGGGCTACGAGCCCTTAACTCCAAAGAATCAACAAGGTTCAACTACGATTGAACTGAGATTCTGGCCATGTGCTTTCGCCGAATTAATTCAACTCAGTTGAATCGACACTCGGGCTGTGAGCTCTCGACTCAAAATATTGAGCAAAGGTTCGACGATAGTTGAACTGGACTCAAACCATGCGCCTTTGCCAAATTAATTCAACCTTAGTTGAATCGACACTCGAGCTACGAGCCCTCGACTCAAAATATTCAGTTAAAGTTCGACAACAATTGAACTGAGATTCTATCCATGAGCCTTCTTCGAATCAATTCAACCTCAGTCGAATCGATACTCGGGCTATGAACCCCCGACTCAAAAACACTCAATCTATGTTTAACGACAAATCAAGCTGGGGCCTTGGCCGCGAGCCCCTGCCAAATTAATTCAACCATAGATGGTCCAGTATTCGGGCTATGAGCCCTCGATCCAGGATAATTGACAACAGCCGAACTGAGGGAAAACGTAAATGAAGCAAGCAGTAATAAAGCAACATGAAAAGGGGAATTCCCTCTTTAATTTAGAGGAACAGTTGTGGGCCACGTTCGTCCATCCCAATTCAAACTTTGTCCGAAAAATAAAAAATAATAAAGCGGAAAAGAAAGGAGAAAAATAACAATGCACAAAAACAACCGTCAAGAAAATCATCAACTAATCAGTTTTCACTCAGGGCCATCAGTACCATCGCTCGCGCCAGTCGCACCGTCACATGCCCTGGCTGCCTCACCACCTGTTCCGCCCTCGCCATCGCCCGCAGCTCCTATGTTATTACCAACTCCAGCCAAACTCCCAACGGCACCGTTATCAATATCGAGCGTCGCAACATCAAAGCCGCACTCCTCGCGAGCCTCCCGTGCCCTCTCGCGCGGCCCTTCGAAAATTTCTTCAGAAATGATACCGGCCTCGAACAGGTGCTTGTATATATCTCGTTGGGCCTCAGCATAATCCCAAGCCTCATGGGAACTACCCATAAAAGCAGATTGATCCTGAATGCGCCTGTTCTCTTGCTCCAGGATCGTAATTTGCCCCGCTGCATCCTGAGCGTTCCGCTCCCGAAACCTAATCTGCTCCTTAAGGCTGCCCTCTCTGAAGGCAGCAACAGTACTCACCAATGACAATTGGGAATCATTGGCACAGATAACCCCCTGAAGCTCGTCCGCCCGGGCAGAGGCTTCGGCCAACCTACGCTTCAAGGCGGCTACTTCTCCCTCTAGCGCGGTGACCTTCCCGCTCCACTCCGAGGTAACCTCTGTCACCTTGGTCAGACACAAGCGCTCGCTCTTCAATGGCGCCCTCCGCCCAGCCTCAAGTTCGTCGCTCATCCGACGTAACTGATCTTCTAGGGCCTCTACACGATCGAGCGCCTGACTCATCTGCAACTCTTTCCTCGCCAGCTCTTCAACTATTGCCCGATTACGGGGATCAGTCCGTATGCGTTCGCTAAGCTCCCTACACATGTTTCGGTACCGACGACACCTATAAAAAATGCATAGAAGCACCCTGGACCGAACATTGGCCCGACGGAGGCTCTCTACCTGCAACAAAAACGTCTGCAAAACAAAACAAATAAATGAAGGAGTCATACAATGATACATAAGCTCATAAGAAATGGGAAATGAGGTACACACAAGCAAATAGTCACCCTGAAATACATACCCTTATTCCCAACACCGCCACCTCGTTCATCAATCCAACATCCGGCACCCCCCTCAGCGACTCGTTCTCAACCGTAGAAAATAACTGACCAAGCTGCGGCACCAAAGCAGAATCCCTTAGCAACAGGTTCTCGTTCAAAGGAATCTCAATTACACGCGGCCTCCCATCCGGATGGACTGCCGCATTCGTGATCCCGTCACGAAACATGCGGACGTCTTCAGAGTCCAAATTAGAGTCGGATGTGGATCTCTCTCCCGCCGCCACCACTTCCGTCGAAGGAGTACTCAATCCGCCAATATCTACAACCACCCGAGAAGGTTCTCCCATCTTGAAAATATGAGTAGAAGAATGAGCGGTATGGGCAGCACTCCCCGCTCGATCCTCTCAAGCCTGAGCCTCATCTTCTCCTGGCCCGTCATCTGGGGCGTTGTCCGCATCCACATTCTCCCTTGCCCCGGAGGGGGGGGGGAGGAATTCATGTTTATCACATCAATAGAAGTAGGTCGAGCCACTGATGGGGCCGAGGGGGGATGATCCTATGCCTAATTAAAGGCCTATCCTCCTCGTCACAAGAAGGCGAACCATCCCGCGGGCGAACAGTCCCCGACAGACCTCCGCCACAGATTAAAGGGCGCACGGGAGACGGCGCCGCAGAAGATTGGACCGAGGCGGCCCTAGGCACCTAGCTCGGCGTCGGCGCAACAAAAAAATCTGGCAACCACACCAGGCTGCCGAATACTAATTAGGGAGCCCTGCCGTGGTACACCCTCCCTACAAATATAGAATTGGATCAGTCCCAGGTCATAGCAACGATCAGAATAAAATACACACAAAGTGGGCAAACCTCCTACCTACAGCAGGCCCCCAGCCATATCTCCTCCAGAAAGATGACCACGAACGGACCCCCTCAGTATGCAGGAGGACAACTTCAAGCCATCCGCGCAAACCGATGAATAAAGATGGGGGTGACCTATCGACTATAGAAATAACAACGAAAATAGTGACCATCTGAAAATAAAGAAAGGGAACGAAGTCGACCCTATCAAAGAAATGCAGTATAACTTACGCCTATGATTCCAAGTCTCTGCAAATTTGCGAGAGGGTGCCACCAAATGCCCAGTCTGAATATAGAAAAATTGTTCAAATTGACGAGGCTCGACCTCGTCATCTAGAGTAGCCGTCAAACCCTGCGACCCGTGCGGAACCATTCAGATCATACTCCCTCGAACTCGCTAGGGGCGTATAGAGCAAGCACGTGCTGCAACATAACAGTCCGGCCAGCCAACTGCACGAATTCAGCAACATCGGCAGGAGCTTGTACAGAGATGGGGTAAGCTGCCCTGGACACACATTGTAATATTGACAAAATCAACTACCAGGTTTAGAAGAGGGACCCTGAACCCCAGTTTGAGAGGATAAAAATAAAATACACAGTACCCGGCATGGTCGGTGTGGACCCGCTCCTTCGGCCGGGCTAGGACGATATCAACATGAGAAGGTATGAGCCCTTATTCCCGTAACTGGGTCATACTTACTTCCCCCAACGGGGCTTCATCTACTGGGTCATCTCCACCGTTAGCGATGAAATCCACCGCTAAGCTCCCAGCTGCAGGGAGAATTTCATTTACCGATGGAACCCTCTCGGTCTCATTTTGATCGCCATCCACGAGCACCGGAGATAGTCATTCGATCACCAGAGGGCTAACCGGTGCCACTGTTGGAAGACCGTCACGAGAGGAAGAAACGACCATTGATCAAAGTCACTTAAAAGACAGGAGAAGAGTGGTGGATTCAACTGATAACGAATAACAATGTTTCGTAGAGAAGAAAGAATCTATGAAGTTCACCAGAAATGAGAGTTGCAAATAAACCAGGGAGTGTTGAGAATCAAGTACCCCAAACCATCTTATAGGCAACCAAATCGAATCTCGGGAAACAGACATGCACCATTAAATGCATAATCCAACCGTCAAAAAATGGTTCAATTCTACCGAAACAGCCACCACCACGATTAAGACCAAAGTGCATGCGTCAAAGTCGTGGTCACCACCTCAGATACTACATAAACACAAACGCCTCATCGGTCGAGGTGACTAGACCCTGCGTCCCCAAAGTCCTTACGGACGAAACATATCCTAACTCATGATTACGTCGTACCGACCATTTCCATTCGCCAAGAATATTCACACACGAGCTCGTACCCCCATCATACGAAAGGAAATAGTGATATGGCATCATAAGCAATTATCATCCCCCCTCTCGCCCGGAAAGGGGTCGTTCTTCAATTGATCATATCCGCTTACGAGGGTCTACCTCGAGGCGACCATGATAAGCGGAGGGACTAACTGTATGGGTCATAATTTGATCCCACGACAGTCAATCAGATTGACCGTTTCTTTCGACTAGTACAAACATAACAGGCGCCAAGATCGCCTTAACCGAGAATACTATCCGTATCCGCCCAAAGCCTTGGCTGGGGTCGATACATTCCGAATATATCTGAAATAACCCCCTAATATGGGCCCGATCTCCAAAAAAGTCAACTCGTACAGCAAACGTCTATAAATACAAGGGCAGACATCAGAAAAAGGGTTCCACTCTCTCCCAATAGGGGCTCTAAGAAATACAGAGTAAAACACAGAGTGAAGACCCAAGACAAAAAATAGAATCACGGTAGATCTATCAAAACATGGTTGTAAAGATCTGAACCTCTTCATGGAGAGGCAGATTAATCTGTTATCATGAATAAAGATCACTGATATTTTCTGCAGTCCATACAATTATTTCTATTATATTTTCCCTTATCAAATTTCAGATATGTTACAACTTGCTATGATTGGCCCTTCATTTTCATTGATTATTTTGAATTCATAAGTGCTTGCAAACATTTTGAGTCAAACATAACCTAAATTCATAATTTCTAACGTATCTATAAAGCTGAAAAGTCACAATGGTAATGAAATGTAGGCGTTGTTTGGTAGAATGTATTAGTGAAAATAATGTATGTCTTAGTTTTTGGTATTACTAATTTCTTGTTTGGTATGTTTTTTCAATTTATGTATTACTAATACAAATTAGCTATACAACCAATTTAATATTATCATATGTATAATATAACTAATACATAGCAAATCGTGGTAATAGCAATACCAAGTTTATTAATACAAGCATTAACATATTTAAAGATAAAATTATTCTTAAAATCTGTTAAAGCTAATGAATATGAAGGATATTTTTATAAAAAGCTAATTTTCTTAAAAATTATATAATGTATTTTAATTTTTTATATACCATACTAAACACTCAATAAAATATAATTTGTGTATAAATATTATACTCCCTCCGTTTCAATTTATGTGAACTCATTTGACGGGATACGGAGTTTAAGAAAAGAAAGAAGATTTTTAATCTTGTGGTGCAAAATGATGCACTTTTATTTTGTATGACTATAAATTATTGTATAAATGTAAATTGTTTTCCAAATAAGGAAAATATTATACTTCATCCGTTTCAATTTATGTGAACTCATTTGACTGGGTACGGAGTTTAAGAAAAGAAATAAGATTTTTTATCTTGTGGTGTAAAATGATGCACTTTTATTTTCTATGACTATAAATTATTGCATAAATATAAATTGTTTCCAAATAAGGAAATCGATCATTCTTTTTTGCACGAACTAAAAATAAAATAGGTTCACGTCAATTAAAATGAAATGAGTATTACTAACACATATATTATTATTTCTTCTATTATTAATATACATTATTCAGCACTATTTCTAAACACGCTATCGAACGAGAGAAAATGTTTCCATGTGAACAGGCTATTGCCAGGCGTACAAGACGTCACTATAAATATTAAACACGCCAACTTTTTTCCATTCTCATGCTTACTGAAAAGTAATCTCAGAAGACCCTCTTTCACTTTTTACCTCTCTAAGCCAAAATATTCTCATTTTTTCAACAAATTAAGCAATAACAGTGAATGCTCTCACAGGAGGGAGCACATGATTTACTGACTACAAACCAGTAAAAAATTTCCACTTTACTCCATTAATTACCTCCACATGTTTATTAAACTTTAGGGTTGAAAAAGAAAGAGAGAGTGAGATAGAGGAAAAGAAAAGGTAGGAATAGAAAAGGATAGCATGGTGCTTTAAATATAGTGCCATAATACTTGGCACTATACATTAACGGCACAGTTAATATTAATGTATAGTGCCAAATATTGTGGCACTATATATAAAAATATTAGCTTTTTTTCTCACATATTTATATATTTTGAATCCAAAAGAATAACAATTGAGTTAATTCTGAACTCCTCCTATGAACAAGTCAGGAAAAGAACCGACACATAAAAGTTTATTTTATACAATTTTACCTTATATTTATATAAAACGATTATGTTTACTGTTGGAACCCATAATTTTGATCATAATTCAACAAACTTTATGGTTTTTTGAAGTATAAAAGGAATTAAAGTAAACTCCTTTTTTTTTTTTTGCAGGCTTGTAATTTGTGTCTACACTCTCAAATTCCTCTTTATCTTTTGTTGGGATCATCTTCCCCATAATCACTAATCTTCTCTTTCCTCACCCTAACCCTCACTACCTTATTCATAAATACAACTCCGCCTCCACAAGTATATAGTCAAAGTTCAAACTTTTACCTTATCAATAAATTCATTTTTTTGGTTAAATCCAATAATTATATTTATATATAACTAAAGAGCATAGACAAAATTTGGGTAGGAAGGTGGGTTAAAAGAGAGAGTGGAAACAATTGAAGATGGAATTTGATGAAGAACATGAAGACCAAGAAGAGGAAATTGGTAATATTTCTCAAATACCAGCAACAACTGAGAATAATTACCAAGAATTTGGAGTTGGTGGTCCAATTTCACAAGCAGCTGCATCTATAAGAAAAAACAATGGTCCTAATCCAAGATATAGAGAGTGCTTAAAAAATCATGCCGTGGGTATAGGTGGACAAGCTGTAGATGGCTGCGGAGAATTTCTGCCTGCAGGTGAAGAAGGTAGTTTAGATGCTCTAAAATGTGCTGCTTGTAATTGTCACAGAAATTTCCACCGTAAAGAAGTTGAAGGAGAAATATTAAACTTTCACCACCCTACCCCACCACCCATCCTTCACCACCCACCACACCACTACCAATATCGTTATCTCCAAAGGCCACTGGCATTACCATCAATTTCTTCAAGAGAGGATATTGAAGATTATGTATCTAACCCTAGTAGTAGTGGTGGGGGTGGGAGTGGTTCTAGAAAAAGGTTTAGGACAAAGTTCACACAAGACCAAAAGGAGAAAATGTTTGCTTTCGCTGAAGGACTCGGATGGCGTATTCAGAAGGAAAATGAGGCAGCAGTGCAGCAGTTTTGTGCAGAGACAAATATTAGGAGACAAGTTTTCAAGGTTTGGATGCACAATAACAAGCACTCTCTTGGTAAAAAACCCTAATTTATTTTACCTAGAGTAGTTAATTATCGTAATTTGATGATTTAGTTCAGATTTAGAGCTACTCAAGTAGGGTTTCTAGACCTTTTTATATAACCTTAATTATTTTTTTCTAATTTTCCACCTGAATATTCCATATGATTTTTCACTTGTTCTTGTCCTTTTTTCTTTTAGTGCTGTAATCTTAGCTGGATGTCCATTTCCTCAACTGTCTAAGCATCAATATCTAATTGTATTAAATTCTCTTAGTAAAACTACTAGCTAAATGTGAGTCTTAATTGACTATTAAAATATGGAGCTATGTTTTTTCTGGCATTTTCTTGAGTTCGTCAGCTAGCTTGTGTTTTACTATATATCAAATGATCACATTGATTAATTTTTTGGTGAAGATTTGGTGTACGTGTTCAACATGCAAATAAGGTTGCGATTTCCTATTTGTCATCTTCTCTTGATCTTTCACATGTTCCATTGTGCGGGAGCTTGCACATTATCTATCATCTGTATCTTTATTTTGGTTTTGATGGCCTTTGACTGCTTTAATGTATAAACTTATCATATGGTACGTGTTCTTCAAACATACAACATACTGTCTTCTTCATATATAAATTCTCTTACCAACCTCATCGTCTTGTTTTGTTTCGTTGGATCTGCGGGAGGGGGGTGGTTATTGTGCTGAGGGGCTCAATTTTTTAGATATAGGAGTTACGGATTTCCTTGATTTAAAATTTTAAAATATAAC
This sequence comes from Nicotiana noctiflora, assembly GCA_032618575.1. Lineage (NCBI taxonomy): Eukaryota > Viridiplantae > Streptophyta > Magnoliopsida > Solanales > Solanaceae > Nicotiana > Nicotiana noctiflora. The sequence goes on along the minus strand of JASVEL010001565.1, from coordinate 44,209 downwards.
AGATTAGCTCGCTCATTCAGTTATACTTGGAGTATATATTATTCTTAATTTTTGGTTAGCATAAGGATCGATGGCTCCCTATGTTTTATATTTTCTTCTAGTAACTAATAATTCTAAGTCTTTTCTCTTGATACATTTGAAAGTTATAATATATAGAATGCTGTATGCGCGCGCACACACATATATATATATATATATATATATATATATATATATATATATATATATATATACATATATATATATATATATATATATATATATATATTCTTCACTGGAATGTTACGTTGTAGAATTCTCCCTAGCTCGTTTATGCTGTATTTATTATGCATGAACAAGAAGTAGAAAATATTACTCGCTCCATTTCAATTAATATGAACCTGATTGACTGGGCACGGAGTTTAATAAAAAATAATGATTTTTGAAATTTGTGGTCTTAATAAAACAAAAAGGGGGCCAGAGTATTTTTGTGATTACAAAAGTTTTTCATTAAAGGTAGAATTGTAAGTTTAAACTAAGCTGTTACCAAATTTAAAAAGGATTCATTCCTTTTTAAACGGATCAAAAAGAAAATAAGTGAACAAATGGAGTAACTATGTTGATATCCCTAAACATGTACGTATGCTAGACATATTGTAGATGCTTATTTAATTTGTTGTGGTTGAGATGGTTACGTTTAAGAACACATAGCGTATGAAGAGATGGTAGGGAACAAAGACAAGTTAGACTGGTTCAATTAATTCAACTGAATATTGCTTCCCTCTTGATCCGCAAGCACATGTATCGACGTGGCTAAATCAAAGGGTCTTTAAACTAAAAGAAGTTAATTAAAAAAATCGTAGTTTAAAGAAGTTAATTAAAATAATTGTGACAAAATGTATTCAATAATTTATATTATACATCTTTAAAATTAAATGTTTTACCTATAAATGCAATTTAGTTTTCCAACAAAGGGTAAATGGATCACCTTATTAGAGTATAGCTTCGCCTTTGGATATATGCTCATCAGTTTTATTTTATGTCCCAATAATTTGACTTGGCAGGAAAGTTAAAAATAATGGAGATTTATGAAACTTATGCATGATTTAAAATAAGCTTATAAATTTGAGTATGTACATATATATTTCAAACACCTTAATGAGGTTATTCCATTGATAAGTCAAAAGAATATATGTGGGTAGGAGCTGAACACGTCGAACATAGACGTGTGAGTTGGGTTATATGATGAAGGCATATTTGTACCGTGCATGTATGACTGTTTTAAATATATTATATTATGCATGTTTATACTTTATAGTAAATAAGTTAAATAAGTTTCCGAATAAGTTTGTTTATATAGGGCTTTGTCGTAAATATATTTATCTATTTAGTATTCTATTGGAAATAAATCTCTTGAAAAAGCTTATTACTGCGGTACCCGATTGTGGATAAATATTACTTTCGGTAGAAGATTATTTATATCTGGTATAGTAACAACTTACATACCAGCTTGTAATAGCAGCTTACACAGTAGCTTATAGTAGCTTACACAACAGGGTACAGTACTAGCTTACACAGTAGCTTATAATAGCAGTTTACACAATAATTTCTTTTCTTCTGTAAAAATAAAAGAGTTTTTAATTCATTATTACGTCAATTTAAAATTCAAATAATATATCACTTTCTCTACACTTATCTTTATTTTAGGGTCTTTATTTTATAACAAAGACTTATTTACCAAACAGATGAAATTGTAAGTAATTGTAGAAATATTGAGTTGGACCTTTAAGTGGAGATTGCCTTTTAATGGGAAGCGTTTTATCTTAAATTTAAGCATAAATTGAATTAGGCGAACTTAAAAACGGGGTACAATGAAAAGCCAAAAAATAAAAAATAAAAAAGAGGTTTATATATGTTGGAGAAAGACTGGTCTAATCCAGAGGCTGTCGGAAATATAATCACAAGCTCGGTCTCATGTTGCTTTATTCTGTTCCTATAGGGATACACTTTTTCTTATCCATCTCATGATGTTATAAACCCAAAATTAAGCAATAATTTTGGATATGTGGTTGTCTTTGATTTACTCCATCCTATCCATTTGTCCATTATCTTTCCCTCCATAAGTTTCAAAAGTTTCATATATCGAAACCCTACTACCTTTGAGTTTTACTTTTAGTAAGGCCATCATTCTGAAGATTCTTTTAAGCTAATGATGTTTTTCGTCGTATACGACTACTGTAATTTAATTATCATCTTGGATTCTCTGCAAAAGTCCAAAATAATGGGTTTAGCTGCAGTTTTACGCTTTCGACATTTGGCACCGTTTGTAGGAATTTCCGGGAATTTCCATAGTCGAAGTCTTATTTCTCACCTGGGATAACAAAAGCAACGATTACTGTCTCACATCCCATAGAAACCAACCATGGTAGAGAAAGAAGCAAGGTTAAAAATGATAGCAAATTCCTCCATTCCGTCACCTCGCCGTGGTCTTTCATAAAATGAGGGATGGACATAGTCGGACCCCTCCCGATAGAGTGAGGAAAGGTACGTTTTCTTTTGGTTTTAACTGCCTATTTCTCTAAGAGGGTGGAGGCAGGTGTGTAGGCCCAAATAGATGGATAGGAGGTCATCGCCTTCATATGGAAAAATATTATATGTCGCTTCGGCATCCCCAAAGAAATCAGTTGCGATAACGGACCTCAGTTCGTCGGAATGAAAACAATCGAGAGTTTGAAGAAATGGCATATCAAGCGGATACTCTCCACACCATATCATCCCGCTACCAACAGCCAAGCCAAGTCTTCCAGGAAAGTGATATTGAACATATTAAAGAAGAAGCTCGAAGAAGCCAAAGGGCTATGGCCCGAATTACTACCTGAAGTATTGTGGGCATACCGAACTATACCGAAGTCCAACACGGGAGAAATGCCATATTCACTGGTCTACGAGACCGACGCAGTCATACTCGTCAAAGTTGGGGAGCCGAGTCTGAGATATTCCCACATAAGCGGAGTAGACAACGATGAGGGTAGGTTGCAATACCTAGATGAGGTCGAAGTATGGAGAGACGTGACCCATATAAGAATGACAGCGCAAAAACAGCAAGTAGAAAGATATTACAATAAAAAAGCAAAGGTAATATCACTCAAAGTTGGCGACTACGTGCTCAAAGCCAAAACATTGGCATCAAAAGATCTAAATGAGTGAAAGTTGGGAACCAACAGGGATGGACCATACAAAATCATAGCGATAGCAAACAAAGGGGCATTCAAACTAGAAACAATGGAAGGAAAATCACTCCAAACAACTGGAACGTCGCCCATCTAAAAGTTCTTCCACTTCTAAAAGGCGTCACCTAAGCTGTACTCTTTTTCTCTTACCTGAGTTTTGGCCCAATCGGGTTTTCTCGGTGAGGTTTTTAACGTGGCGGCAAAAGGGGACACCCTGTGTATCGAAGTGATGTTCATCACCTTGGCCCATCGTCACAACCTCTAGGCCAAAGTAATTAAGGGACTACACCAGTCAACCTCCATTGTACGAACGAAAATCTGCATTGTATGAACATAATTCTCCATTGAATAAATAGAAATCTCTATTGTGTAAACAGAATTCTCCAATTTATGTACACCTCTATCATATGAAACGAACAATTTGTGCACGGAGGATACTGATACGACGACAGTTGAAGCAACATCCTAATGTCAAAGGCCATTGACTTTCAATTCGACCTCATTCAAACCAATACTACTTCGATGATAGTTGAAGCAACATCCTAATGGCTATGTCCATTGACTTTCAGTTCAAACTCATTCGAACTACAACAAATACTACATCGATGATAGTCGAAGCAACATCCTTATGGCTAAGGCCATCGACTTTCAGTTCGACCTCGTTCTAACCACGGCGGATACTACTTCGATGACAGTCAAAGCATCATCCTAATAGATAAGGACATCAACTTTCAGTCTGACCTCATTCGAACTATAATAGATCCTACTTCAACGACAGTCGAAGCAACATCCTAATGGATAAGGTAATTAACTTTCAGTTCGACCTTGTTCGAACCACGATGAATACTACTTCGACGACATTCAAAGCAACATCCTATTGGCTAAGGACATCAACTTTCAGTTCGACCTTGTTCGAACCGCGACGGATATTACTTTGACGACAGTAGAAGCAATATCCTAATGGCTAAGGCCATCGACTTTCAGTTCGACCTCATTCGAACCATAGCGAATACTAGTTTGATGACAGTCAAAGCAATATCTTGATGGCTAAGGCCATCGACTTTCAGTTCGACCTCGTTCGAACCACGATTGATACTACTTCGACAATAGTCGAAGCAACATCTTAATGGCTAAGGCCAACGACTTTCAGTTCAACCTTGTTCAAACCACATCGGATACTACTTCGACGATAGTTGAAGAACATCCTAATGGCTAAGGCCATCGACATTCAGTTCGAACTAGTTTGAACCATAACAGATACTACTTCAACAATAGTCGAAGCAACATCCTAATGCCTAAGGCCATCGACTTTCAGTTTGACATCATTTGAACCATGCCGGATACTACATCAACGACTGTCGAAGTAACATCCTAATAGCTAAGGCCATCGAATTTTAGTTCGACCTTGTTTGAACCACGACAGATACTACTTCGATGACAGTCAAAGCAACATCCTAATGGCTAAGGCCATCGAACATCTGTTCAACCTCACTCGAACCACGACGAATACTACTTCGATGACAGTTGAAGCAACATCCTAATAGCTAAGGCCATCGAGTTTAAGTTCGACCCCATTTGAATAATAGTGGATACTACTTCGATGATAGTCAAAGTAACATCCTAATGGCTGAGGCCATCCACATCAGTTCGACCATATTTGAACTATGACGGATACTACTTCGGCGACAGTCGAAGAAACATCCTAACGACTAAGGCCAGCGACATCAGATCGACCTCGTTCGAACAACGATGAAACATATGTCTTTTAAGAGGGAAAACAGTAAATAGAGAGCGAGTAAAATAAAGTTTATATATTAGAACAAAAATAGTATTTACATTCATCCGTTTATACAGACCGTAGTACAACCCACACCTAAAAATTTCGAAATAAAATGTAAAAACTAGAACTACTCATCGTCCTCAGTGGCGTAGACATCCTCGTACCATAAATCTTAGTCAAGTGATTCACGTCATCAGAGGAAACATCCTCCCCATCAGGGGTATCATGGTAATATCCACATAACTCGCGAGCTAATCGCACCTTATTATGCACCGCCTGAACCTCTGCCTCCGTCACGCAGCCCTCGATATAAAAAACCATATATACATCAAGTCAAGCCTCTGCATAGAACCATATCGCATACCTATGACAAGGCACACCCTGACCAATTCGAGGATGAGAGGTTGAGGGCCTAGAACGGTTGTCTGTTTCCTCTACCCTCAGCGGAGCCACTTGCCTTTGCATTGCGGCTAATTTATTAGCGTTGATATCTAGCTCGCCCCTAAGACCGTCAGCTTCCACCATCTTGGCACTCAGCTCGGTAATCAAACCAGCTACCTTCTGGTGCAGGACATCATTCTCCGCCTTCAGCCGATCACTCAGTTCGAGTCTCCTCCCTCGCCTTAAGAAGGGCCTCCAATTTGCTGTTTCGAGTGATATCCCTCACCAGCTCCACGTCCCTCTCTTTTATCTCTTTGACCCTGCGCACCAATTGGGCCTCTTGCTGCTCAAGTCCCTCAGGGAACACCTGGAACTCGGGATCCTGATGGTAGATGTGGGACATTGCATAGTGCTTAACACGGTACCGGTGATACTTCGTCAACATCTTTTTGTAGAGTTCCATCATCTTCCTCTTATGATGATCTCTCTCCACATCCAGGACGAGGGTCTGACAAAAAAACAGAGACAAAATAGCTTAGATATAATAAGCCATTTCCAAACCACTTCTGTGACACAGAGAAGATGAAAAACAAGCCTACCTATAAGCCATACCGGCTACCTTTCGAGACAATTTTACATCGCTCATCATCCAAAGTGTCTTGTTCTCAGGAGCAATGCAAAATGAGGCGATGGTCGGTGCAGCCTACTCGCTATTCAACAGTAAGTTACAACTTACTCGCTATTCAACAGTAAGTTACAACCCCTGGAATCATGATGTTATTTAACCAAAATATAGAACTTTGATTAAAACAAAAAAATAATAGAAAAATTGGGTTACTGATAATCAAGAGACCGAAAAATGTAATAGGCTTTCAATAATCAGAATGAACAGTAAAGTAAAATTGTATTTCAGTAGGCTTTCAACAGTTGATCGTGTCTATAATTGGTAGAACTTTCTCCTTTTATAGCTAACTCTAGGCAGGAGAATGAAACCTAGGTTTTAATGACATAATTATGAGTAATAAATGACATTAAATGGGTCGTTACACAATCATTCTTATTAAATGCTAATTCTTCAACGTATCAGGTATTTAATGATTGAATTTGGACTTCTTTCTGCCTCCAGATCCATGCTTTAAATATTTTTTTACCCGTTGCCTTTGAATGTCTTAAATAGATACAGAACTCGTATCTGTTTTCTCTTGCTTCAGAATCACGTTCCAACCCACTCTGAACAGATACGGGACTCGTAGTTGAATTATGTCACAACGTCCTGTGTCTAATTTGTCTCCTCGTATCCTCTTTCAAAATACTAACCTTTTGAATATTCCACGTGTCTTGCCACATTAGAAAACCACCCACTTTCCATTTATTTATCCATTAAATAAGTGGGAAGTGGAAATGATATTTTTATCATAATAAATGCTGACTCTTCACTTGTCTTGTTCTTTTAATGCTCCTTACATGTGTCATCTTCTAATTTAACTTTACAACTCCACTTCCTTCTTTCTAGGCTTTTTCAACCTTTCTTTTCAAGAAGTGATAGTTCTTTTTAATACAGTTTTTCATCATTATACCTCTTTAGTTCATCAGTTGCTTCCTTATACTGCTCTAAATCTTTCTTCCTCAGTTTTCTTCTTCATCGAGTGACTTCTTTTACCTTTCTTCTGAAAAAAAAGTTTTACCCAACAATGGCATCTTCAAAACCTAACCCTAGAAAAGTTCCAATTCTCGACCAATTTCCCAATGCTCCTACTTCAATTAGGCATAGTAGAGATAAAGGAGGAAGACTTCGAAATTTAAGATCAACGCGTGAAGAATCATCTGGCAATGCTCCTCCTTCCCCGAACTCGAATGTCGTTCTTCATCTAAAGCATCTTCTTCTAAAGGTAAAGAGCCTTTCGACCCTTCTCTAGAACCTTCAGTTGAAGACATTATTCTGAATGACTTATCCTTTGTGGGTGAGAGAACATCGCTTCTAAAGCAAGTTGAAAAATTAGAGAAACTTGATGCTTATCCTTCCCTCATAAATGAACTCTCAATTCCAACCATTAGGAAAGATTGTTATTGGAAGGAAAATCTTCGCTTATCAATTCCTACCATAAATCAGAGGATTTCTTCCTTTAGGAATGGGTCTTCCTTTATTTATACCTACCCTTTTACTTGGGGGTTAAAGCCTGCTGTAGATCCAGTTATCCTTGATTTGTTCGTTTCTTCAATATTTGCTTAGGTCAAGTTGGCCCATTAGTATGGAGGGCGGTGGCTTGCTTGAGAGTTTTGTCTTCAAAGGCCAAAATTAATTTTACCTTTGCCTGTCTTATTCACTTATACCATCCCAATTTGATGCGTCATGGTTTCTTTACCTTAACCATGGATGGTACCTACGTTACATTGTTGTTCGCACAGTGGATTTACTGGGCGAGACAAACATTCCCTTCCCTGAGAAGTGGAACATTGCACGTAAGCTTCTAGTCATTTTTCTTTCACTCCTATTTTTAGAGATTTTGATTTTCTATTTGATCTCATCCCTTTTACTTGGTTTTTTTAGCTACCATGTGAGATATGGAGCCTATTCCCAACTTCTGTGGTTGGGTAGACTCAATTTTGAAGGTGGCTCCTAGAGAGGAAAGGACTTGGAAGTCTATTTCCTCTCTTCACAATTGGAAAGTGAAAACACACTATATGTATGTTTCTATTCTTAAATGCGTATAGTAAATCCAATTTTTAATATAAATGAATTCGTTTTCCCCCTTTTTTTATATCAGAGTTTGGCAATAAAGGAATGTTACCTGACGTAGCTGTAGCTATGCGCACTGCTGCCAATGCTTCTATTGACTTAGATAAGGCTAAAACTTTGATAGCAGCAAAGAGAAAAATATTGGCAGTTGATGCTGATACTGAAGAAGAAGAAGGTACCTCGCCATTACCCAGGCCAAAATTAAGGAGACGTGGGAATAAGATTGAGGATGCTCCCGCTCGTGCCTCACCTGCCAAGCCTGTCTTGATTGATACAGAGGCTGCTCCAATAGACTTTAGCTAGTCTACTCACTGTCTTTCAATTGACAATCTTGAAAGTGAAGAGACGGGTCATGTTCTGAATGAAGTTCCCTTATCTTCCTCGATTCCTGTTCCTCCTATCTCTTTCACATCATCTCATCCCGTAAGTGTTTTTGATCCCACGTTGATTTCTTTCGCTCCTTCTCTTTTGGTGAATGCTTCTATTCCTGTATCAATTCTAATTCCCGTATCTGTTCCCATTCTAGCTTCCGTACCTTCTACCATTTTTTACTCTTCTACTACTCCTCCTTCCACTGCCCCTTCTTCCTCTTTAATGCATTCGGAAACTGGCCCGAGTAGCAGCAGTATGACTATGAGAAAAGTCACACTTGAAGTTCCTACCACTCACAGCCTTTTCAGGAAGACTGGTAGTGCTGATGTATGGCTTGAGCCCTTGATTGGAGATATAGAGAAGATAAAGATGGACAGCCATAGGTGCTTAACTTTGATGAATGACATAGTTCATTCAACTTTAAAGGTAAAAGTTTTTTCTAAAATTGAATATTAACTCTCCTTTCACCATAGGTGTTTATTTTTGTGTCTTATATTTGTAGGCTAATTTTATTGGAACTGAGCTAATGGTGAGGATCACCTCTTTGGAAAAAAAGGCACGGGAATCCTCAAAATCCATTGAAGAAGCCCAATTTGAAGCTCAAAATTGGAAGGAGCAATATGAAAATGCCTTGATGAATATGGATGAGCTTCGAGAAGACAAAGCTCGTTTGGAACGACAAAATCGCACTTTATCTACTGACTTAGGGGTCTCCCAGGCCACCTTAAGTCAGGTCAAAAAGGATAAAGACATCTTAAACGAATCATTTTAAAGGCAAATGAAGAAATCAAGGGGCTTAATGAGCTTATGAATAGAAAAGAGGACTATGCCAGAGAGTTGGAGCAGAACTTGAAACAAGCTCGGGTTGACTTGAAAACTTCCGCAGATAAAGTTCATGCTTTGGAAAGTTCCAACATTGCACTCAAAACTTTTCTCGACTCCCAATTAACTGAGCAAGAATCAATGAAAAACTCTCTTGCTAAATGGGAAAAGGATTATGAAACCTTGGAGAAGGAGTATAATTCTCTTGCAGAAAATATTAATTATGAGGCAACTGTGCTTTTCTTAGATCACGTCGGGATGCATTATTAGAGGCTACCCAAGAGAATTTTAACCTACAATCCGAATTATCCAAAGTCTTAGATATGATTGAGAAGAGTAACCAACCTTTTGGCACTCCTGAGCAACCCATTGACATTTCTTCTCCAGTGTGTGGAACTCCTGAGGCAATAAATCCGGTGGATTGTGAAGCTACTACTGAACCAACCGGAGTAATGATTCAAGTATCTGAGGGTGAAGTTGCTCCTGCTCCTATTGCAAACTATGATATTCCAACTCCCTCAATGACCAGTTGAAGAAAAAAAGTCTTTTGTTGTTGTTGTTGTATATTTTTTTTATTTTAAATTTGGTGGTACGATCCTTGTTTGAAGGATTTTTATGATGAAGTCCCCAGTTCTCATAATGGGGTATTTGCTTTAAAGATAATTATACTTGAATGACTAAATTTCCTTTTTCCTTTAGTCTCTTATAGTTTAAAGGTTTAATTAATACCTCTTTGTGTTCTATTCTTGCCTATTTTCGTGTTTAGAACTTATAGAATAGTTTTGCATTTTTATATTTTGAAAATGCTTTATGATTCTACTCATGGACTTATCAACATGAGGATTATAAAAAGATGGCCCTTTTTATATATTGACACTTAATGAAGAAGACGTATCAACATCATAATGGTGTTATAATACGATGAAAGAAAATAGGAAGCACATGTTTTTTGTATAAAATAACCTGAAAAAGTTTTTATTAATGAACTTGTGCAAATTTTTGAATAATAAATATGTTGCAGTACATCTATAACTTCCTCGTAACTGTTTTTCGTACAACAAATTTTCTAAAATACAAGGTTTTCTTTTACAACCTGTTTTAGCACATAACCATATCCTTATCTTTATATATTTAGAAAGGATTTGGAAAGCGTTTACAACATTGAAAAATATTTTTTTTTGTAAAGTAACGTAGCTATTCACACCTAAATCGTGATATATGGCACTTTCGTGGCTGAGTTTGATCCGCTTTTACTTGAACTACCGTATCTCTTTTCCTTTATGAACCCGCGTCTGTATCTCTTTTCCTTTATGAATCCACGTCTATTTTTCTGCACGAGGCTATATATAATGTATAGTTCTCCAAGTGTTTGAGCGTTGAAGAAATGAAGCCTTGAACACTTGGCTATTACCCATATACTAGTCCTTTTCCTGAAACAGAAAATATGTGGGACTCGAAGGTACAATTTTAGATGAAGACTGCCTACCCGTATGTACTTCCTTCAGATTGATATAACCCTAGACTTAGAATTTGAGAGTATTCTATTTTGCCATGTAGGTTGTGTTTCATCATTTGGCACGGGTTAGGGATTTTGCCTAGCATCTAAAATTGTTCGTAAAATCTTAATAATTAAAAAGAGAAATAATTTGACATGAAATACTGTGTCTACCCCCTTAGAAGTAGTATCTTTTTAAATGTACAGCATTCCAATGTGAAGGTAGAATTTTGACGTCCATAGTTTCTAGCTCATACGCACCTTTTCCCGCAACATTACGAATTCTATATGGTCCTTCCCATGTTGGACTTAACTTTCCTGAATTAGAAACCTTCATAGATTGAAATACCTTTTTGAGCACGAAGTCCCCAATTTTAAAGAACCTGAGACATGCTTTCCGACTATAATATCGTTTAATCACTTGTTTTTGAGTTGCCATTCTTATCAATGCTGTTTCTCTCCTTCCTCCAACTAGATCTAGATTAACTCGTAACTCTTCAATGTTCGAATCCTCCATGGCTTGATCATATCTTATACTTGTTTAGCCTATTTCAACTGGAATCAGAGCTTCTGCACCATAAACCATCGAAAACGGTGTTTCGCCCGTGCTTGTTTTTTGTAGTTGTTTGATAAGCCCACAACACGGCTGGTAGAACTTCAGGCCAATTGCCTTTTGAATCTTGTAACCTTTTCTTCAAATTATTGATGATTATCTTGTTCGTTGATTCCGCTTGTCCATTACCCACCGGATGATATGGTGTCGATGTTATTCTTTTGATTTGCCAGCTTTGAAAGAATTCAGTAATTTGTGCTCCTATGAATTGTGGACCATTATCCACGATTTCCTTTGGAAACCCAAAGCGGCATATTATATTCATCCAAATAAAGTCTTTAACTTCTTTCTCTCGTACTTGTTTAAATGCCCCTACTTCTACCCATTTAGTGAAATAGTCTGTAAGTACGAGTAGAAACTTTACATGTCCTTTTGCCTGAGGCAGTGGACCTACGATATCCATTCCCCACTTCATGAAGGGCCATGGAGCTATGACTGGATGCAGTAATTCAGCCGGCCTATGCATATTGTTTATGTATCTCTGACATTTATCACATTTTGATACGAAATTGTTTGCTTCCTCCTCCATTTTAAGCTAATAATATCCGGCATGTATCAATGTTTTTACCAACGATCTACCTCCCGCATGATTTCCATAATGTCCTTCATGTATTTCCCTCATTACATACTCCGTTTGCAAAGGACCGAGGCACCTTGCTAGAGGACCTCCGAACATTTTTCGATAAAGATTTCCTTGATGTAAACAATAACGGGCAGCTTTCCTACGTAATGCATAAGCCTTTATTTTGTCATTAGGTACGGTTCCATACTATAAAAAAGAAATGATTTCATTCCTCCAATCCCAAGTCAAATGATTAAAATTTACCTCGTTCGTATCAGGTTCGAGAGTGGAATGGAATAAATGTATAACCGAAGCATTTGCATCGTCCGCTATATCTGCCACAGATGCGAGGTTGGACAAAGCATCAGCTTCTGCCTTTTTGTCCCTTGGAATCTGCATTATCTTCCAAGTCTCGAATTGTTTTATTAATTCTCGCACCTTCTTAAGATATTCCTGCATTCTGGTTTCTCTGGCTACATAAGTCCAAAGTACTTGATTTACTACCAACTGGGTCACTTTTAATTATGATTTGCTTGATGCCGAGTTCAAGCGCCAATTCCAAACATATAATCACAGCTTCATATTCTGCTTCATTATTAGTAACAGGATGATATTTTATAGCTTGTCTAATTATTTCTCCCGTTGGTGGTATTAGAACGATTCCTAAGCGTGCCCCCTTTACAGTAGATGAACCATCAGCAAACAATGTCCAAATCCCTGGGTTAGCACCATTAAAAACTTGTAACTCTTTTTCTGCCTATAAATATATCCCCTGACTAAAATCAGCTACGAAATCCGCAAGTACTTGGGATTTAATAGCGGTTCTAGGTTGATAACTTATTTCATACTCGCTTAATTCTAGAATACTTCGTAGGGGAAAAGCTGTAACTACAACAATAGGATGACACTGGAAATACGACCTTAATTTCCTAGATGCCATAATTAAAGGTAATGCTAACTTTTCCAACTATGGATACCTTGTTTCCGCATCTAATAAAGTCTTACTTACATAATAGATAGGAGATTGTTTACCTTGGTCTTCCCGAACTATGACAGCACTTACCGCTACCTCTGAAACTGCCAAATAAATAAGTAACTTCTCGCCTTCTTTTGGCTTTGCCAATAGAGGAGGGTTTGACAAATAAATTTTCAAATCCTTAAGAGCTCGTTGGCAATCTTCATTCCACTCAAAATGATACTGCTTCTTAAGTGCCGAAAAAAATTTAAAGCATTTCTGAGAAGACTTAGAAATAAATATCCCTAGGGCCATGATTCTTCGAGTCAATCGTTGAACCTCCTTTTTATTTGTAAGGATATCGGGTATTTTTTCAATTGCTTTAATCTGCGAAAGATTCACCTTAATACCACGGTTAGAAACAAGAAAACCTAAAAATTTACCCGAGGCTACACCAAACGCACATTTTTCTGGGTTAAGCTTCATATTGTACTTACGCAAGATTTCAAACGTGACAGATAAATGAGAAATGTGATCAGCAGAATGTTGGGTTTTGACAAGCATATCGTCTATATATACTTCCATGGTTTTTCCTAAATGTTCCCGAAACATTTTAGTGACTAACCTTTTTTAGGTTGCACCAGCATTTTTTAGACCAAAGGGCATTACTTCATAATAGTAAGTCCCCCGGTCAGTGATGAAAGAAGTCTTTTTTTCATCATCGGGTTGCATTTTAATTTGGTTGTACGCCGAATATGCATCTAAAAAACTTATGAGCTCGTGACCTGCAGTTGCGTCTATCATTTGATCTATATGGGGAAAGGGGAAAGAATCTTTACGACAAGCTTTATTTAGATCAATATAATCTACGCAAACTCGCCACTTACCATTTTTCTTAGGTACGACCACCGTATTGGCTAACCAATTAGGATACTTTACCTCGCGGATTGACCCAATTTGTAATAATTTCTGAACCTCATCTAGAATTACTTGATTTTTGAAGGCTCATTGCTTTCTTTTCTTCTGCTTGATTGGAACAAGAAATGGATCCACGTTGAGTTTATGAGTCATCACCTCCGGTGGTATACCTGTCATGTCAGCATGGGACCAAGCAAAATAGTCCCCGTTAGTTTTTAAAAATACAATTAACATACCTCGCATGTCAGGTCTTAGATTAACTCCTACGTAAACTTTCCTTTCAGGCCATTGTTCAAATAAAATTACTGCTTCGAGCTCTTCTATTGTTGTCTTGATGTTTTCATTTTCCTCGGGTTCCTGAATGATATCAGGTCTCGAGTCTAAATCTGTTTTTAGTTGAAATTTGTTTGTTGCTGCCTCCAACTATTCCTACGGTACTCGTACTTGCCACAACGTTGATGCTCCTGGCTGTTTGTTGATCTCCTCAAATTTGACATATTCCCCAAGGCGAGGGAAACTTGAGGACTTGATGTAAATTTGATGGAACAACATACATATCATGAACCCATGGCCTCCCCATGATTAAGTTATAAGCCATTGCCATATTCACTACCTAAAATTTAGTTTCTTTAACAACACATGCAGCATAAGTTGTTAAAATTACTTCACCTATCGTTATCACGTTTGTATTATCAAATCCTGATAACGTATGTACTTTGGGAATCATTCTATCTTCATCTTGTATTTCCTGCAACACTCTTAGCAAAATGATGTTGGCAGAACTTCCCAGATCCATTAAAACTCGCTTCACATTAGTATCATGCACGAGTAATGATATAACTAGTGCATCATTGTGAGGAGTGATCATTCCTTCTGTGTCTGCATCATCAAAAATCATACTTTCATCCTCTAACGTTTGGCGTACTCGTTTCCCGTGTGTAATAAACACTTTAGAGAATTTATTTGAAGTCGTGTACGTTACTCTATAAATATCCTCTCCTCCATTGATGACATTCATTGTCCTTTTTGGAAATGGTGTGTTTGATGCAAGAGTATCTCCATGAGAGGCTGTAGGTGAAGGAACTATGCTAGCATTGTTCAAATCACCTTGAACGTAAGTGATCTGGTTTTCAATAACATTGTTGTTGTTGGTGTTGATGTTGTTTGACATGATATTAACCACAAGTAAATTGTGTAAGCTTTAGAGAGAATAGATTATCAGATTTCCGGTAACGGAACCAATTTGTTTAACCAAAATATAGAACTTTGATTAAAACTAAAAAATAATAGAAAAATTGGGTTACTGATAATCAAGAGACCGAAAAATGTAATAGGCTTTCAATAATCAGAATGAACAGTAAAGTAAAATTGTATTTCAGTAGGCTTTCAACAGTTGATCGTGTCTACACTTGGTAGAACTTCCTCCTTTTATAGCCGACTCTAGGTAGGAGAATGAAACCTAGGTTTTAATGACATAATTATGAGTAATAATGATATTAAATGGGTCGTTACACAATCATTCTTATTAAATGCTAATTCTCCAACGTATCAGGTATTTAATGATTGAATTTGGACTTCTTTCTGCCTCCAGATCCATGCTTTAAATGCTTTTTGACCCATTGCCTTTGAATGTCTTGAATAGATACGGAACTCGTATATGTTTGCTCTTGGTACCCTTTGTCTTCAGAATCACATTCCAACCCACTCTGAACAGATATGGGACTCGTAGTTGAATTTTGTCCCAACGTCCTGTGTCTAATTTATCTCCTCGTATCCTCTTTCAAAATACTAACATTTTGAATATTCCACATGTCTTGCCACGTCAGAAAAAAGCTTTTTCCCAATACAGATGTAATGGTCGGACCCCTTCATTCTCACTTCTACGTGGTATGGCCATTCAAAAATTCGTTAAGATCCTCAGGGACAATATCTGAACCTGATCCATCCTCTGCACACAATGCCCCCGATATTGGACGACACACCCCCTTTAGCAAAACGCGCCGAACTGACCCTTGGACCGGCTCTCTCCTTATGAGTTGATCTCCCCGACAAAATCGTATCGGCCATAAATACAAACATTGGGGACGTCCGAGATGCTCCACTCCCATCGACTACAGTGGCTACCCCATTTCCTAGCTCCAATCTTCCTCTTCCATCTCTACCTCTCTGTCGTTGGAGAACGGTGGTGCGTTCAATAGAGCAACCTCAGGTACCCCTTAGTTAGTGCAACGAGGCCTCAGCATGATTGTGTTTGAGGAAAGTCATGCAAAAAAGGAAAGAAGAAGAAGAATATGAATCTCCGTTGAGGAACGAAAGTGATGAAATATGAAAACAAAAGAGGAGGGCTGGAGAATTCTCCAAAATGGCTAAAGATCTTCAACGAAATTGAAACCTTCACCTACTAATAGCATTTGGTGGCACCATAATCGAAGCAGGAGGTTTCAAATTTGTATGGGAAACAAAGCGCCACACCGTCAGCTTTCCTACCTCAATAATACGCATAATGATGACTCATACGAATGCTGACATGACCCAGGGAGGGGTGTTCATTTCAACTATCCACCAAATACGATTATTGTCTCTTATTGGCTACATCATAACATTTCGATAAGTCAAATTCTCCTTAAAGGGGGCATTAATTCCATCCATCAAGGACGCATCTCCCTGCAACCTCGACGAGCGAAGGGACTAACTGTATGGGTTCAAATTTTATCGATCACGTCTCAAAGTTAGCATGCGCAACAACTAAGTGCCTACGAGTTGATACGTGGGGGCGACCCAGGGGCGAAAGGAGAAACGTCCTCGCATCATCGTCGGGTTCGTTATAGAATATACTTCTTAATTTGTCGTTCCTGGGATTAAGTGAAAATTCTCCGATATATATGGGGGAACACTCCCTCTAAAAGAGAGAGGTTTTTCTTTATGATATACAAGCTCACTCTCACCCTCCAATCTTCATCTTTCTACTTGTTGCTCTCTCCTTCTTTATTATTGTGATTCCATTTACTAAAATCATCCTAGAGGTTATTATTTTCAACAACGATTTACCCCTTTATCCTTTTTGATTGATTTGCTAGAAAGCGTTTAATAATCTTTTGAGTCAAACAGATATGTCAAAGGCCTACGATAGAGTCGACTGACACTTTATTATAGCAGTCTTGAGAAGACTCGAATTTTAGAGATGTGGATTAATCTTGTTTGGAGATCGATATCTACTGTTTGGTACTCCATTCTCATAAATGGAACTAGGTAGGGTTTCTTCCATTCCACTAGGGGTCTAAAGCAAGGAGATCCTTTGTCCCCTGCCCTCTTCCTCTTAGGAGCAGAGGTCCTATCCATGATGCTCAATCAATTATCATCTAATCCACAGTTTAGAAGCCCTCATATTACACACTTGGCCTATGCTGATGATATCATTATTTTATTCATCAGGTAATCAGAGCTCCCTAACAATGATTAAAGAAGTTATTCACAACTATGAAGCATGTTCAGGGCAGTTAGTTAATATTGACAAAACTTGCATCTTTGTAGCACCAAACACTAAAGACACAGAAATACAGAGGATCAAAGCTTTGACCGGATTAAAACATAAAGAATTTCCCATTACTTACTCCGATTGTCCGTTGTATGTGGGAAGGAAGAAGATCTCCTTATTTTCTGAAACAGTGTCTAAGACTGTAAAGTGGATGACATGATTGCAAGGGAAATTACTATCTATTGGTGGAAGGTCAATACTCATCAAACATGTGTTAATAACTCAACCCACTCATCTGCTTGCTGTATTGGAACTGCCCAAGACATCTTTTATACATATTGAGATACAGTTAGCCAAAAATATTTTGGGGTTCAACCGAAGGTAAGCAGAGGTATCAGTCGAGTTCCTGGTAGAAAATGTGTTTCCCTACTGAAGAAGGCAGAGCTAGTTTCAAATATTTGATTTACTTTAGTGAAGCTTTGGCTATGAAGAGGTGGTGGAGGTTCAGAATATGCAACTCCTGATAGGCCTAACTCTTGAAATCCAAATATTGCAGACTTGCCCATCCAATGTCCATGGTTTGGAAGAACGGTCTATCTCATGACTGGAAGAAACTCCTACAAGTTAAAGAAAAGACTGAGGAACATATGCTGTGGAAAATCAACTCAGGGAACTCTAGCCTTTGGTGGGACAAGAGTGAAACATTACATAATTTATCACTTGATATGGGCTTTCTCTAAATACCATTGCAATAAAGATTGAAATATGTGAACAAACTATCTCACTTATCCCTAGAATTAATTGTATCATTGTTAGGTGGGAAAGACCTCATCCTCAATGTATTAAAATCAATACCAATGGGAGCAGAAATGAGGAAGGGCTGATTGGTGTTGGTGGCATAGTTAGAGACTCGGCTGGCGTGTTTATTATGACATTTGCACTACTGTTGGGGAGAGGATGCAGCTTATCAGCAGAAGCAATGGTTGTAAGTATTGGTGTCAAATGGTGTAGTTCCCACTATTAAACTAATTTTACATTGGAATGTGATTCATTGTGGTTGTTGATATGGTCAAAGGAAACACAAGAATCTCATGGCAGATGCAAGAACACATAATGAAGATTAAAGAACTACTGCATCAGAACCACAACACAATCAAGCACTATTACAGAGAAGCAAATCAGGTTGCTGATGCCCTTGTGAAATGGATTATTAAAGAATCTAAAACAATTTTTCTTAACGTAGATATTTGACCTTGTAGATATTGTAAAGCTATAACGTAGATTGAGTATACACTGAGCATCATAGTTGTAGATATCAACTTTAAGTTAGCAGAGATTGGCTCATATACCTCTCTACTCTTCAAACTTTTGCATGATATAAAAGGAAGGCGCCAACTTAAGGCTCATTATTTAAAAAAACAAAAAGAAAAAGAAAGTCAAACCGAAACCAAACAAACAGATACTAGATATATTGAAAATTTTATATAATTTATTATATATAAATATACTTTTGTGACATAATTTAAAAATATTTTTAACTTTTTATTCTAATTTTATCTTTTAAGGTATTATTTCATGGTTGGATTTAGAACTCTTGAATGTTCCAATAGGTTTTATAGCCATTAATATTAGTAACTTAAATAATGCCAACAAAAGCCCAAACAAAAATCAAGTCAATATTAAGCAAACAAAAGAAATTCAATACAATAATACGAACGACAATGTATTGAATATCTATTTTTTGTTTTGCAATAATTTAGATAAAAATGCATAACCTATTTTATGTTTTCTTTAGTGTTTAGACATGTAATTAATCTCCCTTATTAATCTATTTAATTTAGCACAACTTAGTACTTTTAGATTATGTTTATTTTTATTTTGGCTTTCTATAACAATATTTATATTCTATAATTTTATTGTTTTTATTGTTGAATATTTTGGGATTATCCATGACACATCTCATATTTTATATTATTTTCTTGAAAAATACCTTATATAGTTTTATCTTACTAGGATTAAAGAAATATTTTGAGCACAAGTTATACGTTTTGTGCTACGAGAAGATTTTACCAAAAAGAAAAATCCGTAAAAACCCAAATACCCCGTCAGAAAAAATAATCGAGATTGAAAAACTCAAGTTTTATTGATTTTGTTTGGTCTTTAGATTTAATAACCCGACACGATTGGTTTATTTTGGTAATTGCAAAATCCAAACAAACCCGACCTATGTACACCCATATGTATATGCCTACAATTAGGGTATTGTTTGATGGGACGTATTTTGCAAAATAATATATAGTATGTAAGTTTTGATATATATATATATATATATATATATATATATATATATATATATATATATATATATATATATATATATATATATATATATTATACATCTTAATTGTTCAGTATTGTTCTTATACATATCAAATAATGATATTAGCAATATAATAATTTTTTATAGGCAAAATACATAATTTACCTATCAAACTAAGGACCAAATACCTCTTACACATCTGTTAAACACGGATTTTATTTTATATACCAAAACTTTCAAAAGTGTGTTAATTATACACTACTTTTGACCAGCCCCTTGAATATTTAATGCGTTGTATACACGCGCATTTATAAATTAAAAAAATAACGATCCGACCTTTTTATTAATTTCGACCCATGAAAGATCCAACCCGGTAAGGTAAAAATACGTACACAACCAAATTAACAAAGATAAACCCATTTTTCAAGTCCTGTTCTTTATCCAAAATTAACAAAGTTAAACCCAAAATCTGGAAAGCTTTCAAGGAGAGGTGTGGAGATGACTTATTCCCTTTGTGGTGTGTGTGGACACAACAAGAGGGGATGAAAGTCTCTCAATATTAGTTGGGGATACAAGTCTCTCAATATTAGTTGGGGGAGAAATGAAGAAGAAGATTCTTTGGTTCAGAACATTGTTTGGTTCCTTTAAAGAAGAAGATGAAATAAGAGGGAGATGAAGAATTGGGGCAGAAAATGGGCGTTAGGGTTAAAGAAAATGGGCCCAAATTTTAGTAAATAGCCGTTGTATTGTTCAGTGAAGGCAGAAAGTAACTATTCACGTGCCCACTCGTCGTGTTTCACACGCCCCAGGAGCTGAATATATATAGAGCTCTAAGGAAGGTAGTAGGAGAATTGGTATGGCTTAGCAGACTATTTGAAAAACTTGCAACTCGCTTTCCTAAACCCATTACAGCAATCTGTGACAGTCAATCTTTTATGCACATAGCAAGGAACCCAGTGTTCCATGAAAGAACCAAACACATAGAGATGGATTGTCATTTTGCTAGAAGCAAGCTACAAGAAGGGTTGATTTCACTACAACATGTGAGCACTACAGAACAACTTGTAGATGTTTTAACTAAAGCATTAACATGAGTCAAATATTCAGCAGCTTTGTACAAGTTGACAGTGTTTTCCATACCACCAACTTGAGAGGTGGGGGGTGTTGAGATGGCTAATTATGTAAATATGACTACATGCTTGTAAAGTGGCTAGTTAGTTGATTTGTAATCAGGTAGGTTATTTTTGTCAATCTTTTTAGTTAGGATATTTTGTACTATATACAATTATCCTAATTATAAGGAAATGTCGATTGGCCCCATCCTAGATTCTTCTCTTCTCTCTCTTCTCCACACGAACTCTGTATCTCTCTAGTCGCCATGGCAGCTCATCTTGAGTTTGAATGAGGTGAGCTTCCAGCTTTTACACATATTGTCATGTGTCATCCGTCTAAATTTAAGATATATTTGCTTCATACTATAATGGTACGATAGAGACTCAATTGAATGGATTATAAAATAGAGACATTTAAATTCTCCCCGAGATAAAATTATACATTCGACGAGTATATTTATGGTACCGCGCTATCACCAGTCGCGCACATGCAACCTGACTTTTGTTTGGCCAAGTTTTTTATTGGGCCAAAATTCTTTGTTTTTGTCAAAAATACTTTTGGAAAAAAATTGAGGTGTTTGGTCAAGCTTTTGGAAGAAAAAAAAGTATTTTTGGGCAGAAGCAGATATAGTTTTTGAGAAGCAGAAAAAAGAAGTTCTCTCCAAAAATACTTTTCTGAGAAGCACTTTTGAGAAAAATACATTTAGAAGCAATTTTTAAAAACTTGGCCAAATATTAATTACTTATTAGAAATACCTTTTAAATTAATAGCCAAACACAAATTACTTCTCACAAAAAATACTTTTTTTAAGAAATATTTAAAAAAAATACTTTTCTAAAAAAAATAAGCGAATTTTTAAAACTTCACCTTACTTTTTTGCGATTTTTAACGCGAAACAGTTTGAGCATAAAATGGTTACAAGGACATTCTCATAAATGTTATCTAAAGTCATATAAAGAGAAAATGGTTCAACCTCTCAAACTGGGTATGTTGTATAGCAATGGCGGATCTAAAATTTTATGCAAGCGAGCTTAGTCAGACAAATCTTTAACTAATATTGTTTGACTCGAAAGTTAATTATACTTTGCAAGTAAATCAATTGAAATAATTCAAGAGGTAAATCATAGATAAATATAATTAATCACTGAATCGAAAGATAAACTTGAGACACAGAAATAATCTAGTATGGGACGATGTAAACGAGATTTTATTCATCAATATAACTTGACTTGCCTCTTCTTGTAGAGGTTCAACACCTTACATTGATCTTGTTTATTGCTCCTTTTGAGGAGTACGAATTTCTATCTTTGGGATATTCAGAATTCTTTGTTGAAGTAGTTTGACTTGCCCCTCCTTGAAGAGGTTCCGGATCTTCCATTGCTCTTGTTCTTTGCTTCATTTATGGAGTATAGCTTATTTTTCTCTCGTGTAATTAAAGTTGTGTCGAAGAAGAAGCCCCACTTTAGAGGTTTTCTTTCTGGGTTTTTATAGTCTCACATCCCTCTTTCCCATCATGAGTGGGCCCGGAGTATTTTTGTGGAGATGTCCCTTCATATGTTTTAAGGACAGTTGTCATAAATCGAAAGTCAGCGGCGTTGACTATTGAGTCCGGAACCTAAATAATAACTAATATAACAAAAAATACGCTTTTAAAATTAAAAAAATACAAAAATAAGCAATTCGCAGTATAAAACTGCGAAATGCACTAACGGCCGTTAGTGCATTTCACAGTTTTATACTGTGAATTAAAAAAAATGGCCGGTTTTTTAAAAATAGCCTATTTCGCAGTTTTGTACTGCGAATTAGGCTATTTCGCAGTACAAAACTGCGAAATATGCTGCATTTTGGGCCCACTTTTAATTAAAATTCATAATTCGTAGTAGTATAGTGCGAATTTCATTGAAAAATTGCTCAAAGTTTTCTTATTTATAGATTCAACTTCATGAAAATTCCATCAACACTTAAACTTCAAACAAACGCTTATTCTCTCTTCTCCTTATCAATCCATTTTTATAATGTCTGAAGTTGCCAAAATAAGGGTTTTATTGTATTGGGGGGGGTGAGGTTGTTGTGGATAATAATTCTGTGAGGTATAGCTCTCCTCCACAGTGTCATGTTAAATTGCCGCTTAATTGGAGTACGATACTTTGGTATCGTTGTTACGTAAAAAAATGAGTGAGCGGAGGCGTTCGGTTAGCATTAAAGTAACCGGAAGATTTACTTATTCAGTGACTCCGCATGGGTTTGCTTATTATTCTGCGTTTAACAATGACAACGATGAAAGTCTTAGAGATTTTTTGCGGGTTCCGGACGAATATAGAGAATACATTGTAATAAAATTATTAGAAATGTATGTGAAGGTTGAAGACCTTAGTAGTAATGAGGGAGTGCGTATAAGTGATAACCCCCAATCATCGGGTGGTTATTTTGGAGTAGCATTAGCCGGACAGGTTGGAGATGGAAGAGGTTCTCTTGATTTGAACTTGTCACCACAGGCGAATGAGCAGCCAGAAAATAATGTTACTACTTCGTATAATCAATAAGACGACTGGTAAACTTAATTTTAGTGAAATTGTTTTCTTGATGTTTTAATTGGATTTGTATTAATAGTTTTATTTTTCATAGGGTGTACCGTCCAGATTTGAATTTGACAAATTATGACCACGTCCCTAGTTGGAATTTGCAAAACTCTGCAGTATTGGAGCACGGTGGTCCATCTGGTAGTTATCAGCAACCTCAAGATAGCCAACATGAAACTTCAAGACAATACGATTTGTAAGTAAAGTGATATAGTGATATGTACAGTATTTTTCCTAAGTATTAGGAAACTTAAATTTTTGTTGGTTTTATGCAGTGAAAACGAGCTTCTTGAAGCTCCTGGACTAACACAGTTGCCCGTAGACGATATTTTTACTCGTGACTTAGCAGATGCGCAGAGTCATGAGGATGATAGCGATTACGATAACAATGCGGGTGAGTCTAGTGATTGTGAGCACGTGATTTTTACCCTACACATGAGTTATTCCTATAAAATTCAAAATAAATGATTTTTTCATTACTTTTAAATTTTTGTGTGAATTTTGTGTTAATTGTTTTGCATGTTATTTGTGTGTGATAAATGAAAATACAAAAATTGCATCTTTAGGAAATTAATTCTTTTTCTAAAAGTGAAAATTGTCAAAAAGAGGTAATTAGTTTAATTTTCAATAAGCTTCAAACAATTACAAAATAAAAAAAATAAAAAAAATAAAAATAGAAAAAATAATAATACAAAAGAATAAAATACAAAAAAATAGATATAAGAGTTATAATACTAGGAAAATACAAAGAGCAAAAGGACTTGGGCCAAATCATCCGCCCCAATCCTGCCGGCCCAAGTCGTCCTACCCCTCAGCGGCCCAAACGACACCCCAGCCCAATCCCTTTGTCCAGAACCGGTCCAAAGAGCTTAAATCACAGCCGTATAATTCAATCAATCCAACGGCTGAGATCAACCTATGTATTTTGGTATAGCAAAACACCCCAAACCCTTACCCCCCCGTTTCATTCGCCCAAACAGACCCTTCTTCATCTCTCAAGCCTCATCTCTGAAAGAGATGAGGAACCCTAGCCGCCACCGCACCCCACCGCCCTTAGGCCGGCGGCAACGACGCCAATGACCGCCAAAATCACACCCCTAAACCACCCCGATGCCTCCTCTCCAAATCCACCCTTCGTTAACTTCGAATCTCTCTAAGCCGCTTCGAATCTTCAATTGAAGTCTCGAGCAAAACATAAACCCATTCCAATCAACCCCAAATTCACACCAATCACTCCTTAGACCTCCCTCATGCCCCGTATAACGTTGGTTTGGTTCGAATTTAACCAGAAATGCCCAAACCCCAAAATCTCGGCCATGAACCCTAATTTCGATTTCTGCCTAATTGAGGTCTAATAGACCTTAATTGGGATGTTTTCATTATTGGAAACACCTCAATTAAGGTCCATTGGCCTCAATAACAAAAGGTCCAAGCCCGAGTTGAATCCAAGAACAAATCCGAGTTATCTTCTCTTTGAGTCTCTAAGGTAAAACTTTCCTTTTCCTTATTCTATTCACTTATATTAATATCTGTTTGTTTGTTTAAATTAAATTTCGTTGATTTGTCGAATTCTTCTTAATGGTTCTGTTCTCCTCCTCCAAGGCCTTTTATTTGGCCCGTATTTGTTGTTGTTGTGATTTCCTGGAGTGTATTCGCTATTAGAATGAACATTCGACTCGAGTTAACAATCGTCGAATGATTGAATCCCCTATTTTCTGAATCTGTCCGAATGTGTCGAGTTACTGTTTCTATGTGATTGACTGTTCTTAATTGTGTGTATTACAATCGATTGGTCGAGCATCGTCGATTAGTTATATAGGTCTCTTTGCTTAGAACAATGGGGAACAATGCTAGTTAAAACCGACAAATTTCCATCTGGAGTATGATTTTGAACTTAAGTCTAATTTTGTTTGTGGTGTGAAACCTCGGGGATTGTTTGTTTCCTTGTTTGAATTGAAATGTTCTATTTAGTAGCTTGATTCTGTTGTTAAATTAGGAAGTTATCTGAAACTGAAATGAGGTTTGGAATTAGCTGACTAGGAAGTTATGTGTTAGTATTTTTAAATACTGCTAATGTCCTGCACATGAGGCTAATCAGTGGAATTTACTGCCACAGCAGAGCAGCCCACCAGTTGTCCCCTGCTACTGATTTTTAAGTGACAAACCCATGCCTAGACATGTAGTAGTGGAGGTAAAAGAGAATAACATGGGCAAAGATGGGGGAGGGGATTAGTTTAAGTGTTTCAAGTGATAAAAGGTCTGTTTTTTAGCTATAAATGCAGAGAAAAACCTGAGAAGAGGGATAGACATACATACAGTAAGGATTCAAACTACACACATACAAAAATATAGATAGAGAGAGCTGGGAAGTATAGACTGAAAGTTACTGTTTCATTGGCTTTGGTTACTGTTTCGCTACTGCTGCGATTGAGTTTGTTGTTGGCCTGGGTTGTTGTGTGGCTGCTGTTGGTCCATTAGTTGTGGTTGGTTCTGCTGTTGGTTCTTAGTTCTCATGCTACTGCTGTTGGTTTGCTTTACTGGTGTGGTTTTGTTGCTGTGATTGCATCTTGGCTCTTGCTTTGTTCTATCTTCTGGGTGTCGCCTGGTGCTGTTTGCTGTGGTGTGTTGATTTGTTGTTGATCCTGCTGTTGGGATTGTTGACTGGCCACTGGTTGCTGTTGTTCTTTTGGTTGTTGTTGTTGCTGTGCATATAGTGGCAGTAACTGCCACTGGTTGCTGTTGGTCTGCTGTTTACTTGGTTTCATCGGCTTAACTGATCTCCATTCTCTTGCTTTGTCGATTTCCAGGTATTTCACTACTGCCTGAAGCTGTAGACATGAATGGAAGCAATAAAACTTAGCTTATTGATTATCATGTCCTTTTAACCCATATCAAAACTTAGTTAGATACATGTGTACTCATTAAGGAGAACCCGAACATGTAATAGACTGTATGGGTTGTAACTGTGTTAACTTCATATTTCCCTAGCCTGTTATAGTAGAAATGGTCTACTGGAAACACACTATGTAATGGACAGGTGAATCAGTGAAATACATGTTGTTATAGGTGTTAATTTGTTCCAGTTAAAAGTGTATAATAACTAACACCCAGTGTAGAAGTAAATAGAGGCATAATGATGGTAGCTTGATCGAAAGTTATGAATTAGTAAGTACCATGTTCAATGTTCAAGTAGTTAATTGTAACAATAAGCATGTAAATCCCGTTTTATCTATAGTTTGTTTAAAAAGGGAATCGGGACGATTGATATATCACTTCGTTGCTATTAGATTATCGGTACACTTTAGTTCGTGTATATCTACTATGATCTAGATCCTTTACACGAAAACTGATTATCAGTTAGATTAGATTAAAATCTGAAGCATGTTCAATATTCTTTTCTTAAATAAAACAAAAGTTTTCTGTTAGCTAATTAGCTTAGCTAATTTGAATACAAATCGAAGTTTAAGTAATTTAAGAGCATAGTAAAGAGGAAATTGTCTTCTGGCGTTTAATTTCGAGTCGGGGCTCTATTGAATGGCCCAAATGAAAAAAAAATATCAAACTAGTAGGTAATGATAAACGATTAACATTTTTCTTTGTTGTTAGAGATAAATCAAGTAGAGAATATAGTTCATCTTAGGATCGGCCTTAATAATAATGAGATGAGCCCCGCCAAACGCAAATACACAATCGCGGGGCCCTCTAATCAGTTGTCATGAAAACTTAGCCTTGGAAAGACCGTTTAGTTAATTTCACGGTCTTTTCCGAAGTTAATAAAAACGATAGATTCTTTAGGCGCGATTTGTAAGCAAATTACTTTCCTAAACACGGGTGCGCATTTATGTGACCCAAATCTTACTCTCGGCGAAACTGAGAATACATTAGAGTCGCAGGCGTACTGGTTACGGTGCGGCTTGAAATGTGTTTTCGTAACGTCGCAATTCTTCTAAAAAATAAGAGCGGAGCATTAAAGCACATAGTTAAAATATATAAAAGAATCAGATAGAAACAAAGATTGCAATTGAGCGACCGTGCTAAAACCACGGAATCCGGGAGTGCCTAACACCTTCTCCCGGGTTAACAGAATTCCTTATCCAGATTTCTAGTTTCGTAGACTGTATTACAGAGCCATAAATTTCCTCGGTTCGGGATTAAACCGGTGACTTGGAACACCATTATTTTTCCAAGTGGCGACTATGAATTAAATAAACTAAATCCCGTCTCGATTGTCCTTTAATTGGAAAAACTCCCTTGTGCCCTCGCGGGTGCGTAAAAAGGAGGTGTGACAGCTCTGGCGACTCTGCTGGGGACCATGACCTCGAACTTCGGTTCGGGGTCTAAGAACTCGAGCTCATTTAAATTGTTGTTTTGTCTATATCTGATTTTATTACATGTTTAATTAATGTGCTACATGTCTACCGCTTTAATATTAGTTGCATTG
Source organism: Nicotiana noctiflora (assembly GCA_032618575.1). Classification (NCBI taxonomy): domain Eukaryota; kingdom Viridiplantae; phylum Streptophyta; class Magnoliopsida; order Solanales; family Solanaceae; genus Nicotiana; species Nicotiana noctiflora. Next base: position 16,437 of record JASVEL010001565.1, on the reverse strand, counting down.
TGTATACAAACTGCTACATGTTTACCGCTTTGATATTGCATGAACTGTATATAAAACTGTGCCGAAAACCCGTCTCTTCTTACCCCGGGGATGTGCTTACTGGTTGAGACTCCCCTTTCTGTTAGTGTCGATACCAAAATAAGAAAAGAGGCAGGATAAGTTACAAAGCCGGACGATCCCGCGGGTCCCCGGTACGTAGCTCCCTCCTCAAATCCGAGTTGTCTGCTCGGGTACACGGTCTAGTACCATTGAAAAGCATCAGGATATTGAGCCTAGATTCAGGACGTTTATTTGCATCATCTCTGACTTAGGGGACTCAACACAGGGGTTGGGTCCGTCTAGGACAGGTAACCTGAAAGGAAAGACCATCTTGCCATATCATATTTGTTGTGAGCATTTATTTAGACTGACATGCTGACCGGGTTCCTTTAAATACCGAAGAAAAACGGAAAAAGAAAAAAAAAACACAAAAGGAAATAGTATGGGGAAGTAAATATCTTTCAGAAAAATACAAAAATACGTTTTACCAACAAGTCAACAAATTTAGTTTCCCAATAAAAGACGGCAGAAGGTTGACTTTGCCAACAAAATGGTTTTTTTTGACAAAATGTGTTTTCTTTGACAGTCAATAAAGGAAAGATAGTTGTTTTGACGGACCGAACTACGCGAGTTTGATTCTCACCAAGTGTGAGATACGTAGGCAACCTTTAAACGGGTCCAACTCCCATATATTTCAAAATAAGTTTTAATGGCGGAACGCCAAGATATTTAATTTTGCCTTAACGACCATTTTTTTTTTTTTTTTTCCAGTCAATTCCTGGGGCCCGTTTCGTTTTTCAGAAAAAGATAGTTTTGGGGCAAATAAAAATTTCGCTTTCATCTAAGAATTACCTTAAATAAATGTGCAGAATGAGCACGAGTCAGAATACAACCGAAGCTATCATAAACAAGGTCCCCTTAAGTTTGCATAGGTGGTGGAGCGACTTGGGCGAGCAAGGACAAGATGCCGTTAAGGTGTACTTGGGAGATCTAGTGGGGCTGCTGAATATTCCCCCGAGAGGAGACATCATACGAGCTTTGATCTCATTCCGGGATCCGGCACACAATGTGTTCCACTTTTCAGACTTTGAACTCACACCAACACTGGAAGAATTAGCCGGATATGTCGGAAGACCAAAAGTCCCTATGAGGGATCAATACCTTATTGCACCAAGGGTAGTGACGGTACATCGGTTTTTGGATACGGTAAAGATCCGCAGAACTGTACACAACCCAGACTTATCAGAAGGGTTCTGCACTTTGGCATTTCTATATGACAAATATGGTCATTATGGGGGCTTCACCAAACACAAAAGCAAAATCTGCAGCGGAGACAACCAGTTAAAATGGGAGGAGCATAGACGCATCGCCTTCATGATAGCTTTCCTAGGTTCATTGATATTTCCTAGAAAAGATGGGAATATCAACATACAAGTGGCAGGGGTCGTCAGCACTTTGATGAAACAGAACAACAGTACTTTGGCTCCCATCATAATATCGGATATCTCTCGTGCACTCACCATCTGCAAAGCTGGAGGGACTTTCTTTGAAGCTTGCAATGTATTGCTCCAAATGTGGATGATCGATCACTTATGTCGTCATCCGCAATTTATGAGGTATAGTTCACCAAAGAAAACTTGTATAGAAGAATTTCCTGCGAGGGTCGAGGGACATGAGTTGCCAGAGGGGATCAGCGGATGGATACGACTTTTGCGTTCGACTACAGCCGGCGGAATAGAATGGACGTTTGGTTGGCTACCCGTGGAAGAAGTCATATATGCATCGGCCGCAGAATCGTACTTATTGCTAATGGGCCTCAACAGCATCCAGCCCTACGCACCAGGACGAGTATTCAGACAGTTGGGATGATGCCAAATAATCCCAAAAGAAGAAGACCTCGGCCCGCATGCAGTTGAAATTGGACCAGGAGGACAGTTCCCGGAAGCGTTGGTCCGAAAGATTTGGAGTGAATGTCAAACATTGAAAATAGATACTCGAGTGCGAGATCGAGCCCGGGGTGAAGTATCGTCGGAATACCCTGCATGGTATAGCAGAGAATTGGAGCATCAAAGGCCCACAAAAAGGCCCCACCTCAGGGAGTTTGCTGGAGCGTCACAAGAACAATGGGACTGGTTGGCCAGAGAAGAAGCTTATAGAACAAAGATTAGCAGGATAGAACAACGGACCCAAGAGCTCCAATTTGAAATGGATGTGCAAGCTGCCGCCAACGAAGGAGATAAAAAGAAGTTGGCACAAGAAAATGACTTTTTGAGAGCTCAAATCCAGCAAATGAAAAGGGATGCTGACAGACGGTTGAGGAGTCGGGCAGACGAAAAATTGATAAAGGGTTTGAAAAGCCAAGTTGCCGATGTCCAAAGAGAATTGGAAGAGTCTAAAGCCCAAACAATGAGGATCCGAGCTAGCCGGAGAAAAGAGGCACATCAACATGCACTTCACCTACAACGGGTAGAAGAGGATTACACTGAGATCATCACTAGTTTAAGGGAAGCAAACGTTATCCTCAGGGAGCGGGTTTTCAAGCAAGCCCGAGATGCTAGAACAGACCTCGACCGTTGTCACAATTTGATGGCTCGACTGCAAGAACAAATAGACAGGCTCCTAGACCAAGTCACCAACAACGCTCAAAGATTGGGGGTGAAAAACCAGCAGATAGAGCGGCTACTCAGAGAAAGGGACATGATCAAGGACAGAATTGGAGAAATCGGGCACTATGTCACCATGAAGTGCCTAGCTTGTGAACAAATGCCCCGCACCGACCTTTTTGCTTCAATTATGGGCTATGTTCATCGGATCATGGAAGAATTAAGGGGACTACACAAGGACCTCACACCCGGGCCCGCGGCAAGGCCGAATGATGCCTCGCGGGCCCCCAGGAATTTTAGAGCAGTAGACCTTTGATTAAAAATGTATTTTTGAAATATTGGGTCAAGCCAGTTGGCATGTTATTTTACGTTTTCGAGTCAAGCATTCCTTTATGTTGTAAGACCTGTTTTGTAACTTTAAGGCTTTATTTGATATAAAAGCTACTGAATTTTGCCACAACCCTGTTAACAGAACTACGCTCGGTCTGATTCACGCGAGAACGTGATACGTAGGCAATCCACATAAGATTCGACCACCACTAAAAAGAAAGGAAAAGAATCCAAAGGTAAAATAACAATAAAGCTTGCAAAGATAGTCGAAAAAGAAAAAAAAAGAAGGAAAAAGAAAAAGAAAAGAAAAAGAAAAAGGGCCGGAATGACGCATGAGTACATGTAGAAAGGGTTATTTGGTTAGGTGCATTGCATCCAACGTGCTATAACATATATGTCAAACTCGGTGAACTAACAAGTTTGTTGCATTTCCAGAAAGTTTAGCAGTTGGTTTGACAGAATATACTGGCCAGCCATCGCTACCGTACTAGATCCAAAGGACCGGTTACAGTAAGCATGTCTAGTTCTGGCAAGAGTCTCGAGGAAGAAAAATCAGAGCTACAAATCATGAAAGAAGAGGTAGACCGGTTAAAACAACAGATAACAGAGATGCACCTGGCCTGGGCCAGGGAACAGTCTTCACCAAACCGCCCTACTCTCGCCTCAGCTCCGGAACATCCGCCCATCGATCCTTCGACAAGCGCCCCGAGCTATCCATACTTTCAGGGGGAAAACCCATATGCCACCCACATTCCACCGGCCAAACCAAATCCTCCTCCAGCCACCCCTGTTTTTGTGGCACCTCCACCTGCTCCTCTGCAAAGGCCGGCCAACGAGCCGTATGTTCAGATCCATGACAACACTTACTATCCTCCAGAGCCTACTTTCAGGGCTCCTGAACCACAATCACATACACCTCACTGGGATAATCCGGCAGAACCGGAAAAGCACTTCCAAAGTTCGGAACACGAGGAAGTTGTCAGAAAAGTTAAAAGCCTGGAGCAGTCCTTCAGGAACATGCACGGTTTAGGCAACCAGGTCAGCGTCGCCTATAAGGATCTGTGTCCATTTCCGGACGTCCAGTTGCCAGCGGGATTTAAAATGCCCAAATTCGACCTATACGAGGGGCATGGTGACCCAGTGGCCCACCTGCGGGGGTTTTGCAGTAAAATGAGAGGGGCCGGAGGACGGGACGAGCTTCTGATAGCTTACTTCGGCCAGAGTCTGGGAGGATCTGCGCTGGAGTGGTACACTAGACAGGATCCCAGTAGATGGTTTACGTGGGACGATTTGGCTCAAGCTTTTATCGGCCAGTTCCAGTATAATCTTGAAATAATCCCCGACCGCCTATCATTGCTAAAATTAGAGAAGAAGCCCGCTGAAAGCTTCAGGGAATTTGGTTTCCGTTGGAGGGAACAGGCAGCCAGGGTAGATCCGCCGATGAGAGAAAGCGAGATGGTGGATTACTTCTTGCAGACATTAGAGCCCACCTATTTCGGACATCTGGTAACGTCCGTAGGCAAATCATTCACCGAGGTGATAAAAATGGGGGGTATGATCGAGGAAGGTTTGAAGGCCAACAAGATCATGAGTTACTCAGCACTGAAAGCCACCACTCAGGCTATCCAAAGTGGTACTGGAGGAGTACTGGGGAAAAAGAGGAGGGAGGAAGTTGCGGCCGTCGAGTCCGGGGCATGGTTCAGAAATAGAGGCCCCGCACCCCAATATAGCCCACCCCGGCCTCACCACCAAAATTACTCCCACAACCCATATAACCACCCGCAACATTACTATCCCGCACCTGATCCCCATTTTACTGTCCACCATGCACAGTCCTATTCTGCACCTCCCGTTCATGCACCGTGGCGTGCACCAAACCCGCAGAACAATCATCCACCCCCGAGAGCTTACAGAAATCCCTCGGGCGCGAATTTTTGTCCAAACCAGGCATTCAGGGGCGACAGGGCGCCAAGGCCGAAGAATTTCACTCCCTTGGGAGAATCTTACACTAGTCTGTTCCACCGGTTAAAGCAGGTAGGGTTGCTGAATCCGGTTGAAGCTAAGCTGCCAAACCCTCTTCCGAAGAACCTGGACCATTCAGTAAATTGTGCCTACTGCTCGGGATGTCCGGGGCACGATACGGAAAAGTGTTGGAGGCTAAAGACGGCCATCCAGGAGCTCATTGACACTCGCAGGATTGAGGTCCGGACTCCAACAGAGCCCAACATCAACCAAAACCCGCTTCCAACTCATCATGAGACCAATATGATCGAGTTGGTACGGGCGGAGGAAGGAAATGAGAAAGCCTCTCAGACCGTAATGATGATTAAGTCTAGCGGGGTAGGAACGAGAAAAGGGCCAAGCCTTGATGAGTCACCCAGTTGCAAGAAGGACATACCAGGAGGGTCGGAAGCAGGAAAGGGAAGTGTGAACGAAGTACCGGTGAAGCCGGGGGAAGCCAAGATAGTTGTACCGGGGGCAGCAATCAAGCCCATCTTGACAGTAGCAGGCGTTCGAATGGATCCTTTCATCATCCGGCCAGCAATACAGTTGCCAATAACGGATAGCCGGGCTGTTCCATGGAATTATGCTCGGATTACAACGACCTACAAAGGAAAGGAAGTGAAAGAGGAAGTTTGTGAAGCCCAAGGGTTGACCCGCTCGGGGAGATGTTTTGCCCCTGCGGAATTGAGGAAGACCACTCCGGCGGCATTGAAAAAGCCGGTAACTGAGGAAGAGGCGGAAGAATTCTTGAAAAAGATGAAGCTGCATGACTACTCTGTCTTAGAGCAGTTGAAGAAGACTCCGGCGCAAATATCATTGCTATCCTTGCTGATACATTCTGAAGAACATCGGCAAGCATTGATGAAAGTCTTGAATGAGGCACATGTACCGGATAAAATCTCAGTGAACCATTTGGAGAAGATCACCAATAGGATCTTCGAAGCAAATCGGATCACCTTCACCGATGATGAGTTGCATGAGGAAGGCACCGAGCACAACAAGGCTTTATATCTTACGGTGAAGTGTGAGGAGGCGGTGGTTACCAAAGTCCTTGTCGATAATGGGTCCAGTGCTAACATTTGTCCTCTCTCTACACTGGGCAAATTAAAAGTAGACATCGGCAGGGTACGCAAGAACGGCGTATGTGTTCGAGGGTTTGACGGAGGAGGCAAAGCGTCGGTTGGTGACATAGTGCTAATCTTGACAATTGGGCCAGTGGAGTTCACCATGGAATTCCAGGTGCTGGACATGGTGGTGTCATATAACCTCCTAATAGGTCGACCATGGATTTATGCCGCAAGAGCAGTTCCATCCAGCTTACACCAACTCGTCAAGTTTGAGTGGGACCAACAGGAGATCGTCGTCCATGGAGAGAACGATCCACAATCAGGCACCATCATTCCCTTTGTTGAAACAGAAGAAGATGTTGGGCCGTGGGTATATCAGGTCTGCGATGTGGTGTCCGCCAACCGAGTTCCGGAAGGGGAATGCATTCCCGATGACAGGACAATTACTGCAGATGTCATGGTGGCTCATGAAATGTTGCGACATGGTTTCATACCCGGTAAAGGTCTAGGTGCATCTCTGCAAGGAATCATACGACCGGTATCGGTGGTCGAAAACTTGGGAACCTTCGGCTTGGGATTCCAGCCAACATCAGAGGACATCCGGCGAGCAAAGAGGAGTAAGCAGAAGACATGGGTGCTCCCAAAGCCTGTTCCACGCCTTTCCCAATCTTTTGTCAGGTCCGGAGCAAGAGGATATCCAACGACAAAGATTCCCGGTCCTACGATCAGGCCAGACGAAGAGTTCTTCAGGAAGTTCGAAGACCTATTCACAGATGTATGTATGCTCGAGGATGGTGAAGGATCCAGTCACGCCGAGATACAATTTGTGGGACCAAAGGCAAAACTGAATAACTGGAAGGCTACTCCTCTCCCTGTCCGGAAGGAGTCTTGGTAGTTTGTCTTGGATTGTTTTTCTTTCGAAATGTTGTGTTGGGGGTTTGTCCCCGGAGTAAAATCCAGTTGTTTTTTAGTTCATTTCTTGATTTAAGTTTGCGGTTTGTTTTCCCTTGTACAGTTCCCATTTAATGAAATTTGATTCCCTTCGTGTCTAATTTTGTTTATTTTTCCTTCTTTTTACTTTTCTGAACAGCCTTCTTTCAACTGATCTTAATGATATGGCGTGCTTAAAGATTAATCAACCCAATCTAGAAAGTCAATCGGGTTTGGAAATAATAACGCATGAAATAAGAAGTGACGAGAGTGAGTCAGAGTACGGCGATGATGAAGCCGTAGAAGAAATCGGTGAAGAATTAAGTCACTTCGAGGAAAAACCCAAACCGAATTTAAATGATACCGAGGCCGTTAATCTAGGGAATGCGGATGACGTCAAAGAAACCCGGATAAGTGTCCATATCGAACCTAACCTGAGAGAAGAATTGATCAAAACACTCATGGAGTTTAAAGACATTTTCGCATGGTCGTACGACGACATGCCGGGACTCAGCACAGATCTAGTGGTTCACAAATTACCTACTAACCCAGCATGCCCTCCTGTCAAGCAAAAACTGCGGAAATTCAAGACGGAGATGAGTGTAAAGATCAAGGAGGAAGTAACCAAGCAGTTGCAGGCAAAAGTCATTCGCGTCACTCGATACCCTGAATGGTTGGCTAACGTAGTACCGGTGCCAAAGAAAGACGGAAAGATCAGAGTATGTGTGGACTATCGCAACCTCAACAAGGCGAGTCCTAAGGATAATTTCCCGCTTCCCAATATCCATATCCTGATTGATAATTGCGCCGGACGCGAAATCGGATCCTTTGTGGATTGTTATGCGGGATATCCTTGATTCTTTATCTGACGGTTTTGGAGAATTCGTTCGGCTGCGTACTGGGGCAGCATGATCTTACTGGCAGGAAGGAACGGGCCATTTACTACCTCAGTAAGAAATTCACAGTCCACGAGGTCAAGTACACTCATCTGGAAAAGACATGTTGCGCTTTGACTTGGGTAGCCCAAAAGCTGAAGCACTATTTGTCTTCCTACACCACTTACCTCATTTCGCGTTTGGATCCGTTGAAGTATATTTTCCAGAAACCTATGCCTACAGGGAGGTTAGCAAAATGGCAAATATTACTTACGGAGTTTGACATCATATACGTGACAAGGACGGCTATGAAAGCTCAAGCCCTGGCCGATCACTTAGCTGAAAATCCCGTTGATGACGAATACGAACCTTTGAGGACGTATTTTCCAGACGAAGAAGTATTGCAAATTGAAGGGTTAGAACTGACCAAGGATCCAGGGTGGAAGCTCTTCTTCGACGGAGCGGCAAACGCAAAAGGAGTCGGAGTAGGGGCTGTGCTTATATCTGAAACAGGACATCATTATCCTGTTACTGCTCAACTGCGTTTTCACTGTACCAATAATATGGCTGAGTACGAGGCATGTATCTTGGGGTTGCGATTAGCGGTAGACATGGATGTACAGGACGTCTTGGTCTTGGGGGACTCGGACCTTCTGGTACATCAGATTCAGGGAGAATGGGAAACCAGAGATTTAAAGCTTATCCCGTATCGTCGGTGCTTGCATGATCTGACCAAGCGCTTTCGATCAGTAGAATTCAGACACATCCCAAGGATGCATAATGAGGTTGCCGACGCGTTGGCTACTTTAGCGTCAATGCTACACCACCCGGACAAGGTTCGTGTCGATCCGTTGCATATCCATGTCCGGAATCAACATGCTTATTGTAATGTGATAGAGGAGGAAATGGATGGTGAGCCGTGGTTTCATGATATCAAGGAATACCTCAGGTTAGGAGTATACCCAGGGCAAGCAACTGGAGATCAGAAGAGGGCTATTCGGCGGTTGACGAACGGATTTTTCCTTAGTGGAGGGGTGCTGTACAAAAGAACCCCAGATTTGGGATTGTTGAGATGTATAGATGCAGGTCAAGCCACAACAGTTATAACGGATATACACTCGGGAGTTTGCGGACCACGCATGAGCGGATACGTATTGGCAAAGAAGATTCTTCGAGCAGGATATTATTGGCTCACTATGGAGCGGGATTGTATAAGTTTCGTGCGAAGATGCCATCAGTGTCAGATACACGGAGATCTGATTCATTCTCCACCGACTGAATTGCATACAATGTCAGCACCATGGCCGTTTGTTGCATGGGGCATGGATGTTATTGGACCTATTGAGCCTGCGGCTTCCAATGGTCATAGGTTCATTCTGGTAACGATTGATTATTTTACCAAGTGGGTGGAGGCCAAAACATTCAAATCAGTGACCAAGAAGGCGGTGGTGGACTTCGTACACTCCCACATCATTTGTAGGTTTGGAATTCCAAAGATGATCATTACAGATAACGGTGCAAATCTTAACAGTGGATTGATGAAAGAGGTATGTCAACAGTTCAAGATTACACACCGAAATTCCACACCGTATCGTCCCAAAGCAAATGGCGTGGTTGTGGCAGCAAACAAGAATATAAAGAAGATATTGAGGAAGATGATAGAAGGGTCTAGGCAATGGCATGAAAAGTTACCATTTGCGCTGTTGGGTTATCGCACTACCGTCCGGACTTCGGTAGGTGCAACTCCTTACTTGTTGGTATACGGGACCGAAGCAGTAATACCCGCAGAAGTTGAGATTCCATCCCTCCGAATCGTCGCTGAAGCTGAGATTGATGACGACGAGTGGGTCAAAACCCGATTAGAGCAATTGAGCTTGATCGATGAAAAGAGATTGACAGCAGTATGTCACGGCCAATTGTATCAAAAGAGAATGGCGAGAGCATATAACAAGAAGGTACGTCCCGGGAGATTTGAAGTGGGACAGCATGTGCTGAAGAGAGTTCTACCCCATCAGGCCGAAGCGAAAGGCAAGTTCGCTCCAAATTGGCACGGACCTTTTGTGGTGACTAGAGTATTATCCAACGGCGCTCTATGTCTGACTGATGTCGAGGGAAGATGCACCGATATGGCTATCAATTCTGATGCAGTCAAGAGATATTACGTGTAATTCTTTAATGCATTTGTCAACGTTTGGTTTCGTTTGTGTGTATTTGGCATTTTTCGGAGAATGAAATGACAGAGGCAATTTTCCTACTACCCAAACACTTTAACCTTTGTTTCCCCATTTGAGCCTTAATTATTCTTTCATATACCCTCTTTCGGAATCATCGAGGAAGATGTGTAACAGAATAGAAAAGAAACAAAGAAGTAATACAAGAAAAAGTGAACTACGTTCGACCTGATTCCTCAAGAAGGATACGTAGGCGCCACACGGCTCGGTCATAATAAAATAAAAATCAAAAAAAAATTCCCCAAGCAACAAAACTGGGGCAGAAGTCATTGTTTCGTTGGAAAGTTAGTGTGGATTCCGAAAGTTGTAATAAGCTAACCGTTGAGGCTAAACCCCTTTCTTCAGCCTCACGCGCAGAAACCATATTAAGAACCAGAAAGACCTCTCGATCAGTGTTTGAGAAGTGCCAAGTCATGTGAATGAAAGCCAAGAGTGACATCCCGACCCTCGATTGAATCCAGGATGCACAAGCCGAAAGGGGATAACGCTCTAGAAGGAATCTCAGGGGTGATACCCCGCCGCAAGGAAAGAAAGCATAAATGAGAGAGTCTTAACGGTGAAAACCCTCACGGGCACCTTAAGGCGAAGGAAGTTGAGAGAAGTAAAATGAGAGAGTCTTACGGTGAAAACCTTTACGGGCACCTTAAGGCGACGGGAGATAGAGAGAAATGAGAGAATCTCGTTAGTGAAAACCCTTTGAAGGGCACTGTGAGGTGACAGGACGAGATGGTTACAAGATGTCCGCATGAGACAAGGTTTGGACATCCGTTTACCTCTAGCAGAACGCGGCATCAGAAAGTGATTGATATGAATAGACTGGGTAGTTTAATCTCAAAGGCGCGGCATAACCATTGGATCGGGCACACATTCAGATAAGTTTTCCTATTTTTGAGTTCAGAAAAGTTTTTCTCTTCTTTTGTCATTTGCGGTCGGTATTCTTTTCTTTTCTTTCATTTTCGAAAATTGATTTTTCAAAGCTTACTACCAAGTCTCCCAAAGCAGTATATTGAAAGTGAATAGGCGTGGAACGAGGCAATAAGACAGAAGTCGTTACGATAGTAAGATTGGGATGACAGGCTGAGTGGAAGGTTCGCAAGAATTATGGAGTATGATGGACACATATGGCATGTCCGAAAGATGATTTCACGCAACAGATCACCGGCTAAAAAGAGTCGGATCAAACCGAAGATTGGAATAAAAGGAAAGATAAGGGGTCGTTCGTGGGAAGAGCATCGTCCCCAGCAAGCGTCAACGTCGCCCTCGAAGTTCGAGAGAGGCCGAGCAGCTGAAAGAGAAAAGAAAATGGCCCCAACAAGAGTGGCACGACCACTCACTGCGTTTTGAAACTAACAATTTTTCTTTGATTTAAAGCAGGAAAAGAGGGTTCGTTGACGGAAAAGCATACCATCCAGAAGTTTATCAAACTGGGGCAGAAAATTTTCTCCTGTTGCGAAAATTTTCTGGAAAGCAAGACTGAGAGGATAAGGGTAGAAAGCAACACAAGATTTCGGGAAGTACCAGCTCCGAGCAGAATAGTTTTGAGAAAGGCCAGACGACACGATGGGGTAATATTTGAGCTTGGTATCACCCCCAGCAGTTGTGGGGAAAATAAAACAACGGCTTCGAGATTCCCCTAGCAGTATTACATCCCATAATTTGTTCGAGGAGGCAAAAGCGTGAGTCCCAAAAGAGGTATGGGAAGAAGGAAGAGAATGAGGGGTGAAGGAAACAAAGAATACTTCCTCAGCAGCATCACCCCCAGCAGGCGAGTAAACAGTTCCAAAAATATCCCCACCAGCCAGAAGAAAAGTAACACGACCTAGGAGAAAGCAATTCCAAGACAGGATAATTCAGAAGAGAAGGTGGTCCGAGAGGTAATGCAGGAACAAGGATATGGTACAAAAGGCAAAGGAAGGTAATCAAGATAGGATGAAATCGGTGAGTAGTAGTTGAAGTCAGGGAGCCCGCCTGGAGAATGGAGTGGCGTTTTAATTTTTAAGTAGTAGTTGAAGTCAGGAAGCCCGCCTGGAGAATGGAGTGGCGATTTAATTTTTGGAGTTGTAGTTGAAGTCAGGAAGCCCGCCCGGAGAATGGAATGGCGATTTAATTTCGAAGTAATAGTTGAAGTCAGGGAGCCCGCCTGGATAATGGAGTGGCAATTTACTTTCGAAGTTGTTTGAGGGAAGCAGTAGAGTATAACAGAAATCCCCAGCAGGAATTCCAATTCAAAATCAGAAGGAAGGCAACAAGGATCAGAAAGATAGATTCAGACTTCGAAGAAGAATAATTCGAAGATCGCAAGGAAGGAACATCAAGTCCGACAGAATAGCAAGGAACATAGAAAGTCAAGATGAAGAGATAGAGTGGCGATTTAATTTTGAAGTTGTAATTGAAGTCAGGGAGCCCGCCTGGAGAATGGAGTGGCGATTTAATTTTGAAGTTGTAATTGAAGTCAGGGAGCCCGCCTGGAGAATGGAGTGGCGATTTAATTTTGAAGTTGTAATTGAAGTCAGGGAGCCCGCCTGGAGAATGGAGTGGCGATTTAATTTTGAAGTTGTAATTGAAGTCAGGGAGCCCGCCTGGAGAATGGAGTGGCGATTTAATTTTGAAGTAGTAGTTGAAGTCAGGGAGCCCGCCTGGAGAATGGAGTGGCGATTTAATTTTGAAGTAGTAGTTGAAGTCAGGGAGCCCGCCTGGAGAATGGAGTGGCGATTTAATTTTGAAGTAGTAATTGAAGTCAGGGAGCCCGCCTGGAGAATGGAGTGGCGATTTAATTTTGAAGTAGTAGTTGAAGTCAGGGAGCCCGCCTGAAGAATGGAGTGGCGATTTAATTTTGAAGTAGTAGTTGAAGTCAGGAAGCCCGCCTGGAGAATGGAGTGGCGATTTAATTTTGAAGTTGTAATTGAAGTCGGGGAGCCCGCCTGGAGAATGGAGTGGCGATTTAATTTTGAAGTTGTAGTTGAAGTCAGGAAGCCCGCCTGGAGAATGGAGTGGCGATTTTATTTTGAAATAGTAGTTGAAGTCAGGGAGCCCGCCTGGAGAATGGAGTGGCGATTTAATTTTGAAGTTGTAATGGAAGTCAGGGAGCCCGCCTGTAAAACGGAGTGGCGATTTTATTTTGAAGTAGTGGTTGAAGTCAGGGAGCCCGCCTGGAGAATGGGGTGGCGATCTATTTTAATTTGGTTGAAGAAAGCGGTTGAATGTAACAGAAATCTCCGGCATGAATCCAAGTTCGTAAGCAGAGGGAGGCAACAAGGATCAGAACAGATAGATTCAGATTGCGAAGGAGAATAGTTCAAAGATCATAAAGAAGGAAATAATGGTCGGAGTTCGGCAATCAAGATAGGCCGAAATAACAATTGGCAGAAGAGAAGAAGCATCAGAAGGAACACCAAGTCAGACAGGATGGCAAGGAGCGCGACAAGTTCAAGTTAAAAAGGATAGATAAGAACTTGTAGTACTGTAACTTAGTCTAGCTTCTTGTTTTTGTTGCTTAGTACGGTGTAACAAGGAGATCAGCTAAGCAGTGGCAACAGCAGTAATAGCAGTAACAGCAGTAACAGCAGTAACAGCGAGATCGCAACAGTCATGGTAGTCCCAACTACCAAAGCTTCCCGAACTACATTGACCTGATTCCCTTTTAGCCAGGGATATGTAGGAGACCTTTGAAGCAAGGTTCGGTCAAAGCTTTTCAAAATGCTTCACAATGGAATACTCGAACGGATGAAAATGATTCATCGTTGCTCACTTATCTTTGCACGGAAACTCTTCGTGTCCCCGGGTGAGTCTGAGATAATTGTGAGCACGTGATTTTTACCCTACACATGAGTTATTCCTATAAAATTCAAAATAAATGATTTTTTCATTACTTTTAAATTTTTGTGTGAATTTTGTGTTAATTGTTTTGCATGTTATTTGTGTGTGATAAATGAAAATACAAAAATTGCATCTTTAGGAAATTAATTCTTTTTCTAAAAGTGAAAATTGTCAAAAAGAGGTAATTAGTTTAATTTTCAATAAGCTTCAAACAATTACAAAATAAAAAAAATAAAAAAAATAAAAATAGAAAAAATAATAATACAAAAGAATAAAATACAAAAAAATAGATATAAGAGTTATAATACTAGGAAAATACAAAGAGCAAAAGGACTTGGGCCAAATCATCCGCCCCAATCCTGCCGGCCCAAGTCGTCCTACCCCTCAGCGGCCCAAACGACACCCCAGCCCAATCCCTTTGTCCAGAACCGGTCCAAAGAGCTTAAATCACAGCCGTATAATTCAATCAATCCAACGGCTGAGATCAACCTATGTATTTTGGTATAGCAAAACACCCCAAACCCTCACCCCCCCGTTTCATTCGCCCAAACAGACCCTTCTTCATCTCTCAAGCCTCATCTCTGAAAGAGATGAGGAACCCTAGCCGCCACCGCACCCCACCGCCCTTAGGCCGGCGGCAACGACGCCAATGACCGCCAAAATCACACCCCTAAACCACCCCGATGCCTCCTCTCCAAATCCACCCTTCGTTAACTTCGAATCTCTCTAAGCCGCTTCGAATCTTCAATTGAAGTCTCGAGCAAAACATAAACCCATTCCAATCAACCCCAAATTCACACCAATCACTCCTTAGACCTCCCTCATGCCCCGTATAACGTTGGTTTGGTTCGAATTTAATCAGAAATGCCCAAACCCCAAAATCTCGGCCATGAACCCTAATTTCGATTTCTGCCTAATTGAGGTCTAATAGACCTTAATTGGGATGTTTTCATTATTGGAAACACCTCAATTAAGGTCCATTGGCCTCAATAACAAAAGGTCCAAGCCCGAGTTGAATCCAAGAACAAATCCGAGTTATTTTCTCTTTGAGTCTCTAAGGTAAAACTTTCCTTTTCCTTATTCTATTCACTTATATTAATATCTGTTTGTTTGTTTAAATTAAATTTCGTTGATTTGTCGAATTCTTCTTAATGGTTCGGTTCTCCTCCTCCAAGGCCTTTTATTTGGCCCGCATTTGTTGTTGTTGTGATTTCCTGGAGTGTATTCGCTATTAGAATGAACATTCGACTCGAGTTAACAATCGTCGAATGATTGAATCCCCTATTTTCTGAATCTGTCCGAATGTGTCGAGTTACTGTTTCTATGTGATTGACTGTTCTTAATTGTGTGTATTACAATCGATTGGTCGAGCATCGTCGATTAGTTATATAGGTCTCTTTGCTTAGAACAATGGGGAACAATGCTAGTTAAAACCGACAAATTTCCATCTGGAGTATGATTTTGAACTTAAGTCTAATTTTGTTTGTGGTGTGAAACCTCGGGGATTGTTTGTTTCCTTGTTTGAATTGAAATGTTCTATTTAGTAGCTTGATTCTGTTGTTAAATTAGGAAGTTATCTGAAACTGAAATGAGGTTTGGAATTAGCTGACTAGGAAGTTATGTGTTAGTATTTTTAAATACTGCTAATGTCCTGCACATGAGACTGATCAGTGGAATTTACTGCCACAGCAGAGCAGCCCACCAGTTGTCCCCTGCTACTGATTTTTAAGTGACAAACCCATGCCTAGACATGTAGTAGTGGAGGTAAAAGAGAATAACATGGGCAAAGATGGGGGAGGGGATTAGTTTAAGTGTTTCAAGTGATAAAAGGTCTGTTTTTTAGCTATAAATGCAGAGAAAAACCTGAGAAGAGGGATAGACATACATACAGTAAGGATTCAAACTACACACATACAAAAATATAGATAGAGAGAGCTGGGAAGTATAGACTGAAAGTTACTGTTTCATTGGCTTTTGGTTATTGTTTCGTTTGTTGGTTGCTGCAGTCTTGGTGTCATTCTTTGCTACTGCTGCTGATTGTGCTTTGCCATTGGTTGTGGTGGTGTTGTGTTACAACAATCCTGTTTGTCATTCTTTGGCTACTGCTGTGGTTCTGCTTTACTGGTTGGTTTTGTTGTTGTGATTGCATCTTGGCTCTTGCTTTGTTCTATCTTCTGGGTGTTGCCTGGTGCTGTTTGCTGTGGTGTGTTGTGGTCGATTGTTGTGGCTGCTGTGTTGATTGTTTGCTGCCGCTGGTTGCTGTTGTTCTTTTGGTTGTTGTTGTTGCTGTGCATATAGTGGCAGTAACTGCCACTGGTTGCTGTTGGTCTGCTGTTTACTTGGTTTCATCGGCTTAACTGATCTCCATTCTCTTGCTTTGTCGATTTCCAGGTATTTCACTACTGCCTGAAGCTGTAGACATGAATGGAAGCAATAAAACTTAGCTTATTGATTATCATGTCCTTTTAACCCATATCAAAACTTAGTTAGATACATGTGTACTCATTAAGGAGAACCCGAACATGTAATAGACTGTATGGGT